>CAWUFW010000210.1:1877500-2165000 GCA_963921515.1 Calotriton arnoldi | reverse complement strand
TATTTGTGCTACATGATATTGTTGATTCCAATATTATGTCAGGGAATTAACCAGACATGATATTCCATGAACCTTGACCATGATAACATCATACAAAGTGACATTACTGAAGCAACAAAAACTATAATAAATGTATAATAATAATATAATTTTATTGTATTGCTAATGAGGTAATAATAATAATATTGTGATGATCTAATGATAAATACAGACACTAGTCTATCATATATTAGCCATTATATGTCAGGTATACATCCCTACTACATCAGGCCAAGATATGACAGGGACAGGGCCATCACACTCGCTGGTAAGGCATCATATTCTGAAGTACAACTCATATGGCCAATTACTATGTAAACTGTCAAGGGATAGCCTAGAGAGGCCAGATATAGTCCCAAAGCCAAGGCACAACCTTCATATGCCCAGAAGCAGCAAACAATGTTTAATAACAGCCTTGAGTACCCAGAAACAGCCTCTAATGCCAACAAACAACTTCTAATGCTCAGGCAAGATTGCCAAAGGCACTTTTTAAATTTCCTATTTACCATTAATTTTCCTAAATATAATTTTGTTATATTTACACAATATTTGGTTGTATGCGTGTTACTGCACCACCATGATTAAAACTGAAACAACCCTTGCTAAATTCTAACAATCACTACAATGCCTATAGGTCTGGCTCATGAATGATAGTGCCATTTGGGTCATTGATGGGTTTAGGCACTTAATACGTCATCATACATGCATTCTGTCACTCATCTTTGCACTCATGCATTCATTCATCAATCAACTAACTCATTCCTGCCTTCACTCTTTGACACAGCCACAATAAAACACATACAAACTCAACAACCTATTCATGATAAATCAAAAGAACATAAGTAGAAGAAAGAAAGCATGCTGCCGCCTAAACCCAGCGGGCATATGTTTGCAACAACTGAACTAAAAATAGCAGTCGGTGTCCGTCTTGCAGAGGTCTTGTAAACAGTCTTTGTTTTTAAGTTCCATTATAGACAACACATTTAGAACCAACATGTTGGCCATCTTGGAATGGTAAAACAATGATGCACTGTGGACAATAGCATTCCATAATGGTGTCCTGGTTCAGAGGAATTGGTCATATAGCATGTGGAGTGCTGCAGATGAAATGAGCGGCAAACAAGCGGCCTGTTAGCACTGAGCTGTAGTATCCTCTTGAGAAACATTCAAATAAAAGGCTCTAGCTTTTATCATTGGCATATCACCAAAACCAACTGAGGCCTCCTATACTGACCTTAAGCTTTCCCACAAAGCAACCATCAGGCATATGTCATAAGATTACATAGTATATACAATTGGCAAAGCAAACTACTGCCTCTCCTAAGAGAGCACAGCAAGGATTCTGAGCGTGCAAATCTTCTATTCTCATATTTTATCAGGGGGGCAGGGGTAGTACCAAAACCCTTCCTATTAGGGTAACCTGTGAGGTTCCATGTAACAAAATACATATCTGTGGGCTTTAATACAGACTCATAACAATTTACCCTTAAATGTCTATTGACTTTAACATATGCTTTTCACAATCAATATGTCAGGCCTGCTGCCGTTTTGTAACTTTTCAATATAGACAATCAGGCTTTTAACCTTTCTCGTTGTTTTATTACCATAACTCAGACATATGGTGTTGGTCATAAGACTTCCCACAAGGCAGCCATCAGAAGTACCATGATAAAATTACAAATATGTGCAAAATGCTGCTCACGAAACAATATAAAATCCTTTCCAATAGACCCTAATAAAGATTACCATAGTGCAATTGTCTATCTCCGTGTTTTATTCGGGTGAGTCACCAACGCCAAAGTCCTTGCCTACTATGGTAATCTATGAAATTCCATGTAACAAAATCCTTGCCTACAGGCTTTAGCACAATGTGATAACAATTTACCCTTAAAATCTTACTGCCTTTAACACTTGCTTTTCACAATAAGTAAGCAAGGCCTGCTTGCTATGACATAACTTTTCATTATAAACACATCACACCTAAGGGATCGAATGTAACGTTTCCCAGAGAACCGGTAAGGCCTCTAGCGTCTACTGATGACTTGATACTAGATAAAACACATGCGCACTGAAGTGCACCTAAGCTGGCAACCGTGAGGCACACAGTTGTAAAATTACAAATGTGTACAAAATTACAGTTGGTGAAACAATCTATAACCCTTCATAATAGCGCCTAACAAAAATCATCACAGTAAAATTCTACTCCCGGGGTTTGTCAGAGTGGGAAAACAACACCCTTCCCTACAGTGGCAATCTGTATGAATACATGTAACCACATACCTGTCTGTAGCCTGTAACACAATGTGATCACAACCGATTGTTAAAGGCTTACTGCCTTTAACAAATGCTTTTCATAATAAATAAGCTAGACCAACTGGCTCTGTCATAATGTTTCAATATATGCAGACCAGACATATGGCATGAACGTAACGTTTGCCAATGTACCACCAGCCATATCGTTTGTCACCATCACTGAAGCAGGCCTATAATATTACGCATACATTTTGCACAAGGCAACCATCAGGCAGACAGTCATAAAATTAGGAATCTATACAAAATTAAAGATGGCTGAGCAAAATACCACCTCTCCTAAAATGACACAACAAGGATTCTCACAGAGCAAACCTCCAATAGCCACAGTTTGTCACATGGGGTGACCAACAACAAAGCCATTGCCTCCTGTGGTAATCTGTGAGGTTTCAGGTAACACAACACCTACTTGTAGGCTTTAATACAGAGAAATAACAATCCACATATAAAACGCCTATTGAGTTTAACATATGCTTTTCACAATAAATACGTCAGGCATAGTGCTTCTATCATAGCATTTCATAATATACATATCAAGCCTATAGCCATTATCATCGGCTTACCACCATAATCAACTCAGTCCTGCTGTATCGAGTATAAGCTTTTGCCACAAGCCATAATGTGCAACATAAACAGTATTTTTAATGGAAGCACACAAAGTTCAGCCCAATCAAACCCTGTACTCAGAGGAACCAACATGTGGGTGGAGCCTAAGCCCCTAGTACACTGCAACGTGTTTTTGTTCATCACATAAGATGCTCCGAAAGCTGCACTGTCAAGCCAGACCCAAAAATCCATGTAGATTAGTGTAGCCCTGGGCATCCCGCACTGCTCTCAAACACTAACCTGCACCCCGAAGTCTAAAGGTAATTACAGATCGGGAGGGTGCTGGGACTGCAATATATTCCTCCTGACTGCCTTCCTCCCATCTGGTCTGCTGCCAGATAAAAACAAACACCACAAATTATCTCGCTATCTAGGGCACTTTAACACCAAGGGGCATATTCTCAAGAACGTGTGATAATCATCGCAAATTTAGCTTAACGCAACTTTGCATATCGCAGTCCATCGCGAGAAAATAACACCATCTTAACGTCCAATTCCCAACCCCTCGGCACCACGCGATAGCAGCATGATAAACCGCCAAATGACCGCGTAAAAACCAACGTGACAAACAAAAAATGCGAAACACGATCGCCCAAAAAGTTGCGATGCCACAAAGCGCGATACCAAAATCAGCAAAAACCTGCGACAGGCCTGCAATACCCACGCGTCATGCATGAAAATGCACTATAAAAGCAAAAAACAAAAACCAATCCAAACTGCGTAGCACCATGGATGCACCCGGACCGAGTGCAGAGGACAAGCCGAACCCCACAAGCCCCACGGAGGACCAGCATGGAACCCCGTGTTTGGGGGAGGGCAAGGAGAAGAGGAAGAGGAAGACGGGGTTCAGTCCGCAGGAAGACCGGATCACCGTCACGGAGGTGATAGAACACTACCAACAACTGTTCGTCACCTCCACTGCGTCATTGGGAACACAAACGGAAATATGGCAGTCCATCGTCACCAAAGTGAATGCAGTCGGAGTGTCGAGGAGTTCAATGGAGGAGGTCAAGAGGCGCTGGCATGAAGTGCACAGCCAAACCAAACATAAACTCGTTGTCAACATGAAGGCAGCAAAGGCGACTGGAGGTGGGAGTCCTGCGCCACAGGAGGAGCTGGATGAGATGGAGGAAATGGTTGCCACAATCATCAGTGTGGAGACGGTGCAAGGAGTTGGGGGTCTGGACACAGCCCGAAATGACCTGACCCAACAGCAACAGGGTGAGTAACGACCAGGGACTGGGGGGACGGGGGCAGATGGGCACAATGGCACACATGCACAATCATGTGCAGCACACTGCACACCCGCAATGAGTGTGGAACATGTCCCTGATACCCTTGGCACACTGCAGCACACATAGAAACACCAAGTAGGCCCCCATCCACAATGTGCACAAATGGGCCCCCTCCACATCACCAATGCCACAACCTACCCATGCACATGTGCTGAATCCAGAAAAGCAGCGGCTCTGTGAGCCACACTGACAATGCAAGTGACACTGCATGACAGATAGCATGGCTGAAGTCACAATACATGACATGGTGCACGAGATGACACTGAGGTGGCTGAGTGTGGACCACATCCGTAAAGGAGCAGGTCACACTCTGACACATCCACGTGCACCTACGACCCATGACGTCAAGAACACATCTGCAGACAAACAATGCACAAGGGTACCAAATATCTCCAGTAGCACAGATGACCCAAGTCGCAAACATCCCAGCACCCAAAAAGCACACAAGTCAAATGCACACCGACTCAAAGGGATAAGGGTCGGCCAATGCAGAGCTGCAGGGGCGAATCGCCAACAATGCAGCACACACACATAGCAATCACAGTACATCAACATTGACGACAATGTGGGACAGAGTGCAACCCCTACACCACAGGACAGCGGACACAACTGGTGCCTCTTGTGCGTAGAAACTGGCCAATCACATCTGGCAATGCATGACACTGTGAGATGATAATGTACGAGTAAAACCACACATCCGTCATGTAGTCGAAATGTCCACTGACTCCCATCAAATAGCCAGCTTCACCAAAACAGTCACAATGTACATCGTCATGCAGTCTGAATGTAAACATCTACAATGCGTCAACATACATGGAACACACTGTTAACCTGCATCTCCCCTTTACATTGCAGAGGGTCAATCAACACCTCCTGCAGAGCAGACCACACATCTCTTCAGTGATGATGAAGAAGACACCCTGCCCATTTGCCCAGACACACTCCAACGGCTCGTGGACAGCCTCCTCACCCCACCTCCAGGAGCAGGGCAGCCCAGCTGCATCGCTGTGAGCCCACACCCTGCACAGACCACACAGCAGGAAGCACACACCACCACGGCTGCCTCCCAGGACCCCCACGACCAACACATGAATTTCAAACGCCGTGTGTTAGGGTGCCAGGAGAAGATGGCAGATCAGCTGCGGCTGGGTTTCGAGCTCATGGCAGCCAAACTCGATGCCATACGTGGGTGCCTGAGTCCCATCAGGGAGCACCTACAGTCCCTAACGTATACCCACTGTCCGCACCATGCCCACCAACAATCCTTGGCTGACATCGCTGGGTCCATTACTCGGATACAAGAACTGCCTAGGCAGACAGGCTCGAGCGATGACAGCACAGAGTTGGCACCAATGCGGAGGACAATGGAGACCATGGAGCCGATGCAGGCTGGAAGTATGGCTGCCACTGCTGAACACCAGCGAGATGTAGCTGCGATCTTCCATGCCTTGCAGATCCTCATTTTGCCATTGCTGCCACTGAGCCTGTTCCAGATGGCTGCTGCAGGAACCTCGACACACACATCTCCGACCCCTGATGTGTCAGTGGCACACAGTGATGCAACTCCATCACCTTCGCACCCTGATGTGTCAGTGGCACACAGTGATGCAGCCATTACACCCCCACACACACTGGACACACCCGACACAGAAGAAGTATCAGAGGAGTAAGATGTGGATGGTAATTACTGTGTGAGGAAGGAGGCAGTAGCATCCATCACCTCCATATGGCTTGCCCTGCCTGGCTCTGCCCTATGCATCATGCCCTGGGACAACACCTTCCACTGACCCCCGGAACACTCTGCGACATTCACCCGAACCCCGACACGGACTGCTATATCTCCACTGCTTGACAATTACACAGCAATCCTGCTGCGGACTGCCCTCCCTCTCTTCAAAATCACTTTCCAATCCCCAAAGGACTCTGGTTGGCCCACCACTGGGCTTCCATGTTATGTGGGCTTGGATGGCCATGTACAGCTCCCTCTCCGTCATTCTCCAGAATGTGAATAAAACATTCGGAATCATGCAGATGTGTCATGACTATGTCCACTCACGTATGGAAGTATGGCTGGATGTAGGGACAATGATTGCACAAGAAGGTACACCCTGGTGACCGCTCAGCCCTCCACAGGGCTTGGTCGCCCCACTCACTGCTGCCGCTCCTGCCTGCCTTGCCGCCTCCTGCCTGGAGATTCCTTCGCTCGCTGCCCGCTGCTCCTGGGACTTTCCCGCTGCCTGCTGCTCCTGGGACTTTCCCGCTGCTCCTGGGACTTTCCCGCTGCCCGCTGCTCCTGGGACTTCCCGCCACTGCCTCCCTGCGGCCCCGCCCCCCGTGATTCCATTCGCCGCCCCGCTCCCGCCACCCAGCTGCTCCTCCCTCCAGGCTCCTTACTTATGACGCCCCCTGAGCGACCGCGCAGCGGCCGCGCGCAGCGGGAGCACCGACGGAGCGCCGAAGGTGCGCCAAAGGTAAGCCCGTCTGCGCCCGTCCGCGCCTGGCCCGCGCCCAGCGCCAGGACCCCTGGATCCCACCGATGCAACACTACTCGACGGACCTACGACGCCGCCACCCTCACCGCACTCAATGCCGGCCGGAACCCTGCCTGCTACCGAGCCTCACCGAGACGCACCCACGGACCCTTCACCTGCCAAGCCTGCCGATTCACCTGCCCCCGGACGTGCACCACCTCCGCCAAGTCGAGCACCAGCAGCAACCACCTGAAATGCATCCTGTTGAACACCCGCTCCGTCCACAGGCACGCCGTGGAACTCTGGGACCTGCTCGACGCAACAGCACCGGACGTCGCCTTCCTCACCGAAACCTGGATGAACGCCTCCTCAGCGCCCGACATCGCCATAGCCATCCCGGACGGATACAAGATCACCCGGAAGGACCGCGTCAACCAGACGGGAGGAGGCATCGCCATCGTACACAAGAACACCATCCGCATCTCGACTAACTCCGACGAGACCTTCACCGCCGCCGAACACCTACACTTCCAGATACACACTGACCCCAAGACCACCCTCCGAGGCACCCTCATCTACAGACCCCCGGGACCACGCACACTATTCAGCGAAGACATCGCAGACTTCATCAGCCTGCACGCCATGCCCTCCGCCGACTACATCCTCCTAGGGGACCTCAACTTCCACCTGGAGAACAACAACGACAGAAACACCACCGCCCTGCTGGACAACCTCGCCAACCTCGGACTCAAGCAACTGGTGAACACGCCCACCCACTACGCCCGGCCACACGCTTGACCCCGTCTTCTCTTCCAGCAAGCACATCTCCTTCAGCCACGCCACCGGACTCCACTGGACCGACCACAGCTGCGTCCACTTCAGCTTCAGAAAGACTGCGACCCACCACCACCCGCAACAGGCTCCCCGCCGGAGCTGGAGCAAGATCACCGCCCGAGCAGCTCACCGCCTCCCTCAGCCAGAACACACCCACCAACACAACGGACCCAAACGAAGCAGCCAGCAACCTCGCCAAGTGGCTGACCGCCTGCGCCGACGACCTCGCACCACTAAAAACCCTCCCAGCAGACCCGGAAGCAAGAAAACCCCTTGGTTCTACCAACGAACTCAAGGAATCCAAGAAGAACTGCCGCACACTCGAGAAAGCCTGGCGACTCGACCAGACCACAGACAACAGGACCGCCCTCAAGCACGCCACCCGCAAACACCACCAGCTGATCCGTGCCACCAAGAAGTCGGCACTCAAAGAACGACTGGACAACAACGCCCACGACAGCAAGGAACTTTTCAGCATCGTCAAAGAGTTCTCCAACCCCAGCGCCGGAAACAACGACATCACCCCCTCGCAAGACCTCTGCAACTCACTCGCCGCGTTCTTCCACCGCAAGATCACCGACATACATAACAGCTTCGACGCACAGACCACGCACCCTACCGCCGAACCAACGCCCGCCACCACCACCCTCTGCAACTGGACCCCGATCAGCACCGAAGACACCACCCGCACGATGAACTCCATCCACTCCGGATCACCAACCGACCCCTGCCCACACCACGTCTTCAACAAAGCCGACGCCACCATCGCACCCCATCTCCGGGACATCATCAACTCCTCCTTCCACACCGCCACCTTCCCGGAGAGCTGGAAGCACGCCGAGCTTACCGCCCTCCTGAAGAAACCAACGGCGGACCCCACCGACCTCAAGAACTACCGTCCCATCTCGCTCCTTCCGTTTCCGGCCAAAGTCATCGAGAAGACCGTCAACAGACAGCTTGCCGCCTTCCTCGAGACGAATGGATCCTCGACCCCTCGCAGTCCGGGTTTCGGGCCAACCACAGCACCGAGACCGCCCTTATCGCAGCCACCGACGACATCAGAACCCTAACCGACAACGGGGAAACAGCAGCCCTCATCCTCTTGGACCTCTCCGCGGCGTTCGACACCGTCTGCCACCGCACCCTAGTGAAGCGCCTCAGCAACATCGGAATCCGAGAGAAAGCACTGGAATGGATCATCTCGTTCCTCGCCGGAAGAACCCAGAGAGTCCGCCTCCCCCGTTCAGATCCGAGGCCACCGAAGTCATCTGCGGCGTTCCACAAGGATCTTCACTCAGTCCAACCCTCTTCAACGTCTACATGAGCCCCTCGCAGCCATCGCACGCCAACACAACCTCAACATCATCTCCTACGCCGACGACACCCAGCTGATCCTCTCCCTCACCAACGACCCCACCACCGCCAGAGCCAACCTACACGACGGGATGAGAGACGTCGCCGACTGGATGAGGAACAGCCACCTTAAACTGAACTCAGACAAGACGGAAGTCCTCATCCTGGGCTCATCACCCTCCGCCTGGGACGACTCTTGGTGGCCCCCGGCCCTGGGCACCGCGCCCAAGCCAACGGACCACGCACGCAACCTGGGCTTCATCCTGGACTCCTCCCTGTCGATGACCAGACAAGTCAACGCCGTCTCATCTTCGTGCTTCAACACCCTGCGCATGCTCCGCAAGATCTTCAGATGGATCCCCACTGAAACCAGGAAGACCGTCACCCAGGCACTCGTCACCAGCCGACTGGACTATGGGAACACCCTCTACGCCGGAACCACAGCCAAACTTCAAAAAGACTCCAGCGCATCCAGAACACCTCCGCACGACTCATCCTGGACATCCCCCGACACAGCCACATCACCGGACACCTGAAAGACCTGCACTGGCTCCCCGTCAGCAAGAGAATCACGTTCAGACTCCTCACCCACGCACACAAGGCCCTCCACGACCAGGGCCCCAAGTACCTCAACGACCGCATGACCTTCTACACGCCCACCCGCCAGCTACGATCAACCAGCCACGCCCTCGCCACCGTACCACGCATCCGCAGAGCCACCGCCGGAGGAAGATCCTTCTCCTACCTGGCAGCCAAGACCTGGAACTCCCTCCCCACTCACCTTCGGCGAACCCAGGACCATCTCTCCTTCAGGAAGCAGCTCAAGACCTGGCTGTTCGAGCAGTAACTTACCCCCTCCCCCAGCGCCTTGAGACCCTCCCGGGTGAGTAGCGCGCTCTATAAATGCCGTGATTGATTGATTGATTGATTGGTGAATGACATCAATGCGCATGTTTATCCCCGAGACACATGGCCAATTGGACGACTGTGAAGGTGGGTACTAGCTGTGTCCCCATTGCACATTAGCAACAATCTCACAACCCCCCAACGTAGGCACAAGTCCATGTATTGAATAGGGCTGTGTGTAGGAATGACCAAATCGGTAGCAGGCCAGAAGTGGTGTCCTACATCACATGTGACAACAGAACTTCACGTCGCATACCTACTCACACACATCTGTGTGGACACATTCTGTTATGATTAACAACATTGCTCAACATGGTCAGAGGTTGGACACCATACTCACATTGCTGAAGACACGTAAGAGCACAGGTCTACCAGCAACTATCCCAAAACAATGTCTGGCTCACAGAGGTGGAGCTGTCAGAAGGGACCCACCCCATTGTACATGCATCAGTCAGTTCCTCCCTGTGTAGGGACGATGCTCATTGTGGCACACGAGTGGTCAATCTAATCAACACTCATCACAGTTAGACACCAGTGGTGTTGCGTAGACTTTATTGGCATGTGCGTGTCAGTATGGACAAGGCAACAGCCACAACAGGCAGGGACATGCTTAAGACACTTACACGCAGCATGGGAACATGTCGAGGTGCAGGAAATGGTGAGGCAAAAATGAACACCAATCATCACGGATAGCAACGGTCTCAGCCCACCTTGCCTTGCTGGACGAGTCATGTGTTGTTTGGCGTCTGCCCATTGCCCCGTGTGAGGGGGCACGACTCACAGCCCATGGGGTCTGCATAGTGCTCTGCCACCCGACTGCGCCAACTGTCTGCTCTGCTGACAGTGATCAGGTGAAAGGGTACGACAAGTTCACATGTCGTACTACATTGCCATGTGTGACCTCTCCCCCCAGCAGTGTCCCCGACTTGGTAACTTTGCCAAACGACACTGTGCTGCTCCGACCATGGAACTGCATCACCTTGCACAGGTGTGTGTACACACGCGTAGTTCCACGCACATTCATTCAGAGTCCAGACGAAGGCAACAAGGTGTTGGGACCTGTGCTGTGGGTGACAATCCGATTTGGCTGCAGGAACGTAGTTACTCATCCATGAATGCCAGCGCAGCTTCATGTGCAATGTGTTCCAATAGTACGTCGTTGTCGGGTTCAAGGAACACCAGGGTGAACCAATCCATTAACTGGTCCGGGAAGATGTGCTCAGTCCACGTCGTTTCCCCAATCCGCAGCACAGCCCAATAGGGGAGCGCCTCGATGTGGTCACTGCACACGAGGAGTTGTGCAATCTCCCATGCCCAACTGCCAGCACATACGCCAAGGATCAGTGCATCCCATGCACGGCTATCCAGGTGACACTCCTGTTCGTGGGCCAACAAGGGCGCACTGTCAGGTCCTAATCCAATTCAGCTACCGTTGCGTTGAATAGGCCGACCTCCATGGGCCACTCGAATGTGCATGATCGACAGTGGAACCAGGGCTGGACGCAGGTGACGTAGGCAAGACGGAAACTCAGACGGAAACTGATTCGCAACACTGCCATTGGCAGGGATCCCAACAGATGCAGCATTCGTGTACGGTACAGTTCCACGTGACAGGGGTTGTGCATGTGCCCGGGAATGCCTGCCATTGCGTTTGTTGGTCTCGTGGCACCGGCACTCCTCTGACCGGCGGAAGTTCGGTGGACGATATGCCACAGCTCTGGGCAATGAGTCGTATGTGTGTGCAACGTTTGGACTTATGGGTAGTTTTTGCCAATGTGTCAAGGGCATCCCTTGCAGGTGTAGGTCGTGCAGGGACAAGTGTGTGTGGGGTGTGGGCATGTTGGTGTTTCATTAGCGCAGTTCGTGGTGTTGGAGTCGTCGGAGGCTGGTATGGTATCTCACGCAGGGTGTGCCAGCCGCATTCAGGACCAAGGTCGAGGGTTTGGTTGGCCTTCGGCCTTGTGTGTTGAGACAGAGGAGCTTTAATTCTAATTTTAGTCTGACTACTGCTTGCATGTCTTAATTGTGATGTGGACTTCGCGCTGACTTTGATGCCAGGCCTGTGATTTGGGGTGCGCAGATTTCGAGACACACGCAGCTATTGGCATGTTTGCATGGGCCAAGGGCCCGATTGGCCTTGCGCTACTTGTTCAGTCTCTCTCTTTCTCTCTCTTTCTTTCTCTCTCTTTCTCTCTCTCCCTGTCCTTTGATGAGTGCCTGACACACCTTCTTATCTTGGATATTGTCTTGCAGGATGTCAGTCACAGATTGTCCAGGGATGCCACGCCATGACTCTTCAAAATAGTTGTTTGGTGACAAATTAGATTGTGACATTTTGTTTGGTCTTTCAATGGTGTATGTATGAATCAGGATTTCAGTGCTCACATGTATGTTGATTGTTGCAATTGTGCGACATCAGGCGGGTGCTTGTGTTCATGTTTCCGTGCAGTTGATGTGCTGTGTCTCGGTCCGGGGGAGGTGGGGGATGCCGGGGTGGGGCCCGGGGGAGAGGGTGGTCCTGGGGGTGGTGGCGGTGGGTGTTGTGGCCCTCTTGGGTGTCCGGCACGCATGTTTAGTGGCTCCGTGGCATCTGTTGTTCTTCAGGTGTGGCTCTGGGCTGGGTTCCCTTTTGTGGTGCAGGCTGCCGTCCGACTTTACACCAGGTCAGAGCAGGTGTTAATTTCCTGCTGCTAACGCGCCTTATCACATGTTCTGTGATCTTATCGGGATCTGGCTCGTCGTTGTGAATGTTGAGGAGTGGTGTTGTCGCAGCTTTTGCACGGGAACGCCTACTCTGCATCTCGTTAGAGATAGTTGCCGGGGTCATCTGTGGCGATGTTTTTTGCAGCTGCTATCGCGGGTAAACTGGTGTTATGGGCTGTTAACACCAGCTTGTGAATGGAGCGATGAATTTATCGCAGCTTTGGCTGCGATAAAGTGCAGTTAACTCGGCGATAGCTCCTTGAGAATATGCCCCCAAGTGTGTGCCACCAAAAGTTCACGCTAAGGCAGCCATACGGCTCTCAGCGGAGTCAGTTGGATTAATAAACAAAATAATCCCAGCTGCGTGGAGGGAAAGCACACAACTTCTGTCTAATCAAAACATGTACTCCTGGATATCAGCAAGTGGATGCAACCAAACCTCCTTGTTGTAATGGATGAATGAATGGGAGATTTGTAGAGCAAGCGGCTATCTGAGGAGTGTCCCGGCGCTATCGGGAGGAGGCCCGTGGTATGCCCCCAAAAAAACACAAGCCTTACTGCCCCACAGAGAAAAAACAAGTTTCAAGGTTTCTGAGGAACAGTCTCAAGGGGGATCAGACGCAGGTTTAGCAGCCCAAAAAGAGGAAGCTTTGCCGCCTCTTCGGACATGCTTAAACATGCTTAAACTGAGGAATCGAAAGAAGCAAAGCAGAGGCAGAAGCAGCGCTCTGATGGGGACATACTGGACACATCTCTTAGCCAGATAGTCAGTGCTGGACAGGTACAATGCCCTGTGAACCAGAAATGCGGCTTTAAATATGGTCCGTTTCCTAATGGGCAGCTAATGGAGTGCTTTCAGGGCCGACGAGATCAAAGAACGTCTTGGTAGACGCAGAGAAGCTTAGCCACCACATTTTTGACCACCTGCAGGTGATTCACCAGAGCCTCTGTAACTCCGAAATAGAGGGTCTTAGCATAGTCAAGGTGTAAGGTGATCAGCGCATAAATCACCACTCTCCTAGCCTGCAGAGGAAGGAGGGGAAGGAATTTTTCAGTGTGCAGCACAGCAAAACATTGGCCCACCACCAACGAGATCTGTGGCCGCATGGAAAGGGCGGTGTGCTGCTTCATCCCAAAGTTTTTAACCACTGAAGATGGAGGGGATGGGTCCAACAGCACAGGGGGTCAGAGATCTTCCCACCAGTTGGACTTATGTGTTCCAAATGGGATAATTTCTGTCTTCTATGCATTACATTTAGGTTGGCTACCCTGCATTCAATCAAAAACGGCTCGCATATAATTAGTAAAAGATGTTGCAATTGAGGCATGGGAACCATTGAATGCAAAGAGCAACTAGGTATTGTTGGAGTATTAAATTATTTTACACCCAAAAAGCTCAACTACAGAGGCCAGAGGAGACATGAAGACATTAAAGAGGGTAGGGCTTAACGAAGAGGCCTGCGGAATCCCTTGGTTGACTGCCTTGACCTCAGAAGAAAAAAGGGCGAGCCAAATCATTGGCCTCTAGAGTCCAAGAAGGATTTGCACCAGTCCCACAAAATACCCCCCACACCCAAAGCTGCCAGTCAGTGCAGGAGGATAGAGTGTGGGATGGTGTCGAAGGCAGTAGATAAATCAAGAAGACTCAGGGCCTCATTTTTCCCAGAATCTAATGACCATTTAATATGGTCACAGATCTCCAATACTTCCGATTTCGTACTATGAGGAAGGAGGCAGTAGCATCCATCACCTCCATATGGCTTGCCCTGCCTGGCTCTGCCCTATGCATCATGCCCTGGGACAACACCTTCCACTGACCCCCGGAACACTCTGCGACATTCACCCGAACCCCGACACGGACTGCTATATCTCCACTGCTTGACAATTACACAGCAATCCTGCTGCGGACTGCCCTCCCTCTCTTCAAAATCACTTTCCAATCCCCAAAGGACTCTGGTTGGCCCACCACTGGGCTTCCATGTTATGTGGGCTTGGATGGCCATGTACAGCTCCCTCTCCGTCATTCTCCAGAATGTGAATAAAACATTCGGAATCATGCAGATGTGTCATGACTATGTCCACTCACGTATGGAAGTATGGCTGGATGTAGGGACAATGATTGCACAAGAAGGTACACCCTGGTGAATGACATCAATGCGCATGTTTATCCCCGAGACACATGGCCAATTGGACGACTGTGAAGGTGGGTACCAGCTGTGTCCCCATTGCACATTAGCAACAATCTCACAACCCCCAACGTAGGCACAAGTCCATGTATTGAATAGGGCTGTGTGTAGGAATGACCAAATCGGTAGCAGGCCAGAAGTGGTGTCCTACATCACATGTGACAACAGAACTTCACGTCGCATACCTACTCACACACATCTGTGTGGACACATTCTGTTATGATTAACAACATTGCTCAACATGGTCAGAGGTTGGACACCATACTCACATTGCTGAAGACACGTAAGAGCACAGGTCTACCAGCAACTATCCCAAAACAATGTCTGGCTCACAGAGGTGGAGCTGTCAGAAGGGACCCACCCCCATTGTACATGCATCAGTCAGTTCCTCCCTGTGTAGGGACGATGCTCATTGTGGCACACGAGTGGTCAATCTAATCAACACTCATCACAGTTAGACACCAGTGGTGTTGCGTAGACTTTATTGGCATGTGCGTGTCAGTATGGACAAGGCAACAGCCACAACAGGCAGGGACATGCTTAAGACACTTACACGCAGCATGGGAACATGTCGAGGTGCAGGAAATGGTGAGGCAAAAATGAACACCAATCATCACGGATAGCAACGGTCTCAGCCCACCTTGCCTTGCTGGACGAGTCATGTGTTGTTTGGCGTCTGCCCATTGCCCCGTGTGAGGGGCACGACTCACAGCCCATGGGGTCTGCATAGTGCTCTGCCACCCGACTGCGCCAACTGTCTGCTCTGCTGACAGTGATCAGGTGAAAGGGTACGACAAGTTCACATGTCGTGCTACATTGCCATGTGTGACCTCTCCCCCAGCAGTGTCCCCGACTTGGTAACTTTGCCAAACGACACTGTGCTGCTCCGACCATGGAACTGCATCACCTTGCACAGGTGTGTGTACACACGCGTAGTTCCACGCACATTCATTCAGAGTCCAGGCAGAAGGCAACAAGGTGTTGGGACCTGTGCTGTGGGTGACAATCCGATTTGGCTGCAGGAACGTAGTTACTCATCCATGAATGCCAGCGCAGCTTCATGTGCAATGTGTTCCAATAGTACGTCGTTGTCGGGTTCAAGGAACACCAGGGTGAACCAATCCATTAACTGGTCCGGGAAGATGTGCTCAGTCCACGTCGTTTCCCCAATCCGCAGCACAGCCCAATAGGGGAGCGCCTCGATGTGGTCACTGCACACGAGGAGTTGTGCAATCTCCCATGCCCAACTGCCAGCACATACGCCAAGGATCAGTGCATCCCATGCACGGCTATCCAGGTGACACTCCTGTTCGTGGGCCAACAAGGGGCGCACTGTCAGGTCCTAATCCAATTCAGCTACCGTTGCGTTGAATAGGCCGACCTCCATGGGCCACTCGAATGTGCATGATCGACAGTGGAACCAGGGCTGGACGCAGGTGACGTAGGCAAGACGGAAACTCAGACGGAAACTGATTCGCAACACTGCCATTGGCAGGGATCCCAACAGATGCAGCATTCGTGCACGGTACAGTTCCACGTGACAGGGGTTGTGCATGTGCCCGGGAATGCCTGCCATTGCGTTTGTTGGTCTCGTGGCACCGGCACTCCTCTGACCGGCGGAAGTTCGGTGGACGATATGCCACAGCTCTGGGCAATGAGTCGTATGTGTGTGCAACGTTTGGACTTATGGGTAGTTTTTGCCAATGTGTCAAGGGCATCCCTTGCAGGTGTAGGTCGTGCAGGGACAAGTGTGTGTGGGGTGTGGGCATGTTGGTGTTTCATTAGCGCAGTTTGTGGTGTTGGAGTCGTCGGAGGCTGGTATGGTATCTCACGCAGGGTGTGCCAGCCGCATTCAGGACCAAGGTCGGGGGTTTGGTTGGCCTTCGGCCTTGTGTGTTGAGACAGAGGAGCTTTAATTCCTAATTTTAGTCTGACTACTGCTTGCATGTCTTAATTGTGATGTGGACTTCGCGCTGACTTTGATGCCAGGCCTGTGATTTGGGGTGCGCAGATTTCGAGACACACGCAGCTATTGGCATGTTTGCATGGGCCAAGGGCCCGATTGGCCTTGCGCTACTTGTTCAGTCTCTCTCTTTCTCTCTCTCTTTCTTTCTCTCTCTTTCTCTCTCTCCCTGTCCTTTGATGAGTGCCTGACACACCTTCTTATCTTGGATATTGTCTTGCAGGATGTCAGTCACAGATTGTCCAGGGATGCCACGCCATGACTCTTCAAAATAGTTGTTTGGTGACAAATTAGATTGTGACATTTTGTTTGGTCTTTCAATGGTGTATGTATGAATCAGGATTTCAGTGCTCACATGTATGTTGATTGTTGCAATTGTGCGACATCAGGCGGGTGCTTGTGTTCATGTTTCCGTGCAGTTGATGTGCTGTGTCTCGGTCCGGGGGAGGTGGGGGATGCCCGGGGTGGGGCCCGGGGGGGAGGGGGTGGTCCTGGGGGTGGTGGCGGTGGGTGTTGTGGCCCTCTTGGGTGTCCGGCACGCATGTTTAGTGGCTCCGTGGCATCTGTTGTTCTTCAGGTGTGGCTCTGGGCTGGGCTCCCTTTTGTGGTGCAGGCTGCCGTCCGACTTTACACCAGGTCAGAGCAGGTGTTAATTTCCTGCTGCTAACGCGCCTTATCACATGTTCTGT
This sequence comes from Calotriton arnoldi, assembly GCA_963921515.1. Lineage (NCBI taxonomy): Eukaryota > Metazoa > Chordata > Amphibia > Caudata > Salamandridae > Calotriton > Calotriton arnoldi. The sequence goes on along the minus strand of CAWUFW010000210.1, from coordinate 2,147,645 downwards.
GATCTTATCGGGATCTGGCTCGTCGTTGTGAATGTTGAGGAGTGGTGTTGTCGCAGCTTTTTGCACGGGAACGCCTACTCTGCATCTCGTTAGAGATAGTTGCCGGGGTCATCTGTGGCGATGTTTTTTGCAGCTGCTATCGCGGGTAAACTGGTGTTATGGGCTGTTAACACCAGCTTGTGAATGGAGCGATGAATTTATCGCAACTTTGGCTGCGATAAAGTGCAGTTAACTCGGCGATAGCTCCTTGAGAATATGCCCCCAAGTGTGTGCCACCAAAAGTTCACGCTAAGGCAGCCATACGGCTCTCAGCGGAGTCAGTTGGATTAATAAACAAAATAATCCCAGCTGCGTGGAGGAAAGCACACAACTTCTGTCTAATCAAAACATGTACTCCTGGATATCAGCAAGTGGATGCAACCAAACCTCCTTGTTGTAATGGATGAATGAATGGGAGATTTGTAGAGCAAGCGGCTATCTGAGGAGTGTCCCGGCGCTATCGGGAGGAGGCCCGTGGTATGCCCCCAAAAAAACACAAGCCTTACTGCCCCACAGAGAAAAAACAAGTTTCAAGGTTTCTGAGGAACAGTCTCAAGGGGGATCAGACGCAGTTCGCGTGGGAGCTCGTTCCAAGGTTTAGCAGCCCAAAAAGAGGAAGCTTTGCCGCCTCTTCGGACATGCTTAAACTGAGGAATCGAAAGAAGCAAAGCAGAGGCAGAAGCAGCGCTCTGATGGGGACATACTGGACACATCTCTTAGCCAGATAGTCAGTGCTGGACAGGTACAATGCCCTGTGAACCAGAAATGCGGCTTTAAATATGGTCCGTTTCCTAATGGGCAGCTAATGGAGTGCTTTCAGGGCCGACGAGATCAAAGAACGTCTTGGTAGACGCAAGAGAAGCTTAGCCACCACATTTTTGACCACCTGCAGGTGATTCACCAGAGCCTCTGTAACTCCGAAATAGAGGGTCTTAGCATAGTCAAGGTGTAAGGTGATCAGCGCATAAATCACCACTCTCCTAGCCTGCAGAGGAAGGAGGGGAAGGAATTTTTTCAGTGTGCAGCACAGCAAAACATTGGCCCACCACCAACGAGATCTGTGGCCGCATGGAAAGGGCGGTGTGCTGCTTCATCCCAAAGTTTTTAACCACTGAAGATGGAGGGGATGGGTCCAACAGCACAGGGGGTCAGAGATCTTCCCACCAGTTGGACTTATGTGTTCCAAATGGGATAATTTCTGTCTTCTATGCATTACATTTAGGTTGGCTACCCTGCATTCAATCAAAAACGGCTCGCATATAATTAGTAAAAGATGTTGCAATTGAGGCATGGGAACCATTGAATGCAAAGAGCAACTAGGTATTGTTGGAGTATTAAATTATTTTACACCCAAAAGCTCAACTACAGAGGCCAGAGGAGACATGAAGACATTAAAGAGGGTAGGGCTTAACGAAGAGGCCTGCGGAATCCCTTGGTTGACTGCCTTGACCTCAGAAGAAAAAAGGCGAGCCAAATCATTGGCCTCTAGAGTCCAAGAAGGATTTGCACCAGTCCCACAAAATACCCCCACACCCAAAGCTGCCAGTCAGTGCAGGAGGATAGAGTGTGGGATGGTGGCGAAGGCAGTAGATAAATCAAGAAGACTCAGGGCCTCATTTTTCCCAGAATCTAATGACCATTTAATATGGTCACAGATCTCCAATACTTCCGATTTCGTACTATGACGGGGGCAAAAGCCAGACTGACTGGGATGTAGCAACTTGCCTTGCTCAAGATACTCAGAGAGCTGAGCATTAACCAGTTTTTCCAGCATTTTAGTGAAGACTGGGAGAAGCGAAATGGGCCTATAGTTGCAAAAGATGTTAGGGTTTAGTGCCGGCTTCTTGGGCAGAGGGACCACTTTAGCCATTTTCCACGAGGCAGACAAGACCCCAGAAGAAAGAGAATGGTTGAAAATGGGGTTGATCACAGGAATTATGGCATCTACTGCAGCAGCTAACAAAGTAGGGGGCAGGCATCCAGAGGGGAGCCCAATTTACATTTCAGAATGACTTTCCTAGATTGTTCTAATGAGATAGGCCTAAACTGGATAAGTATGTTGCTGTGGCTGTCAGGATCGACACGACAGACAGGAGGAGGGCTCTCCTGAAGAGCAGGCAACAATCTCTGAATATCAGTGATTTTTGTCTCGAAGAACGTTGCTAGCCCATTGCACAGCTCTGGGGATGGGGTGATTGCCCCATGGCAGGCCTGTGGAAAAAGGAAGGATTTCACAATCAGAAAGATAACGTGGGAGCTATGTTCAGGTGAATTATTTTTGTCAGCAAAGAACACACTTTGGGCATGTTTAATAGAAACATGATAGGCTCTAAGAGCGGTTTCGTAGTTAGATTTATTGTCAGGTAAGTAATTCTTATGCCAAATGAGTCATCGGCATGTACACTAAAATCTCCTAGTAAAATTGGCCCATTGGAAAAGATGAGGAGCCAGAGCTTCTTCTAGGGATCCAATGAAGTCCCCAGCCGGGTCGGGGAGATGGTAGATTGGTGTCCTTGAAAAGGAAGTTTGGGCCGATAACACAAGGTGGAAACCAAGGCTCTCTGCTCCCTGGAGATCAGCAAGCTCAAAGGTGGAGCAAGTCAGAGGATGTTTAAAGGTTATTACCACACTCCCACCCCTTTTGTGGCTTCTGTCATGGTGGACCAATGAGTAACCTTCAGGAATAGCCAGCATAATATCTGGACCCGAAGACTCCTTCAGTCATGTTTCGGGCACAAAAGCATGTCTAGCCTGCCACTACTGAGCAGATCAAAGATGTGCCATGCTTATTTGTGCAGGGAACGAACATTAATCAGGAGGGCTTGCAATTCATTAACTAAATTATCCCCCTCCCCCTCCGGGTAAGATGTTCTGTTAACCATCCTTAGGCTCGGAGGAGGGAACAGGGGTCAGGCAGTCGAGGGAGGGTTCAAAATTACAGCATGGCTGACATTGGCTGCGGTCGGGACACAGACGGGGGCAGACGGACTTGCCTTAGGGACACCAGCTATAATCAAAAAGAGTGGTTCCTGTGGAAACAATTGTAGATAATACAAAATATTGCAAATGCACAATGGCAATAGAATAGGGGTAGGAGGGATGTCAAAAAGAGAAGTGAGACCAAATACAACGTATTACTGGTAAGTTCAGAATATTTATATGCATGACTGTTTACATAAATAATCAGTGTAGGTGTGTAGTGAACATGGAACTCATAACACTGTGCGTGAAATTTTGTGACATAGAAAAAAAGTTTCCATGATGAAAAAGTCGACCATTAATTTAGTACCGAATGAGGCCAGCCATCTGATATAATAATCAAGGCTGGGAGAGCTTATATAAATGAACAGCTTCTTGTTTCACGGCAATCCGTATATGCCAAGTGTTGTGAGACACGATCAATGCCCGTCGGGTAGACTTTTTGTTTCTCGGATGCGGCACAGTGGCAGGATGAAATGACCTTTCACCTCTGTAGACGGACTCACGCGGTCTTCTTTGCCTGACACGTATCGGCTGCACATGTCCCCGGAATTATCCCTGCTGCCACTGTGCCGCATCCGAGAAACAAGTCTACCCGATACGCATTGATCGTGTCTCACAACACTTGCCATATACGGATTGCCGTGAAACAAAAAGCTGTTCATTTATATAAGCTCTCCCTGAAGACTGCCCCTCCCCTCTCTGGGTTCCCGGCTGGGTTCCCATGTGAGTAATCCTTTTTTCTGCCTTCACTTACCTTGGTAGCACCACTTTCACAGGACAGTCTAATCCTTACTCAGATGTCCCTGCATTGATAGGTCCTGAAGAGACCCCTCACAGCTAACGGGGTTGAAACGCCGTCGACAGTATTCAAAGCGAACCATTTACCAGCCTTGATTATTATATCAGATGGCTGGCCTCATTCGGTACTAAATTAATGGTCGACTTTTTCATCATGGAAACTTTTTTCTATGTCACAAAATTTCACGCACAGTGTTATGAGTTCCATGTTCACTTGGGAACACTACACACCTACACTGATTATTTATGTAAACAGTTATGTATAACCCCGGGCGTAGTGTGCGTAGCGGGCTACGCGGAGGTCCACGGAGTTGAAAACAAACTCCGTGGAACTCCGCTCCGCTACTCACACCCGCCTCCACCCCTCATTATAAAAAGTAATTAAACATTATTAAAAAATAAATTTAATACCACTTACCTGGCATGCGGCGTCCCCGGGCTGCCCTCCTCCTCTTCTTCGCCGTCTCGCTAAACCTTGTGACAACTGCACATGCGCGTGCGCCCGCGCATGCGTATTTCTTGCAAGAAATGCGCATGCACGGGCGCGCGCGCATGCGCAGTTCTCACAAGGATTAGCAAGACGGCGAAGAAGAGGAGGAGGGCAGCCCGGGAAGCCGATGCCAGAAGTGGTTTTAAATTTATTTTTTAATAATGTTTAATTACTTTTATAATGGGGGTGGAGGCGGGACTGGCCAACTCCGCTCGCAAGACGGAGTGTGCGGAGATTTGCCTTCTCCGCGTTCTCCGCGGAGCGCGGAGAAGGCAAATCTCCGCACACTCCGCGGGTGGAGCGGAGGTCTCCGCCCGGGGTTAGTTATGTATATAAATATTCTGAACTTACCAGTAATACGTTATATTTGGTCTCACTTCTCTTTTTGACATCCCTCCTACCACTATTCTATTGCCATTGTGCATTTGCAATATTTTGTATTATCTACAATTGTTTCCACAGGAACCACTGTTTCTGATTATAGTTAACGTACCCTGGTTCCTCGTGAGTAGGGTGTCCCTTGTTGTCCTTACACGCCTCTTAGGCACACTAGAGGCACATCAGCGGCGCGTCCGCACCGTGGTGCTGCTTAAATGCACCTGTGGCATCGGAGTATTCCTGCCTACTGCCGAGCGACTAGAGCGCAGCCACAACCAAAAATGGTGCCTTTAGATGTCTCAGGCAGTAAAAAATGGCCGCCCGTAATGGCTCACAATAAAACACACTCCCCGTAATTACAGCCCCCACCCAACAACAGCAGAAAAATCAATAAGCCCCTCAAACACAGGGTAAATAATACATTTTAAAAGCTTTTAAAAGTAGTACTACTGAAAGTAATTTTTTAGTTTGACCACATTATGTCTGGGGACAGCTGGTCTGTTACCGTCGTGTGCCCAATTGTTTTTAAATCCTGACTAGTTTTGACCAATGTTACTGGTCCAGTCTGCCTCCAAATGCAGCATAAATTACAATATTGCCTAAAAAAATGGCAAAAGGGCCAAACCCCTAGATTATATCTAAATGTTTTTCACTTTATTCAATCCTGATTTTCCTACGTATTTTAAAATTCACCACTTCCCACCGTATTTCCTCATAATAGCCCAGAATAAAAACAGACCCTCCAGTTGTGAAGCCAAGAATCCATTCACTTGGATCGGGCTGTAAAACTGTGGGGAAAGACTCGGGGTGGGTGCTCGTCCTTGCTTGCCCTTCGGCCTGTAGCCACCTTGCTGGCCACTAGGGCTTTAAGTGGGCTGGGAAGTAATTAAAACTGAATTTGAAATGGGTCCCTATCAGCCCTTTTTTAATGTCCATAGTGTTACAGACAAGAGCATTGATCCATTTATCAGCAATGAGTGCAAACACCCTTAGGCCATGTCGGCTGCGCAGTCACGTTTACATTTCGCATTTTGTTTCATCTTGCGTTCCCTGTGATTAATTACTTTTTCTAGAAGTTGTGTTTCACTATTTGGTTCGACCAACATATGGCTATTGTGTAGTGTCAGTGGGTCATAAAGGTGGTCAGACTATCTGCACATCCAATCCTTGGCCCCTCTGCAGAGAGCACAGTGACAGTCACCTACCTGCCAATTGTAACTGTGGGGAAGTATTTAAAAGAGGTCCACGGCTGTCAAAATACGGACAGCACGAAAGGACAAGAAAAGGCATACAGGTGAGTGTGTGCGTTATGTGTGTTGAGACATAGTGACGTGGAGGAGGAACGGAGGTATGAGCAGAAGGAGAGAGTAAAAAGGCTGCTGAAGAGGAAAGAGATGACTGTATGTGTTATGTTGAGGGACAATACAGGGGGGGGGGAGAACAATGGTACAAGTGCCTAACAGAGTGAGAGACCGCAGAGGAAAGCGGTATGAGAAGTTTAGGAGTGAATAAAACACTGCATAACTCAATCCCTTCCACAGACCTTAATACTGTTTAATTCATAATCTCATACATTCAGAATTAAAACCTTTTCAGTTCTAATCCTTCACAACCAAATAATTGTTGTTATTCATTTATTTGTGAGTGCCAACAAGCATGGGCAAAGCCAATATGTCAACTTGCTTTAAACTTGTGTCCGTTGTAGTGTTATATGTCTGGATGTAAGAACAGAAAATTCACCGAGAGGGACACAAATGCTGTTCAGTTGGCATTCTGTGTGAAACACAGGTTTCTAGTTTACATATTTTAAGCCACATGACCAGGGTCGGCTCTTGGGCAGTGCAACTGGTGCGACTGCACCGGGTGATGACTTCAGGTGGGGGTGTTGTGTTTGCAAGTATATTATGGTTTGAAAAGCACCTGCTGCCCATTCCTGGGCTCCACCAATTTTCAGGCAACAATAAAAATGTCAAGATAACTCTGGTAATTAATGGAGAGACAGATCAGAGTTTTGTTTAGTGGATGTTTTGACTCATGATATGGTAGCACAGTGGGTTACCATGCCCCCTGCAAAGAATGACTACCATGCAGATGACAAAGTGCACATAATGGAAATAGTCAAAACAAAAGCGAGTCACACTGTCAAAAGTGAATCATGTTCTTTCTTCTTACCCTCCAGACATTTATTGAGAGGAAAAGAAATGTCCTTAAAGAACTCTCACTCACCAGGGTTACCCCTTGGTGGCATGCTTCATCATTGGGTTCTTCCCTTCCAGCTGCGGAATAGGGCATGCTTCTACTGACAGGAGCACTGATAGTATTAGGACCTATCCAGATGAGAAAGTAATAGAAGTGGGGGTTTTGGGGGGCAAATGAATTAAAAATACCTGGCTAGTAGAATTTTTTTATTTATTTGCACCTCTAATTGGTATGGTTAAAATAAGGGGGAAAAAGAAATTCTATGCCAGTGGTCTTTAAACTTTTTAATCCCCCCAGTGGGAAAACAAAATTACAGAGCCCCCCTCCCCCTTCAAAAATGTTCACAATTATTCAATTAAACTGGAAATGTTTAAATATGTATAGACATATTTAAACATTGCAGTTAAGTTCTGTTATTGTTTTAAAAATGCAATCAAATACATGATTGCCAAACATACAATTCTGGTGAGGCAGGCCTTACTAACTTGTAAAGTATCCACGGTGTAATTATTAGAAATGGGGGTGGGGGTTTTGAAGAATATTTGGAGTCCCTTGCCTTTTGACACCTTCTCCCAGCCAGGATAGAAATGACAAAAGATGTTAGTGATGGCCCACTTTTTCTACTTCAAACAAGGCACTGTTATCAGCATAGTGCTTCTTTTAGGTAGAGCCTGGCGCCCCCCCCTGGGATCACTTGAGGCCCCCCCTAGGTGGGCCCGCCCCCTGTTTGAAGACCTCTTCTCTATGGGATGATGTCCCTGGGTTTTTCTGGTCAACTAGTTTCAGACCCTACCCCAAGGCTTTTCTTCAGGACCAAGGAAGTCTAATCCATAATACAACTCCTTTAGTCTTAAAGTTCACTGCACGCTGGTTAAATAACACAGAGATATACAGCACCTAATCGGCCTCTTGAAAAATGTTGCAAGCCTCATTTAGGCATAATGAGTCCAAACGGGGGAAGAGGGACGCCTGTAGTCACACTTTCATCAAGGCTGCTCCCTCGCTCTAGAGCACACGCCAGTCCGTGGCTCCGAAGATGATAATGTTAATAGGTCAGTGGGTTACTTCTTTTGTCTGAGAGATCCTTAGTTACTTGCAGTTTATAAGTTAAAATCCTAACATAGAACAGTGACCTATTAACTATCATCAAAGAGCTGATTGCAAACTGCAAAGTATAGATTAGAGCGCCATGATTTCTTCCCCAGTCTTTCATTATCCTAATGTTGGAAAAATGGTTCATTTTGATAGAAATCAATTCTGATTATTAAAGAGAACCCCCAACCATGGTGTTACGTTTTAAATTCTGAGTTTGTCCTTTTTAAGAGAAAGCACTGTTAAACTATCCTGCCTACCGGTAAGGATAACATGTGACTCCCACACCTTGTTGTCCCTTGTCTTATGTAACATTTCCTATAGACTGATTTACACACCTATGATTGATTGTCTCTTCTTTGTAGTGTGTGTGATGTAAAGTGCTCCCTAAACTGGTATGATTGGCGCCATAAAACTAATTAAATGCATCTGAGAGAGAGTGGTTATGGAGATTTGAGGTGTACTGTTAAAGGGTAGCAGTGAGGGAATCCATGGAGAAGGAGGTCATTGGGGCGGGGGCAACAAACATTGTCGCACTGGGCGCCACCAGCACTAAAGCCGGCCCTGCACGTGACTAATTCCATAGCCCAGGACTCTTACGAAGGATTCCTGGTTACACTTCTATGGCAGGCCTCTTTTGGAGATACCCCCTTTCCTGCACCCCACCCACCTCCCCCAGTTGTTTTCATTCCGCTTAAAGCCCCGCTGGCCACTGCACAGCTTTGTGATTGCATAGAATGAGCCGCCATTTAATCCCCGTCCTCTACAAGGCATTCTGAGAGAGTGCCCCTCTCCCCCGGCAAGGGAATGCGCAGTTCCCATCCTGAAAAGCTGAGATCCCCACCATTACCAATCTGCAGCCTGTGGAACAAGCCTGGCCACAGCTGAACAATCATGCTGCCACCTGCCAAACAGGGGGGGGGCGAGTAATCGCCCCACTTTATCCCACTGCTCCTAATTTGTTGCCGAAGGGCGCGCGCTAAAATGACATTACTCGAATCGATGGATCAAAAGGAAAGCCCTTAATGGCGGCCGCGACTGAATAGCTCTGACCTTTCTGAGCAAGAAACCCCTTCAAATCTCGGATCCGGGGAGAGATTGTAACTTACAGCCCCTGGAAGAGCCGGGTGCGCCAAAGGCCTACGCGCCCCCTCCCTCACCACAGATATGACTGCCCCCACACCAGTAAAATCAATACCTAATTATCCCGCCTTTTCCCGCCGCCATTTCACTCACAATAGGGCAGCTCTCTTCTGTTTGCATGACGTGGCGGCCATCTTTGGCCAAAGGAAAGGAAAAAAAGACGAGCTGTCACCCTGGGTAATCAGTTATGTCAAGGCAGGTTAGTACCACTTACAAACCAGTAGGGCTGGGGAGAACCAGTCACATGGAGAACATATACAAAGAATGTACAGTCAAGGATTGAGAAGTGGCCTCATTCCAAGAGATCTTCGAAACAAGCTTTGGCAAAACCAATAGGTTTGATGCTCACACTCAAGCACTGACAAAAGTAAAATAAAAATGCCTGATGAAGTGCAAAACAATTTGCAAAATATAATTGCTTTGTGAATGCAGTGCATGCCTGGATGAGATAAAGAATTAAAATTGATGACACACTGGTTTTCAGATGTAAAATAGTCCTTTGTGCATTCCAATAGATATGGAAGGATACACACAGCTATGGAAGGATACACACAGCTAATAGAAAGACAGTGAGAGTAAAATACTCCTGAGGGCAGATCCAAGATGTGACTGACAATGCCTCAAGCCAATGGGTGAATGTTTCTGAGTCATAGAAGCCAAAAGCTGAAGGAGGTTAGCCGAAAATCATGTAGAGTACGTAACGAATACAATATATTCACTATGAATAGTTCTAGTTCAGTCACCCATCAAACCCAAAAAAACAGGGTGCCAGGTCATTTTTTTGCACTAGATTCCTGAGGTTTTCAGAGGTAATAATGTGCAAAATCCCTGCAACTCCTGCCTGGTGAAATCACCCTTGCAAAACTAGGGAGCAAGTGCAATTTGAAATAATCATGTAGTAGGAGCAAAGTTAAAGGTTGTAGCCTAAAGGGGTTATATATCACCCATTTTCGGCTATTTGCCACCATTTTGTAATAAGGTGAGCTGGTGGCCGGCTGTAGGCAGGATATAACAATTTTGGATTTGCAGGATGGAGGAGGATAAAGTCACCCAGTTGCTGCACTTATTGAGGGAAGCGGGTACCTGTACTTAGTGGTAGCAGGCTCCGAGGCGGGTTCCGGATGCCCGGTGCGGAGAGCATTGGAGAAGGTGGGCACCACGGCTTGTGCCCGTTTGCTGCAACGGAGGTCACCATCCAGAGGAAGGAAGATGGCGCTGGTAGGTACAAGGGACCACTCGAGAGTTTGGCGAGCGGCCCCGAAACTGAATCACAGTGAATGTTGGAATGGGGGGAGTCCCGCGGTGGTGGACGGAGGGGAGAAGGGGCAGTACTCCATGGTGGGAGGAGCCGCTACGAGAGCCAGTGGTGCCCATGATCGCGCCTCCGGCTGGCCCGGGGGCTAGGACCGGGCCAGCCGGGATATCGAAGGAGATTTTCAGTCGTAGCACGGCCAGCTTCTGGCCATGCATGCCTGGAGGGAGCCGGTGGTTGTTGGGAGGTGGGATTCAGGAAAGGAGGGGATGGGATTAGTGGACCACGTGGGGAGAGAGGGGGAGTGGCCCAGGCCCATGATACACGGGGCCAGCGGTGCTGCAGAGGGTAGAAGCTTTGCCACAAGTTTCCCTAGACAACAGGGTCCCACGTGGCCTTATGTCACAGTGGGCAGAGGGAGAAAACTGGGGATGATGGCAATGGGGAGCAGCAAGGTGACCTTGGTTTTTGGCAGGCACAGGAGGAGGGTGGGGCTCAGACAAGGCCTCAGGGCTGATTCACAGCTGCTTCGGCGGGCAAGGGTGAAGCATCAGCAGTAGTGGCTGCACTCCTGGACTGAAGCGAGGATGAGGAGGGAGGGTTGGTGGGTGAGGAGCAGGTGGTACATATGGATGTGGGGCTGGCAGGGATTCACATGGCAGAAGTGTGACGTCCCAAGAGCGTGCCATTCTCACACGGGGTGAGGAAGGGTTCCCATGCCTGTATTGAGAGGAAACAGTGTCCCAAGTGAAATAAAACCGTACAAAGGGGAGGAGGTGTTGGTGAGTGGTAAAAAGGTTTCTATGTAAAATGAACGACCACAATACAATATGTTAAGATAAACAGTCAGTCCTCTATTACAATGCTACACCGCGCAACACGGGAAACCTCACCCGGCCCGGACACGGAAAGGATTGACAGATTGTGGAGAAGTGTGGCTCAATGGTTAGAGCGGCAGACCCTGATGCAGAGATCTGGCCCGGGACCAGGGTTCAATTCCCGCCTCGGCGGGTCTTGGGCTCAATTTCCTCGGACCTGATAATTCTCGCCTTGGTGCCTATTCTAATCATGGGTCCCACTCTGCAACTCTGGGCAATAGCTTGCTTAATCTCCACAACGGCCCCAACAGCGCTGGGATGCCTGGCTTCACCCTGGGGGTGCCCAGGAGTGGACATTTCACGAGGAAAAGCCAGGAAGGGTTCCACAGCGGTATGCGTACAGCGCCAGGACACCCCTTTGGGGGTATAAGTGCGCTTTACAAGTACAAATTTCATTTCATTTCATTTCACAGATTAATAGCTCTTTCTCGATTCTGTGGGTGGTGGTGCATGGCCGTTCTCAGTTGGTGGAGCAATTTGTCTGGTTAATTCCGATAATGAACGAGACTCCCCCATGCTAACTAGTTACACGACCCCCAGTTACTAGCAAACAGGACTGTCACTCTCACCTCACAGTGGTGCCCGGCCGGGCCCCACCGTGAGTATCCTTTTTCCTACTCTCTCCTACCTCAGTCTTGAGCCACATTAATTCCCTGGTGTTTCCACTGATCACATTGGCAGTCCAGTGGCCCTACTCAGGTGTTCCATACTATAATGTCCTGATGAGACCCCCTCATTGCCCGTGGGGTCGAAACACCGTCGTCACACTCTACCAACAAACCACCCTCACAGGTTTTAGCATTGTACTAGAGGACTGACTGTTTATCTAAACATATTGTATTGTGGTCGTTCGTTTTACAGAGAAACCTTTTTACCACTCGCCAACACCCCTTCCCTTTGTAAGGTTCTATTTCACTTGGGAAACCGCGCACTTATATGTGTACGTTTATGTGAAAAATATCATCACTCAGTAAAATTGTCTGTTTGATAACCACAGCTAGTGTATGACTCTGATTCTCCTTCTGACATTCACCGTCCACATAAATATTTGACATTGTGCTTCCTACCTATCAAGTATCCAAATACATAGGCCGCAGGAACCGTTGTTCTTTGTTACAATATTAATACCCTGGTGCCTGGTGAGAAGGGTAACCCTTGTTTCAGATACACATGTATTGAGAGGGGGCATTCAGTAACAAGGGGTGCTGAGGCAGGACCAGGCTTGTAGCAATGGGAGCTTTCTTACCAAGGCCTGGAAAATGACAATGAAGTGTGGGCGAGGGCAGGAGAGGGAGGAAAGTGCAGTAGATGGTGTTGGATGCCAGAGGCAGTGTCGAGTAGGGTTCCAAGGGTGCACACCAGACCTACCTTCTTTTTACAGGTTGCAGGGAGCAGCCGAGCAGCAGACTTGTGCAAGTACAGTGCGGCTCGGACATCTTGAGGGGAAGTGAAGGCAAGGCACAGAGTGGCCTGCTGGAGAGCGTTGTGGGACAGGGCGATCACCGGCAGAAAAGGGTCCGGTGGGGCCTCGTCAGTGCTTCAAGCGGACAGGTTCAGAGCGACCTCCGGAGAACAGCAGTACGGATCCAGATGGCCTGCATCTGTGGAGCATGTGGGAGGGTCAGTTGCTGCCTCTCAAGAATATGTGAAACATATACCTATAATGTGGCACAATGTACAAGAAATCAGGCAGGATCACTCAGACCCTAATTGGGAAGGGAGGGTGAATTTGCATACGACACACAGTTGGCTTATGAGGAGGACTGATTGGAGGAAAGAGAGGTCTTAGACAGTGATCCCCTGTTGAGGCGTTATAAAAGTGGTGGCAGCAGGGATCAGATACGGTGGGGGCGGAGATGTGATAACCATTCTATGCACAGTGTGTTATAGGGCATGGTCAATGCACAGGTGATTCCCAGCGACAAAGGGTTACCTGGCTAATGAGGTCAGCTGGGTAGGTGGCAGGCTTTGGAGCAGGCACCGACCTTCACGCCAGGTACGACAGGAGGGGCTGTGGTGAATACTCCTGTGATGGTGTTGATGGGGGTGGATGCATGGGAGGTATAGGATAGTGATGGCACAACGTTGCGAAAGGGCCTGTAAGTGAAGGATGCAGGTGTGGGCACTGATGCCTACGGACAAGACGAGAAGGAGACAGGGGTCAAGCATGAGGAAGATGGCCTATAGGGGGGGGTTCGGGCAAGCACAATCACAGGGAAGGCTGAAGGGGTAGCCACGGAGCGGCAGGGTATACTGTGCAAAGGAATGGAGGTAGTGGGTGGGGAGACACAGGGGAGGGTCAGTCAAAGGGAGAAGGGACAGACATTAAGGGAAATGAAAAAGCTACCATGCATGGCTGTGACAAAGTCCCTGGGGGGGACATTTAATGTTGTCCACAAAGGAAAAGATCTAGAATGGGGATATGTAGAAATGTTTAAACTATTACACAGGGAGCTAAGAGCCAAGGAAGGGTTGAAGGAGGAAGAGTATAAGTTGTCAAAACGGCCCAGGGTGCCAATGACTATTGAGAATTGGAGGCCGGCTTTTCAGTTATTATGAGAAGTTTCCTGAGCGTAGCGTCGCTCTATTCAAATACATGGATATGATTTGGAAGGCACAGATCACCTACGGGGGTTATGCATGGGCACAATACAAAGATCAGTTTCAAGCCCGTATGGCGCTGTACTCGGAAGCTAGATGGGGGGAGATTGACTCCGATTTATGGCAGCCTAATATGTCCATCAGAGTTCGGGGAAACAGTATTTATGGCCAGTGGGTTACCCATAGTGTATTTACCCTTTCAAGGATGCCCCACCCGGGGGTAGGTGGGGGCTGCAGCAAAAGGGCAGGGAGGAATGCTGGAAAAATTCTGGAATGTCAAACAGGGGGTTATGCACACAGGAATATTGTAAATTCAGGCATGAATGCTGAAGGTGCGCTGCCAGACATGCCCTCATACACTGCTGTGGGGCTACAGGAGGATACCGGAGGGCGCACACTGGACAGAGGCAACAGCACTAAGGGGGCCCAGGTTCTCAGCACCCCGCACAATCAATAGGTTAAGGGGGATTGGGGAGCACAGGAACCTGCAGGAAGGGGCTCGTACGCCAGTTAAACTGGAGAGGCTGGACTTTTGGTTGGGGTTTTATGATCAGAGGAGGACACCAGGGTGCTTAAGGAGGGGTTTCATTGGGGGTTTAGACTGGGATATGATGGCCCACAGGAATGAAGGTGGGCGGACAATTTGAAATCAGTACAGGAATGTTGGAACTGATACTCGCCAGGCAGCATTTCTCCAAATGTTGAGCTTTTTCCGCCTGGGGTTTGCTGATTCTTTTGTGTGACCTCCACTTTCCCACTGCAAATGTGGCGCGGATTCAATGTTCTGTAACATGGGCCGGTCTGCCATCGCAGACTGGTGTGCTCGCACTGGCACCTATAATGAGTAAACGTTTGAGCAACCTGCCAGTGCAGGTCGCTCAGTGTGCATACCTGCACCTATGGTGCCCATGATTGTGTGTGCAGCCTGCCACCATAGGCCATGCATGCCTACTGACCCCCGTATTAGTTAAACCTGTTTCCAGCATGCCATTGCAGACTAGTGTGGGAACACTTGCACCTCTGGTGCTGGGGACTATGTGTCCGACCTGCCATTGCACATGCACCGAGGTAGTGAGGAATACCTGTGTGTGTTTTCACTACCTATGAGACTTGCTCTTCCCATTGGTTAACATCAGAAAGTGGTTGACACTACTTCGAGCTGCAATAGTGGATTGCAGTGGAGTAGCCTCATGATGTTTCCTATTAATGGACTCGCTGCGCCAAACCCTTTCCATTGGTAAAGGTGATGTTGGCATAACTCGCTTAGAAAGGCCACTTATAGAATATGGGCATTTCTATGCTCTCAGAGTCTCGTGTGCCATGGTGCCTGGCTCCAGTGGACATCAGGGGTCGGTGGAGCACATCTGTGCATTCCCCAGCAACAGCCTTAAACCATGGTCATACAATGGGAACGACAGACCTCTGCCATTTGAGGGTCTGATGGAATAGATAGGAGAGTGAGGATTTGACACTTGGTCCTCGGGCCTGATCATGGCCCCAACTAAAGATTAAGATCTACATTCCACGGCCCCATGGCAGACAAGCCTACAATTTAGGGGAGACATAGGTGGTTCAAAGGGAAAACCCTACACCACCCTCTAACTTCAAAGGCACAGGATACTATAACTATGGGTGCCATCCTTCAGCAAAGGGTGAGATACGCTTGTGGGGACGCGGGACCAGAGAATCGGACTGCGTGTTGTGCACATGGAGGTTTCCTGCCACTGAAGGGGCCAGTGTGCCCTTTCTGAATAGTGGCTGGCCAGGGTTGAGAACTGCTGATGTGTAGCGCCCTGAAGTGTACCTTCCAAGGGCCCGTTGGTGGGTCTCCTCTTCTCTCAGGGATCTCAGGGACATCAAAGATCTCCCGGCAGGGACCTACACAATCTACCTTACATCTGGAAAGCAGTGCCCTCGCAAGTGCCCACATCGGCTACTGAATCCCAACGGATAGTGTGGTGTGAGTGTTGAGCTAAGACTTGTGCCTGGAGAAAGGATTGTCTAGTGCAGAGCCCAGAAATCTTGCCCGCATTTAAGGCATGTGGTTCCCGTATGACAAGAACTCCGACACACATAAGTGTCTGGTTGGTGGTGAGCGGATTCACCGGTTGTGAGATCCAAGGTGACCTGCTTCATCGATTGTGTCGCATCTCTCTTGAGCGACACACCAACTGCATGCTCATTGTGTGTGGTGTCCGATTCACAGAGTGTGACCCTTGAAGGTGGGGGTGTACCCGTAGTAGTGCCGCATTCTACCTTCTGTGGCTCTGCTGAAATTGCACCTGTGTGTGTGACCAGACTGGTCTGGTGCAACCTGATCATCGTGCACCGGACATGGTGCCTCCTTTCCAGGGAGGTATATAATTTGCAACTCATCATTGTGTGTGACCGGAATTGCCTGCTGTAACCCATATCAACGTGCACCGTTATAACCGGTGCACGTTGATATGGGTTGCACCAGGCAATTGGCCTATGTGCCTTATTTCCAGGGAGGTACGGAATTTGCAACTCATCGCATTTGAGATCTGAAATGTATGGTGCAACTCATACCAACGCGCACCAGACGTGTGCCCGGATTGCCTGGGATCGACCCTGATCATCGTGTACCTGTCGGTGTGCCTCACCCTATCGAGAGGCTCCCCTGTGTTACTCCTCATTCATCGGTTGTTCCCTTTTTGACCCTCATCGCGGCGGACCAACAGCCCTCGCCACACCTGGCCCTTCCAGAAGACATCTTGGCGCCAGGCAGTAGTGAGAGAGATTGACTGGGTTGAAGGAACGCTTCAGAGACAGGTCAAGAGACAGCATGACCACATTGTGTTTAGAGACCTGTGGGTGAACTTCCAGAGTGGCTGCTAAACTCCCCTTGTTTACCTCTACTTCTTAATTAAACTTGCTACATATTCCCACCTGCTTCCCGAGGACTCAAATTAAGTGACTTCAGCCGGGTGCGGCCTCTTATCTGGGAGGTGGGTTGGTTATTTAACATCCGGGGGTACAGGACATTCGGGGTCAACTAGAGGGTGGAGGGAGGCTGCAGAGTGTGTTATCCATTGACCTGCTGGGTACCAGTGGCACAGCATTAGGGTGCTGAGTGCATATGTTTGCAAGAGCGTTCGAAACAGACTGTGCTGGATACCTTTCGCACCGTGTAGTGGTGCAGAGTGAGTGTGTGCGAGTGGGAGTGATAGTGTGCGGACCGCCTGTGATTCACGACACTGGCTGGCGGTGCCACGTTATATGTTGATTTTGTGCAAAAAACACAATACATTTGACATTGGGTTTACCTGCGTGGCTCCGGCCTGCGGTGCTGATGAAAAGTGTTCTAGTTTCATGTATATACATATTATAGATATCAATGTGACCTGGGGTGTACCATATAACTGATAGGACTGTATTATCAGGATTGCCAGGGTGGGCCTGGGGTGGAGAGCATGTTGCACCGCATAAGGGTGCTCCCTCTGTGGGGGAGGTTAGATTAGGAATTGTTCCCACGTACATATTGTTGATATAATAATCCTACGAGTGGGCCTAGTATTGCTAGTAATAATTCCAAATGTGTTTTATGCCCAAAAGTACTTGATGCTCATGTTATAAAGATTGAATATGTGTGTTTAATACAAATGTTTTTACATACATCGTGTGTGAAGTCTTTTTTGTGACGCTCAGTGTATTTATCGTGAGTGCCTGCAGTGCCTTTGCTTTACACATTAGTTTAAAGGAACAATGGTTCTAGAGTGGCCTAAAGGGTCCAAGGGGAAGTAACCCTGTAAAAGGCACTGAGAAAAGTAAAGGAATAGAAACTTAATTCATAAAGGAGAGCAGTAGGAAATATAACGAGGGACATATAGGTCAATGTATGACAAATATTTATTACACAATGAAGGTATTCAGGTGCTCACACAGTAAGTGACAATAAGCGTGACGTGAGAAGTGAGGGTGAACTTAAAATAATGACATCGCATTGACAACAGAAATAGAAGCTCCTTTAAAGATTTTTACAGAGTATAAGGAGTTCATGTTGTAGGGGTCGACGACGTTTCGAACTCAATTATTCGAGTTCATCTTCAGGACAAAAGTGTGAGCAACTTGAATTGAGCTGAAGAAGGAATTAATATCCTTGGTAAAGGCGTCTACGTAGCGCTGTTCTTCTTAAGGTGACCGGGATAGCCTGCGAACTAATGCGCGTTATGGTGGGACCCGGTAAGGGGGAAAAACAAACTTAGTTTGCTGGAAGCAAATGCTTAAACTCCTTCGCCGCTAAATGGCAATGTGCTGTGCCGGGGAATTAATTAAATTGGCCGGTCACAGTTCAGTAAATGGAGGCCTGGGAGAGGAAAGGAGCGTGTCCTGCTCAAAGGAAAATCCGCGCTGAGTGTGACTTTGCTTTACACATTGCCTCTGAATTAAGCCTGACTGCTCAGTGCCAAGCTACCCGAGGGTGAGCACAGGTTATACAGTGCGTGTAATCACCCACCCTTGAGAGGAGCGGTAGGTACTGCCTGACTGGGGCATCCTCCAGCCAACAAGAAAGTGCTGATTCCAACAAGGATCATGGACAGGTGGTACAGGACAAGCTACAGAAAGAAATACAGAAGGGCAGTATGGAGTGCCGCTTTGACGATTGGCTAATGGATGATTTGGTTGTGTCACAAATAGGGGTTGTTCCTAAGAAAGAGAAGGGGCAATTTCGATTGATCCAAACTTTATCCTGGCCCAAAGGGAGATCGGTTAAGGATTTCATATCAGAGGCGCTTGCATCAGTGTCATACTCTTAAGTAGATGTTGCTATTCCCTTTGTGGAAAAAATTGGGCAGATGAGCAGAGACGGCCAAGAGTGACATTAAGTCAGCTTTGCAGTTGCTGCCGGTCCACCCTGACGATTTTCAGCTTGTGGGGATACAGTCTACTGGCCAGTGGTATGTAGATAAAGAGTTGCCACTGGGGTGTTCCATATCTTGCACTCTATTTGAGAGTTTCAGTTCATTCTTACAGTGGGTGTTTACTTGGTCCACAGGACATGTTTATGTGATACATTATTTGGATGATTTCATCTTTGTGAGTCCACCGGCTCAACTACCAGCGGCTGTTGGTCAGTTTCCAGGAGCTCATGGGGGACTTGGGGTGCCTCTAGCCCTAGACAGGACAGTGGGTCCCAGTACGGGGCTGTCGCTCTTGGGAATCGAAAATGATTCGTTGGTCATGGAAATACTTTTACCAACAGACAAGATGCTGACAATGCAGTTGTTGTTAGGTACCATGTTGGGAAAGGCTAAAGTGAAGGTTAAGGAAGTACAAGTGCTGCTGGGCCATCTCAAGTTCGCTTACAGCGGTGTGAGGGCAGGCTGGACTTTTTGTCGGAGGTTGGTACTGTTGCTGTCCAATTTGTCTTTACCCCATCATCACATGGTTGTCAGCGGGAGTGAGGGAGAATCTGCACATGTGACATTTCTTTCTTGGCTCATCTAATGGTTTACTGTTACTCAGTCCAGGCGATGCTTAGTGAGATGTGCAGATATTTTCTGATGCGGCAGGAGGTATGGATTTTGGGTTGTACTCGTAGGGGCGTTGGTGTGCAGAGGAATGGCCAGAAAATTAGAAACATGGGGGTAGGAGAACTACCATTCTGGAGTTTTTCCCACTGGTGGTGGCAAATAAAATGTAGGGTTCGGAGTTGGTACATCGGAAGGAGTTGTTTAGAACTGATAACATGGCAGTGGTACAAATTGTGAACAGGCAGTCAGCCAGGGACTCCCAAGTGCTGAAGCTGTTACAAGGTTTTGTGTTGGGATGTTTGAAGCAGGACATTTTGTTTATAGAGCGGCATGTTCCGGGGGTTTGAAAATTACATTACGGATGCTTTGTCTCATTCACAGTGGGAGAGATTCCATGGGCTGGCTACGGAGCGGGGCAGGGACAAGACGCCAATGCCGAAGGAGCTTTTGACCGTAGGAAACAAAGAGCATTACAGCTAGTAGTCGACCAGGAGATCGTATACACAGGCTTGGACCACATTTTTGGAAATGGGAGCTCGACGGAGACTGGCGGGGTGGAGTAGATCAGAAGATGTGGTCCAATTTATTTTGGCAATGACAGAGAAAGGGCTTTCATGAGTTACCTTTGCAGGAAAATTGGCAGGCATTACTTTCATGGGGAAGTTGTTATGGGGCTATGCGCCGTCTGCTGGAAAATTGGGAAAGAGGATGCTGGAAGGTTGAGCCAGGAAAGAGGGATGGACAGGGCCAAAGAGGAAGCCTCTATTATTTTTGTTTATTTATTTTCAGTGTTTTATATACTGCAAATAGGGCACTTTACAATATTAACGAAGGTGGTTATGAAGCAACAGAAACGTATATACATAAAAGTACATGACTAAAATTGGAGTAGCTACATAAGCATGAAAATGGAGACAGATAGGAACACGTAGTCATTTGTAAATACTGATGTGAGCGGAGACAGACCAGTGTCATAGTTAGGAAATGGAAAACAGCTCGGATCTCGGTGATGCAATGATAAAATACAGTGAGAGATACGCATGTAGACGTCACAAATGAGATGAGGGAGGGTTGACTTCAAAGTGGGAGGAATCTGTTGGAAAGCAGAATTTTTACTTCATCTTGAAGACAGAAGTGGAAGGGTTGCATCTGATCTCCAGAGGAAGGGAGTTCCAGATTGTGGGGGCAATTCCGTAAAAGGATCGATTGTAGGTTTTCTTTCTGTTGATTTTTTGTAGGTGGGAGCTTGTTCTTTTAGAGGATCTGTTTCCCCAAGATAGGGTCAATTTCTGGGCCAGGTAAGAAAGGGTGTTGTGATGTAGCAGTTTGTGGATCATACAGGCAATTTTGAGTTGTATCCTAGCCTCATAGGATAGCCATTTTAGTGATTGAAGGTCGGGTAATATGATCTCTTTTTTTTGAGCCAGTAATGAGCCTTGTAGTGGTGCAAGTTTGCTTTAGGGAGGGCCCACTAGGGTGGCACTACCAAAGTCTAGTTTGGATATCAAAAGTTCTTGGACCACTGTTTTGAGATTTGCATTGGGAAGGAAAGGTTTTAGTTTCCTTAAGGCATGTAGTTGGTGGTTGGCTCCTCTGGTGGCAGCTTTGATGTGATTTTGCATGGAGAGGGCATTGTCCAAGATTATTCCTAGGGATTTAGCTCAGTCAATGATGTGTGGGATACACTTCAAGGCAGTAAAATTAGGGAGACATTCTTTGATGCTAGGTGCGATACTGGGTGGTGAGATCAGAAGGAATTCTATTTTGAGTGCATTAAGTTTGAGGTGGCTACGAGTCAGCCAATGCTGAGTTTTTTTCAAGGTGTTATTAAGGATACTGATGTCTTCGGGAGAGGTGATGTTCACGTAGAGTTGAATATCATATGCATACATGCTGTAGGAAATGTGGGAGAGTTTGAGTATTTCGGTCAGGGGCTCCATGCACAGGTTGAACAGTGTAGGGGAGAGAATAGAGCCTTGAGGGATGCCTAGCGAAACTGGTGACTGATCAGAGAGAGTGTGGTTGATTAGAATCCGCTGAGATATGTTGTGAACGAATGAGGCGAACAATTATAACACTGTAAAAGAGAGACCCATCCTGAGTTTCAATAGGTTCAGAAGGGTTTCATGGTTGACAGTGTCAAATGCCGATGATAGCTCCAGTAATATTCGTAAGCAGGATTCATTCTGATCGAGAGAGCGTAGAGAGTCATCAAAAATCTGGACCAGGGTGGTTTCGGTGCTGTGACCCGGTCCAAAACCAGATTGACATTGGTCAAGTAGTTGGAATTGCTCGATGTGATTGTGAAGCTGTAGGTGCACATATTTTTCTAAAAGTTTGGCCAAAGTAGAGATGTTGGAGACTGGGCGGTAGTTGTTGAAGTCAGAATGGTCCAAATTTCCGTTTTTTTTAAGGTAGGATTAACCTGACCACTTTTTAGACAATCAGGTAAAGAGCCTTGGGTAAGTGAGGCATTGATTATCCTAGTCCATAGGGGGAGTAGTAGGTGAATGTGATAATTGAGGAGTTTGGAATGAAGGGGATCAATGAAGTGGTCGGAGTATTTCAGAGAAGTTAGAAGTTTAAAAATCTCATTTTCCTCAAAGGTTTTAAAGTTAGATCAGGTGGTATTGTTTTTAGTTTTGTGGGACGATGTAGTCAGGCATTTTTTCTAAAAATGAGGGAACGGATGGGGGGTGCGGAGGGAGAGAGTTCCAAAGCTTTCTCTATCTCGGTGGTGATTAGCATGGTTTTCTCGACAAAGAAGGAGGCGAAAATTTCGCAATTAGGTAGGATTTTGCTGTCAGAGGCTGGGGCATTGCTTTTCTTGGTCGTTTGGATTTTGACAATTTCGAACAGTTTTTTGCACGATTAATTGCTGTATCAAGTTGGTTCAGAATGAATGCTGCTTTGGAATCTTTAATGTGTTTATTATTGTTGGCACTTCATAGAAGTTTGAAGTTAGACAAAGGCAGTGTGTGTCTCCAAGTTCTCTCAGCAAGTCTGAGGCAACGGCATTCTTCATTAAGGTTGCAGTTGAACCAAGGGTTGGATCTTTTGGATGGTACTCTCTTTATTAGTTTGGTGGCAATGGAATCCATTTCTTTTGACTTGGAGTTGATGTAGTGATCAGTGAGGACATGAGCGTCAGGCATGTTAGAAGCAGATAGTAGGCTGTGTTTACTGATAGCAGACATCATGAGTGGTTTGATATTACGAGTGTCTCTGATCCAATGTTTGGCTTTCATGGGTTGGCCCCTAGAATGAACTGCTCTTTCAGATATGAAGAAGGTGATGCAATGGTGTTCTACAGTCAAACCTGGATAGGAAAAAAGAGCATTTACAGATTCTCAGTTCTTCTCAAGGACATGACAAACCTGGTAACAGCTACCACATTGAAGAGGGTAATTTCCTGTGTGAGATCTGTGTGCATATCCATTTGAGAATTCAAGTTATTTGGGCCAAATTTTCTGTCATGTTCTTTTGGGCATTCAAGATGTCAGACAGGGACAAGGGGCTACAGTGGTTTATTGTGTGAAGATGTGAGGGTGGTAGTTGGCGGGTTTTGTGTGAAGGTGAGGAAGTGCAAAGCGGATAAGAGTAGCACTAGGGACAGAGATATGGATCGGTGCATCGGGAAAATACAAGTGAGGAGTTTTGTATGCTTAAGGAGGTCAGACTCAGAGAGGTTGTTTGGGCAGGAGGATGGCAGGGCGGTATCAAACGGGTAGGTGCTAGGAGTGATGAGGGCTTGTCTGAGACAGGAGGGATTGGAGGAGGACAAGTAGGGAACCATTCTTTCCAGATTCATGCAGCGATGGAAGGGTTCAGACGGGATTTAGGGAAGAGGCACAGGTCTGACGTGATGTTGATACACCTGGGCATAAATGACTTGGTGCAAGCTACAGGCTTGGAATTAATAAAGATGGTACCAAGAGACATGGAGGAAATGTAGTATAAATGGGTCCGAACTAAAGAGTTTTGGACACAGCTGTTGCCCAGGAGCATGTGGAGGGGGCAAGGAACCCTGCATCAATTAACAGGTCAAGGAAGGAGGAAAACAGGGGGATTTCAGCACACTGTGAGAATTGGGGGTTAGGAGTGGTAAGCCGCATGGATATCGTGCTTGAAAGCTCAGTGTTATACTGCCAGGATACGTTCACTTGTCCCTATTGGGCAATAGGACTTATTTAGAAAAATTGATCGGCAGGGAACTGGGTGCAAGCTAGTTAGTAAGGGAGAGGACAGAAAGAAGACCTCGTGGGAGGATTTTCCTTGTGGCACAGTGAAGGCTCAAAGAAGATTAATCAGGGAGCTGGTAACGGATGGGAGGGAATAACAGAGGAGAAGGGAGAAGTAAAGTTCATCGGAAAGTAAAACTGGTCCAGGGGTCAGCAGGATGGACAACACAGTAAAAGGAAAAGTTGAAGAGTTCAGAGGAACAAGAAGACATAAAGTTGGTGAAATGTTAGTTAAAGGTTATGTTGTTATGCATGAGAGGGGTGGGAAATTGTTTAGAGGGTGGGGGAAGGGTTAGACATTAACTGTTATTAAAGTAGTGGCCTTTTCCTCTTCTCGATGTGTGACGTCAGATTGTTTCCGCCCCCACAGGTATGTTCCCTGGCAGTACAGACGTGGTCTTCCTTCTCCTCCTCGCTGCTGATAGAAGTGCTTTGGGGAGAGAGCTTGGTCGTCAGGGATGTCTCTTCTCTTGCTCTTTCGTTTATCTATGAATCCTATCTCGGTTAGTTGCTGGGAGAAGCGGCTGGTATAAAACTGAAGCTTATATTATCTACACACAACATACCTAACTCGTATGATGAGGAGGTATGTATGTGTTAACTGTCAAGTTCATACACAATTTTCCAAACGAGTGTATATTTTTTCGGGGGCAGTGTCTGAGTTTCTACTGCCAGTAAAAAGAGGGCGTGATTGTCTGAAGGGCTGAAAAATGGACAACTATTGTGTTGATTCCAGCGATGACTTTATAAGCTAAACTACTAACTAATTCTACAGTCGCTCTGTCTTCTAAAACTGCTAAATATACATATTTGTAAAAGAAACCACGGACTGCCCCTTCCCATTTGACAATTATCTTGAGCGCTGCTTCAAACCAGGGACTACAAGTCCCAGAATGCAAAGAAAACAAACTGGACTGGAACAGGTTGCCACGCATGGACCTGAGCAATGTTCAGGGCTTCCAGAATGGCCCTCCTTTTGGAAGCAATTGCAGCTGAAACATGTATCAGTAACTAAGTTAAAAAAACACAAAATCTTGGGCCTGTTCATGCGAGAAGTTGAAGCTCAGTGGCCCACTGCCCTCTCAACTTCTCAGATAGACTGATTTTATGCAGAACATCCCAGAAAGGAATAGGGAAGGATGTTGACCTACTTTACCGTGACCGGCTTAAATGACAAAATAATTAAAAAAAAAGAGTTAATGTTAATAAAATGAAGTGCCACAGGAATGCTTTAAAATTATTAGAGTTTGCCCTAAAATGAGCATTTATTGTGCAACAAAGTTTCTAAATCCATAGCATGATATCCTTGGCGGTCTGCAAAGCACAGTCATTTAACTATAAATGTCTAAAGTACATGTTGTTTAACCGGAAGTGCTCAAAGTACCCGTTGTTTAAAGGAAGTGGCAAGGCATCCATTGTCTAATACCCTCTAGTGGCAGAGATGTGTTACAGCAGCTTTTGCGCCATTC
Organism: Calotriton arnoldi; assembly: GCA_963921515.1. Classification (NCBI taxonomy): domain Eukaryota; kingdom Metazoa; phylum Chordata; class Amphibia; order Caudata; family Salamandridae; genus Calotriton; species Calotriton arnoldi. Next base: position 2,122,588 of record CAWUFW010000210.1, on the reverse strand, counting down.
ACGCCCCAGGGCAACAGGAGACCATCCTTACATGAAGTATCCTCAGGGTCCTGCTGGGACATGCTACCTCGTAGGGGGCACCAGACAGTGGCATTACAAAAAAAGGCGACTCAGATTATCTATCAAGTATCCCAACATTTGAAAATGGTCCTTTGCTCCTCTGGGTACACCTTTTGTGATACACACATCTAATTAAAGTAAAGCTAATTAAAGTTGATCTGACCAATTGATGAATTACTAATTAGAACAATCCATAGTAGACAAAAGGGTCACAGGGAATGACAGCAGCATCATTTCTATAAAAAGCAGAAAGAGCGGCAGTGTCCCCAGGGGCGGAGGAGCACACGGTGTGTCATCGTCTCACCAACACCCCATTGTCTCCCCACTTGAATCATTCATGGAAACTCAACCAGATTGTATTCAAGCTGTTCTCTTTGTCTGCCTAGAGCTCCAGCTTTTTGTTTTCTTTTTATGACTCCTCCCGGGTGTACCAGCGGATTAATTAATATTTGAGAAGGTGCTTTGTTTATAGAGGAAGAGAACAGTTTGTGCAGGTGGAAAGGGTAAGTGCAAGGACGCGAGGCTGATGCTAATACTTGCTGCTGTCTCAGCCTGTATGTTTTCTACATTTCCCCTGAAAGTTCTCCTTTTCACCAAATAGACTGTGATACTAGAGACCTCGAAGGAGCTATAGAGCATTACCAAGGAGAGCGCTAGCCTGTCTATCCAAGGACCCCTTAAAGTCCCCCTCCTTTCAAGTTCATGCAGTAAAACCCCCTCTGGGAACAGCTAGTTTACTATCTATCTCTAGAGACGAGGCCTGCTGCTACTTAATTTCATGCCCCCTCTGACCCCACCAACAGGACCCTTCACCCAAGTGTGTGTGGAGACATTATGAACTGCATGGTTGTGTAATGCCTGGATTAAATATCTGCTTAAGTAATGCATGGATTAAATCCTTCACCTTCCCTCTTGAGAGTAATATTTGTGGACTCCAAACTCCTTTGCCCTGGAGCCCCTGGCAAAATCCAAGCAAGGTTTTGTTTTTGAGCTGTCTGGCTTGGGGATGGAATACACACGAAGCTCCGGCTCTTGCCAGTTCTATCACTTTTGCTCAGAAGAAAGACCTCTCACCTAGTTGGCTGCCTGCCAAAACATTGAACATGTACCAATTACAGCTGGGCCCCTGTCCTGCCCAACTAGGAAACGATAATAGTAAGTTGAGGAGCTGCAGTTGAACCGGTGGAGGTGGGCCTGGCTGGTGCAGGAGCTCCAGGCTGCATCTCCCTGACCTTAGATCAAGCTGGAGTTCTTGCAGCTCGGCTGACCTCTCTGCTGAAGAGCTCCTCTGTGGACCATGGGCACCACCAGCACATGGTGCCAGTGACCAGCCTCAAGATCTCCTCTGTGGACCATGGGCACCACCAGCACATGGTGCAAGTGACCAGCCTCAAGAGCTCATCTGTGGACCATGGGCACCACCAGCACATGGGGCAAGTGACCAGCCTCAAGAGCTCCTCTGTGGACCATGGGCACCACCAGCACATGGGGCAAGTGGCCAGCCTCAAGAGCTCATCTGTGGACCATGGGCACCACCAGCACATGGTGCAAGTGACCAGCCTCAAGAGCTCCTCTGTGGACCATGGGCACCACCAGCACATGGTGCAAGTGACCAGCCTCAAGAGCTCCTCTGTGGACCATGGGCACCACCAGCACATGGTGCAAGTGACCAGCCTCAAGAGCTCCTCTGTGGACCATGGGCACCACCAGCACATGGTGCAAGTGACCAGCCTCAAGAGCCCATCTGTGGACCATGGGCACCACCAGCACATGGTGCAAGTGACCAGCCTCAAGAGCCCATCTGTGGACCATGGGCACCACCAGCACATGGTGCAAGTGACCAGCCTCAAGAGCTCCTCTGTGGACCATGGGCACCACCAGCACATGGTGCAAGTGACCAACCTCAAGAGCTCCTCTGTGGACCATGGGCACCACCAGCACATGGTGCAAGTGACCAGCCTCAAGAGCTCATCTGTGGACCATGGGCACCACCAGCACATGGTGCAAGTGACCAGCCTCAAGAGCTCTAGGGCTTCTTGGCTACCCCAGACCACAAGTCCATATGCTAAGACATAGGTCTCAAAAAAGTGCTTGCAAATTACACACCAACGTTTTCTGACCTGCAACTTTGACTAGAACTAGCCACAGCACTCATGCCCCAGGCTGCAAGCACAGAGCGTGGGACCTAGACACACTTTTGGGGTTTGGTAAGAAAATGAAGAGACACTTGACATCCCCTTTAACTTCCTCTTGGTGTGGTTTCGAGGTCTAGCCACACAACGCCAAGTATCCCATTTAGTTCATGAATTTCATTGGTTCCCGAAGATGAACCCCAGCCCCCGCATCATGGTGCCCCAAAACCTTTACAAACTGATATGCCAGGCAAGTAGATGTGAAAACATTTCTCAACCACCACCCATAATAGTAATCACCGTCTAAAGTTTATCCAGTTGCCATAAGGATGAAGCCAAGATCTCACAGTTAAAAATGTAAACAGATATTCTAGATAATTTAGATAAGTGGAACAGTAGAGTATCAGCAGCTCCTAACGCAAAGGAACAAACAACTGATATTAAAAAAATGTATGTACAAGAAATCGGTGTTCCAGATCCTAACGTGCTAGCATTCCAACCTACTCTGCATGTCTCCAATCTAGAACAAAACATGTGGCGACCCAGGGCACTGAAATATCTTGACCTAAACCAGCCAGTTCTGAGATATGGCTCCAAGAAGACGGCTCAGTATGGTGAACAGCACCATAAAGCACCTAGAATCCCAGCAGCACCAGAAAATGTTGACGTGACCGATTACTCATGACATATTAGCCAGTTTGTCCATTCAGGAGCTCTAAGTGGAAACTGCAAGCCGTGATATGCTCTAGGACGCCACTGGACATTCGGAACATTGCAACTGTAAAATGTTAAAAGACCCTATGAGTAGCCAAAGTTTGTTGAAATCCACAGGAAGTGCTTTTGTATTAGATCGCAGTCGTATTGAGGCTGATCGGGTATTTGTCCTGTTACTCCAGGCCCACCAGACTGAGGTGTGGCCACTGATATGATCTAACAAGGTGTTATCATACCTTGGACTTTCTACCGTGTTTTATAGAGAAGTACCCTTCCTTGTGATGTTCATTCTTACTGAAATAAGCTTGTGTTATTTTTATCTACAAATCTACCCACCGCGGATACTCCGATGCTGACTCTAGTTGGGAGTGCCCGGCTTCTTGTTCTTATGCCCTGAAGAAGTCCTTTACTGGACGAAACGCGTCGGCTGTGTTTTTTTAAACAAGATCAATGTGAATAAAAGAAGAGTCTAAAAGAATTACTTTATGGATATGGACCGTTATTTCATTTCTTACTGTTAAGTGGTGCACCTTTGCGTTTTGTTTGAAAATTGTTATAATCCTGTATTGGATTGCACCGTGGCAGTGGGTGCATTAACAGTGTGCACACATGAGTGATGGGGGATTCCCATCTTAGAAATAACAACTAGGGATAACGGGTCAGGTGCTAGGTCTCTACAGGGTACACTGTCAACAGTTTGTTCCACTTTGGTGACTGTTAATACGTTAACCAAAAACCCTGCAGTAGCAAGAAAACCAGCTGAGCTATAGTTTCATTGACTGGCTGGCAGCTTAGAGGCAGAGTAGTGTCTTTGGTTAAGCATGAAACTAGCCCCTCTGTGCAACCGTTGCCACCATTTTGTCTTATATAACACTACAACATGTGAAACCTCTTTGTGGTTGAAACTCAGCATCTTTCGTGCTGTGCACTTTTTGTTTTCGCTGTTGCAATAGATTTGAACTGTTCTATCCAAGGAATGTTCCTTCTCAGAGAAATACATGTGGAACTTTAACCATTATTGATCATCGTAAAATGTGTGTTGTATAGAGAGTCAAGCAAACTGGGCGAGTGGGGGGCTAATGTTTACAACAATAGCATATGGTGTATGGGGCGGGGGAAAAAGGCTGTTTGAGCCCTGACTGTGCCAAGAACTCGCTACAAAAGCCAGGCACTGCAGATAAGAGTGAAGTTTTAAATAATAAAGTGCATGTTGTGCGCTACATGATATCAGTGGACGGGCTGATTGTTTTGAGGCAGGAAGTAGCAGAAAGAAATATTAACAATGTGGTAATATCACTCACACCACAGCTCAGGAAAGCCCAGAGTTTGTAAGGACCATCAAAAAGCTGTGCTAACTTCACAATTTGAAAGGTGGAAAATGCATTCAAAACTTTATCTGCGGGTTTTTCCCTATTTAAGACTACGGGCCTCATTTACATGGCCATTGCGCCACTGATGCATCAGTTTTTTTGATGCACCGCAGCGGTGCAGTGTGCCTGCCCGTATTTACAAGGCCATGTAAACTGTTAGAAACTGGGGTCTCTGGTTTGCAGGTTTGTACCCTGTCCAAGTAGGGACCCTTCCTTCTAGTCAGGATAAGGCAGTGGTCTTCAAACTGTGGGGCGCATCCACATGGGGGGCGTGGAGTCATCTCAAGGGGGGCGCCAGTCCACGTCCACCCAGTGGCATTTTTGGCCTTATTTTTAAAGGCAGATGGGCTTGTACTGAGAATGGCTTGGATTCGTGTAAGGACGGGCAGGAGCAGCCTTGGAAACTCGTAAGTAGCGAAGAGTGGACAGGGAGACTGAGCATTGCGCTCTTTACAAGTTCTGCTGTCTGGATGGGAGTCAGAAGATGGGGCTGGTTGTGGTTTTCAAAATCTGTAAAAACAGAAAACTGAGAACCCTAATTACAATGCAACGTTCCATCCTGCCATTTATATAGGAAACCGTCAGCTTACGATACAACTTGGCACTAAGGATTTATCCACATCTTCATTTCCTTCCACTTTTATTACAACATTTTTGCAAGCCATAACCTGTAGGATGAACATTAATTGTCTCAAGTTAAACCTAAGAACACCTGAGCATTGGAGTTGGCTTCCTATCCAGAGCCAGTGTATTCTATTTGTGACCTCACTTCCAGGTGGGTGGAGCTATGGGACCGACCACTCGATGGAGTGCTCTTCCTCCAACTGAACTGAAAATTCAACTGAAAATTTATTGTGGGACGAAGTACTTTTGTGAAGTTATTATTTGTAGGATAATCCATTTCAAATAAATGCTTTGTGAATACGTTTTTCTTAACTTTTAAGGGAACATCGAGTTGTTTTCTCTGGTCCTGACTGTAGGATCCGAGCCTACATAGGCACTGCCAATGTTCTCACTATCATCCTCCAACATGGCCTCTACAGGGATGTTTGTTTCCAGTGAGAGGGGATGGAATGAGGTGGCCGCAGGAGGCGACACTGAGCTCACCTCATCTGAGCCATGAGCTGTTTGTGAGCTGACCAGGCCAGGTCTGGTGGCTTAGTGGATTAATGTGTCCACCGTAGGGGCCTGTGTTCAACCTCATGGACACAGGTTCAAATCCTGGTGGGTCCACTCAGCCTTTCATCCTTCTGAGGTCAATAAAATTAGTACCATTGAGTTGGGTAACAATAAACATCTGTTATTGAGCCCCAAGATAACCTTGGGTGAATATGTGCTTTACAAATACACATTATGTTATGTTCCTTTGCAATCCACCTACAATCTCTTTTCTTTCACCTGTCAAAGGTAATGCACTACATCATGCAATACCTCAGCAGATGGTACGCCTGGATTACCCTTTGCTACCCCTTGGACTGCCCCTTGCTAGCCCTGGTCTCAGGGGTCAAGAAACAGAGGCCGATGTAAGGAGTAAAAGGTGCTTTGAGAGCCCTGCTTATTTTCAGCATCCCCCTTGCCTTGGCCTGTCCTTGGCCCTCAGTCACAAATAAAAGGATCTTGGCATTTACAGGGAGAACAATGGTCAACTGTGTGATGTCATCTGCTGTCAAAGGGCATGTGATGTCATCTGCTGTCAAAGGGCATGTGATGTCACCTCTGCTGCCTCCTGGCAGTTTGATGAATCAAGGTCCATGCATTACCTGCCAAACTACCCAATAAAATGATAGCCTGCTTTTTGAGAGAGGGCGCTGCCAGGGGGTCTTGTTTTCCATATTGGGGGCACTGTTATTCAATTTATGTGCAGCTAAGTTAAGCACAGCTAGTGTGGTAAAATGTATAAAATCCGCCTGTCCGCGTCTGCTTGCATCAGCACCCCACAGGATAAAAGTGTCTCCTCTGCCTCTCTGTGCAAACCTATAAGCTGCGCTTATCGGCTTAGGAATGATAAAATGCTTCCATCATTCCACCGTTTATACCCATGATATGGCTCTGCTGGTGGGTTCGTCCTCACTGTTTCCCCACCCTCTTGAAGGATGCATGCCGTAGAGGCTTGTATTAGCAGAAAATGGGTAATACAATTCAAAGTATTTCCGAACAGAGGATACCAAAAATACCTTATCAAAGGCCCCAAAACTCCTTAAGCCGACACTGCCTCTGTGCAGCGCCCCCTTGGTCCAGTTTCACTTCCTGCCGAGAGAAGGATACAGACCACCCCTTCCCCCACCCTGATCCCATGTCCCTTTGAACAAGGGAACAGGAGCTCCGCATTCAATAGCTGAGCTCAGATCAATACTTCTCTTTTTACTGAAACCCAATCATCTCCCATTGTTGTCAGCCGTGGGTCAAGAGGCCAACGGGGCGCGCAACAGATCCCGCCTCTGTGACAAGGGCCCTGGGAGGCAGGCTCTGAACAGCGGCCATTAACCTTCACAATAATCCTGAATGGGTCATCAGGGGCGATTGTTGGAACCGGCTCGAGTGTCAGAGGCACAGGCCCAGCGCAGTGACGTAATGCAAAATGATGCCCTCCCACTGCCCAGGAATGTAGCGGCGGGGTTGGGAGAGGGAGGGGGTACCGTGCCAAGTACCGAACTTGAACTGTAAGCCTACTATATGGTCAAGCACACATCCGCTCGTAGCCGCCTGTCATGGCAGCGAGGACAGCAGATATGCTAAACCCCAGCAGAGAGCATTAAGTAGGGCAAAGAGTCCTCAGCCAAGAAAGCCGCCAAGAGTCTGTTTGAACCCAAGGACAAAGTGTCAAGAAGCCAAGCTGACAAGCAGAAAACCCAGTGACGGGCATGAGAATGTACGCTGCTTGGCGCCCCCCAGTGGCTGTCTGACACCACCGCAAATCAGAGAGAAGAGCAAGCGCACCAGAAGAGGGCGCCCAAGAAGAGGACAAAGCTCACAAAGCCAGAGGTGCGCAGAAGGCCGCACCCGTGGACCTGACAGCAAGGGCAGGCACCCGGGAGAGAGAGACCTCTCCACAGGGAAGAAGCAATGCTGAAGGCAGCAGGGAGAGCCTTCACATCTCCACTGCTCCAGTGAAGCCCCGCAGTGGGCCAAAGACAGCAAAAAGTGTCCTCCCTCACACTGCCTTAAGACGGAGTCGCCAGTGGCCTAAAACTGGCAAGAGGAGAGTTGCACACACCCCGTAGCAAGCTGCTACTGCAACATGTGCTCCACAGACACGCAACACGTGGCCGGACGCCACATCACCCCGCAAGCAAGGTGCACGTCACACGAAGTGACGGTCCCAGCCAAGCATGCCTGAACAGAGGTAGGAGCACGCGCCACGATGGCGCAGGCTCGAGGCGCAAGCACGACGCCCTCGAGGGAAGAAGGTGACCTGCCATCCCGGTAGAGGAGCACCGCGAAGCCCCTTGAGGAAGGGATCGGACCGGCAAGAGGTCCGCGCAAAGAAGCACTGCGAAGACCCTTGAGGAAGGGATCAGACCGGCAAGAGGTCCACGAAAAGAAGAGTGACAATCCCGTCACCAGGAAGAACCGGACAAACACAGGTGCGCTGAACAGACCATCAAGAGGAGAACGAAGACTCACACCGCCACAAGACAAGAGCGCACCCAGAGACACCAGACAGCCACCAAGGCGGACCGACGTCCCTGGAGAAAGATCAATGGGAGAACCAAATGTAAGCATCAGCTAGCGCGAACCGCGTCTCTCTCCAACGCTTCCCAGTGCGACCGTCCAGTCCTGAACATCGGCAGTCTAAGTCGGACGGCATCCCTGCTCCTGACCGCATATGCCACAGGTGAAGAACAGCATCAGCAGCATGAAAATACATAGCTGTGAAGTCCCTCCAGACATCCTCTCTCCTAGCAAGTCACCACCACCTGTCGTCCAGCTTCAATGGCAAACACAACATCACTGCCATGTGCATCACCCCATCCAACCAAGGAGCGACATCGTCACCGGGGTGGATCCTTGCACCTGCAGAAGAACCAAGAGACCAAGGCACCCCAATCGAAACGAGAGACCAAGTGTCCAGGGGCTATCTGACAGCCCATGTGCCCTGTTGGCAAGCCCACTGATCATTATGTCACTCACCCGGGCGGCTGCCCGAACAATGTCGTCAGAACCTGTCAGTGTTCCTGCAGCCGTCCCCCAGGCTGCCCACAAGTTGCCCTGCACAGTCCAGACAGTATCACGGCAGCCCCGCACAAGGGCCTCCAGAACATTCCCACACCCAGGGATCCTCGCACGAGAGATGGTCTGGAAGCAGCTCCACCGACAAAGCACTGGGAGGCACCGCGGCCTCAGAGGATAACATCCTGGACATCATCGCCATTCCAGCCATGGCTGATTTGGTCATCGTAGTGCCTAGACACCTCAAGCAAAGAATCTGCAGCAGGACTCCACCGACGCTCCTGATGCACCATCGTTAATTGACAGACACCCACAGTATCACCACCAGAGCACACAAGTTCATCCAGCAGTGTGCGAGAGGACATTGATCTGACAGACAAGCTTCCAAGGAATCCGGACTCCATCGACACATCGTTCGTGCCCAGTAGACTCTGGTTAAATTATGGATGTGTGTCAAGATGCTCGGGTGCTCCCAGCTGCACCTGTCCCCTATTGTCCCACGGACTGCCTCTCAGGACCGAGAGACTGTATGGTGTCCTATGTGCATAGTTTGTTTCCAGAAGTTGGACTTTGTTTTTTTTTTAATAAAGTTTGGGAGGAATGTAGTGTCGTGCTGGACACATTCTAGTGTCTCAGCAGACACTTGGTTAGTCAGCCACTCCCTCGTGGGAGTAGACACGCATGCACCCCACACCCATCCATCACAGGCGTCACGAGTGACGTGACCCTGCAAATAAAAGGGCCCGGGTGCATGTGCTCGTGGCCAGTTAACCAGTATACCCCTGCCTCTGTGTCCATCATTTTAGTAGCATGTGGGTCTAGGGCACACAACACTACAGTCCCCATTATCTCTGAGATATTCATTGGCCTGGGAGGGGGCCCTATGAAGGGTGCCTTTGTGCCACAGGGGCAGCAGGGGCCTGCCTCACACCCTGGTTTCAGCCCTTGATGACGTGCAGCCATTCACGTGCCAATCATCACCGTCTATAAACATCAACAGAGGACTGTGATTGGGCAGTGCTTTCCAGCTCCAGACTGTAGTTCCCAACATCCTCTCTTGTGCGATATAAAGTATCGATCCAGGCTTCTTTACCACTTATATATTTGTATGCCATGTCATCTTATGGTAGGACATGTACAGTGTCACGTCATCATATCGTGATGGTAACCTTTTGGAGAGAGCACCAGCTTCCTCTGTGCCAGTCTGCATCCAGACACCTCATCCTGTAGCTGCCTCCTGTAGCACACAGGCTGCAGAGGGACTAGTCTTCACTCCGGACTGAGGCTGGAGCAAGGAAGGTGTGATGGTGAGGTAGAAGATTAGTGGTTGTGCACCAGTCAGTGGGCGAAGGCTGTAATAGTGAGGTCATGCAAATGATCTACCAACCCGTGTTTACATTCCCTGGCATGTTCATTCACATGAGTGCCTGTGGAGGGTATACGGAGAGGCAGGCGTGTGAAGCAGAGATGTGGTGCAGATCTTTAGGAAGAGAACTGAGGGCTCACGGACATAGGCAGACCTGTACGATGGTGCTTCGTGAGGGAAGGATGTTCGTCAGAGTGACGTTAGGGAACACGTGTGCATGGAGCATGCTGTGTACTTATGGATGCAGGCAAGTCTGTGCAATACTACATAGTGTGTACCGGGAGAATGTGAGCACCATGGAGAGTGCACTGCAAATGGCCCAATGCACAGACATGGTTGTGATGGTAAATTTCCTGTCTGATCCCTACGTACCAGGATACGGGTCCGCGCACATTGCCTTACAACCTGGAATGACCCTTCTGATGAGGTGCTCACTCATCTTGGAAGATTCTAGATGGGTTTTGCTCCCTCATTCTATGAAGCTTGCTCAAGGTTTGGATGGCTTGGTTGGTGGCTACCAATCAACAGCCCTCGGCTTCATGGGAAGTTAGAGGTGTTTTTCTTTTTATAAAGTGCCTGATGGGTGTCCACTCTTTGGTGGATCAGATCACGTTAGTAATGACACTTTTAGTATGTTGCACGAAGCACCATCGAGAACACCTGTGTCCAAACACCTCACGCTTCTCCCTTAAAGTTGTCCAAAGGTTGTGCACAAGGAGCCAATCCAAGGCACATTTTTAGGGTATCATATCACATAAATTTGCATATAATTATTGTAATTAGATATAAAGCATACAGTCAACAGATAGCTTGATAGGCGTCTCATCAGCTACATTGGTTATCTGTGCTAAAGGTCTTGTTTCGGGCAGTGCTTGAAATATCCTGATTTTGTTTTTATAGTTTGTCACTGGTACCAGAGAGCACCTGAGAAAGGGGAGGGGAAAAAACTAGAAAAAAGCCCAGGAAGACATCTGTTGTTTCCACAGGAGGGCAATAGCGACAGACACCTGACAACATAAAGGCAACATCTTGTGGCAATGAATGCACAGACATGAGATCTAAAGGAAGAGAGACCTTAGTAATGACAACGAGCAATGGAGGCGCTCTTTGAATATCAAAGATGGTGTGAGGAATTACAGATTCTTACGGGTCATGCATGCCCCCACTTGGTATTCAGGGGAAAAGGTTTCTCTGCCTCTCTGGAAGTCTGCAAATCGTGATAGGCCAGAAGAGAGAAGCTCTAACACAGGAGATATCCTCTGGAGAGATGAATCCATCATCACGAGTTCTCCAAGAAAGAAAGGTGCTTCTAAATCTTAGGCTGGGAGCGGGAGTCTGTCGGTATCTTTACAGACCTCGGCTGGAGATGGAGCCGGGGTTCAGCCTCACGCCAGAGTCCACAGGGAAGAGCAGATAACACACAGTCTGAAATGTGCTGTGTTGTTCTGTAGGTTCACCAAACACAACAGAGAGAGGAGGAGGTGAGCCGCCGTACGTCCTCCTAAAGCTAAACTAGCGGCACACAAAGTACGGCAGCTTGAGGTCCGGGGCACATATTAGTGTTTCTACATGGCCTTTTTCGCTTGGATAATCATGTCTTCATAATCCCAGCTCGCATGTGTGAGTACAGATGGAGGAAATCAGAAAAAGGAAGTCAGAAAGGGACAGGAGGTGTCCCCCCTATGGAAGAGGAAGCCTCACACACAAGATTGTGTCATGCTTCATCAACGGCAACCTCTCCCCACCCTGGAAGGATAGTACCTCCTGGGCGGACTCAACCTCCTGTCTGACTCTATGCAGGAGGGAGTTCTTAAATTAAATCTACTGAACAGTGCGGGGATCCAGGTAGGTGAGATAAAAATACCTTAATATAACCCGGCTATTTGCCTTTATTAGTAAGTGGGTACATCAGGTAAGATTAAAAACTTATGAGGCGGTTATGTGAGGACAATGACTCACTACCGCCATCTAATTTCAGGCCAACATGTTTCTGCCCTTTGCTCGAGCACATACAGGTCTGGGGCATTCCTCAGGGCAAAGGATCCCTATTTGCTTCTAAACAGGCCTATTTATCTCTAAATAATGTGATATTACACCCTGAAAAGGAAATCCTAATTAAAGAAACCTTTAAGTGAGCTCAGGTGAGTCCTACCTGATCCAATTACATCAAAGCCTCCCAAATTTATAGGGGTTATCGGCTCCTTAGCAGGAGAGTGGGACGGTGTCCTTTGATGAAGGTCCTTCAGCTAAGAGCGGTAACGAAGTAGGTTCCTTAGCACGGTGAGCCTTTTGACGAATGTGTGACAACAAAGGACACTGTCACACACTCCGGCTAAGGAGACGGTAACCCCTTTAACTCACTGGTCCACTTTTCCAACTCTACACTCTGGAAGTGCTGCACAATAGGATCAACCCACATATAAATCAACATACACTGACCATGTACCATTTTGACCATATACAGCACTCTGCTGCTTTTTGGCTAGGTTTGCGCTATAGAAATACTATAGAGACACATATATACATACATACACTGCAATAACCAGTTGATCAACAGTGAGCAATGTCACGTGGAGACGTAAAGTACTGCTGATTATTAACTTGACACACTGAAAGGATCTTGAGGCTTCTTGAAACAAAATCTCAGGAGGCGGAACAGAAAATCTGTAGCGTCAATCGATACCTACATCTGGGAAGACCATTCTCCTATTGATCGGCCCACGCAGAACATACGCCCTCTGCCATGGGTAATGCGAGCTCATCATATGTGCGCATGCCTTCAGTGTGTGTACTCGCTGAGGGCAAGGGAGATGGACTATTGATCGCCGTGCCTAGCTCTCAAGGCACCGTATCTCATCAGGCGGATCCTAATCGAAGCGTCCAACTGTAATGTGAACTGAGATGGACAAAGCATGACCTACATGAAGCAGTTCGCTGACAGAAACACTAATCATGGCCAAATGATTAGCTGAAGAGTTTATCCTTCTAACAAGGTTCAAAAGTGACCCAGGGCATCCCTCTCCCACCCCAAGTCTCAAGGATAATAAGGAAAACACATTTCCCAGTGAGCAGGCAGCAATTCAGAATATGAAAAATCCTGCATGCGCATAGCCATGTGAACATGAAAGCAGATTATTGTAAGGGCTTTGGGGCCAAGGAGCCCTTACTGCTCCCCTCAAGGGCAGAGTGTTTTTCATATGCCACAAACAATGGAAGCTGCTAATTTCACCAATGACAGCAAAGTGGGTCCTGGTGCGGGCCATTTTTATAGATGATTTAGAGTAACAGGTAGGGTACGGTATACATTTAAGGTCATATTTCTCAAGGGGCTGTGCCACTTTTGCACCATGCTAAGTGGTGCAAAAGCGGCGCATCCCCTAAGATGGCCCTGAGTGGCTGGAAAAATCCAGATTAATTCAACGCAGCACAAATCGCTGTGTTGCGTTACTCTGCCCCAGGTAGACCTGGCAATGTGCCAAAATGCTACGCCTTCCCTGGGGAGGCGTAACAAGGAGAAATATCTTAATGTTTCCTCATTTTTTCCTCTTCCTATGTGTTCTACAGCACACAAGGAAAGAGCAAGGTCCCTCAGAGGATTGTTTTGTGCAGGAAAGTGCCCCTTCCTGCTCAAAAACAATGCTGCTTACAATGCAGGGCCTGCACCATGGTACAAGAGTGTTACGTTGGCGCTAACCAGCACATTGTGCACCAGCGCTGGGAAAAGGCAGTAGTGCTGTGTATTGTGATAAATACAGCACGTTCCTGCCCTTTCCCTGTAACGCAGCACAGCAGGATGACTTGCTGCGCTGCATTACATTTTGATAAATATGACCCTTAGAGTTTGGCCCCAGGTTAAAGTTAGGGTATGGTGTAAAGAGTTTCTCTTAGAGTTAGGGTATGGTGTAAAGAGTTTCTCTTAGAGTTAGGGTATGGTGTAAAGAGTTTCTCTTAGAGTTAGGGTATGGTGTAAAGAGTTTCTCTTAGAGTTAGGGTATGGTGTAAAGAGTTTCTCTTAGAGTTAGGGTATGGTGTAAAGAGTTTCTCTTAAAGTTAGGGTATGGTGTAAAGAGTTTCTCTTAGAGTTAGGGTATGGTGTAAAGAGTTTCTCTTAGAGTTAGGGTATGGTGTAAAGAGTTTCTCTTAAAGTTAGGGTATGGTGTAAAGAGTTTCTCTTAAAGTTAGGGTATGGTGTAAAGAGTTTCTCTTAAAGTTAGGGTATGGTGTAAAGAGTTTCTCTTAGAGTTAGGGTATGGTGTAAAGAGTTTCTCTTAGAGTTAGGGTATGGTGTAAAGAGTTTCTCTTAGAGTTAGGGTATGGTGTAAAGAGTTTCTCTTAGAGTTAGGGTATAGTGTAAAGAGTTTCTCTTAGAGTTAGGGTATGGTGTAAAGAGTTTCTCTTAGAGTTAGGGTATGGTGTAAAGAGTTTCTCTTAAAGTTAGGGTATGGTGTAAAGAGTTTCTCTTAGAGTTAGGGTATGGTGTAAAGAGTTTCTCTTAGAGTTAGGGTATGGTGTAAAGAGTTTCTCTTAAAGTTAGGGTATTGTGTAAAGTTAGAGTTTTACTTGAGGTAAGGGATGGGGCACAGTATAAAGGCAATTACTCAGTTTGGCCTAAATTCAGGGTAAGGTTTAATGGTAGGGCTAGGGTATGGAATAAAGTTAATGTTTAGCCTAAGCTTAGGGTAAGGACATGGTGTAAAGTAAGAGTTTGGCCTAAAATTTACGGTTAAGTTTATGTTTAGGCTGCGGTATACGGTTAAAGTTTGGCCTATGGATAGGATTAGGTTATGGTATAAAGTTAGAGTTTGGTTTATATTTTGGGCTAAAGTTAGGGTTAGGGCACACTATAAATTTAACGGCTGACATAAAGTTAGGGCTATGTTATAAAGCTAGAGTTTGGCCTAAGGTTGGGATTAGGGTTAGGGTTATGGTATAAAGTTAGTATTTGGCCTAAAGTTAGGGTTAAGATTAGGGTTGGGGTAAAGTATAAAGTTAATGCCTGACATAAGGTTAGGGCTACAGTATAAAGTTATAGCTTGGCCTATGATTAGGATTAGGGCATGTAATAAATTTTGAGTCTGGCCTAAGTGTAGGGTCAGGGTTAGGTTATGTTTAAGGTTAGGGTTGGGGTTAGGGTTAAGGTATAAAGTTCAAGTTTGGCCTAAGATTATGGTTAGGGTATGGTATAAAGTTCAAGTTTAACCTAAGTTTAGGCTTAGGGCTAGGGTATAAAGTTAAAGTTTGGTGTAAGGTTAGGGTTAGAGCTCTAGCTGCCCTTGCACGAGCTGAGCCTTGAAAATGTTTGACATGTAAATGATGCAACAAAGATCATATTAGAATATAAAAATTCAAAACAGTGTATTTCTTTAACATGCTGAAGCATTTCACCTTCATACTTCAGCAAATTTGAGAAGTGTGTATTACAAGTAAGAGTTTTTAAAAATGAACTAAGAAACATTTCTGCCCCCACCCTAATGGCAATGCTATTAATGAACTAAGAGGCAAGTCGTCTGGGTCCTTTGTACACTGCATGTGCCCTAGATTATTATTATAGATGCAGCAACATTACAGGCTATCAAGCACAAGAGCAGCTCTTGTACTGGTCACTTCCTGCCCTTACGTATGTGAAGGTGTTCTTACACTGAAGTATTAGCCTAGGATCACACATTTTGGTCAAGCAGGGAAGCCGGGATTGATTCCAGATTTTCAAGTTTGACACTGTGCAATTCAGCTACTAGGTAGGTATCTCTTTCTGCCTTTAAAGGATAATGCTTTTTCCTTAAATCTTTGAGGATGAGAATAGAGCCTGAGTGCACCCACATTTTATTTTTGCTATTTTTACATAGCACAAACTTTGGGCAAGGACCTAGGAGCGCTTTACAACAGACTATGTTTCACAGTTATTTTTTCAGCGCAGAGAAATTTGCTGGGATCCATGGGATGCTGAGCTGAGACCTGGATTCAAACCTGAATCCTCACGTTAAATTGTAAGTAGCTGTAGGCACTAGGCTATGCTGCCTCCCATGAAAGCTCGGCTCGTTGTGGGCTCGAGGTTCCAAGAGGACCTCGAGCTGAGCCAGAGCCAGGCATCTGGCTCGAGTTTTAAGTGGTTGGCCAATCTTTACTTAACTCCCTGTGTCTTCTTGCCAACTCTACCTGCCGGAGGCGAGTGGCTTGCAAGTGTAAGGTGAGCCTCCCCCCCCCCCGCCCCGCCTCCTCCCCCCTCCTCCCAGCATTCTATCATACACTGAAATAAGCAGTTCGTTAAAACCGAGAAACCCCACCGGCAAGCACGAAACACGCAGAGTTCCCCACTGTGAAAGGGGTTCGGAGTTTCCTGGAACCATATTCCAGGAGCGGGACAGAAACCCCGTAGCGTCGATCGATAGCTGTATCTGGGAAGGACCACTCGCCTATCGATCGGCCCACATTGAACCTACTCGCGCTGACATTGGTAATATGTGCTCTTCGATGGCCTCGCGCATGCCTTCGGCATGTGGGGTCTGCTGAGGTCCAGGGAGGTGGACTATTGATCGTCCGACCGGGCTCTCAGGGCACCGTGTCTCAGCCGGGCCATCCCATTGGATCTCAGCGTTCAGCTGAGACGTGAACGGAGATGGACGAGGCAGGATCGGCGGACATCCAGGGCTTCTCTGACCGTGGACACTTGGATGGCTCAGCAGGTTAGCCCTCAAGAACCTGTGCAGGTTCAGGGGAGACCCTCCTTCAAAGTCTGGAAACAAACGAGGGTACGCGTTTCACTATTAACCCTGGTGAACAGAGTCCTTGCTCTTGACTGATGCTCAGAATCCTCCCACGTCACTGCATCCTCGTGCTCTAGTTATCTCAACCTACAGACTCTGTGAAGCGAGGGGTTTGCTACGGTCCCCCCCCCCCCTCCCCGCTAGGGGTTTGTTGCGGTCGCCCGCCCCCTCCCCACCAGGCAGGAGCCCACACTTTCAGTTGCAGTACAGAGCCACTTTGGGCTGACGAGAAATCTAGAGACTGAGGCTGTCTGTCCAAAAGATAGATTGTCTGTGCCAAATCCATCATGCTTCAATTTGACTGATTCTGCACCAACCCTACCTTCACCGGAATCAGTATATCAGTTAACGTTGGGACTACCAAATGCACTAGTCCTTATCTGGGTGGAAATGATTCAAAGCATTCCATTGGCCTCTACTGTCAGCATCTCAGAAGCAACACCTCTGTGCCGAAGGAGAGGCCGGTATGGGACAAGAACACCTGCCTCTGGGTACGCAAGCATCCTTTATCTGGAGCCGTACCACTATTTCACCCCGCAGCGGGTCAGGGCCTAAACCCTACTCTTATATGTCCAAGGACATGAAGCCTTAAAACCATGTGACATCAGTGTGCTGTGGCGTCTCCCAGCCCTGGATGACTGCAGCTACTCAGAGCTGCGGGTCAGGTGTACACTACCTACCATCAGCTGCTACCGCCACAGCAGTGAACTGAGCACACAGCAGCCTTCTTAGCGCTTCATGCATCATCCACCTTCATCCTCTTCCTGGACCTTGTCACCTGATGCTCCCATCTCTCATCCACTCAGACTGGCACTTCCTTGTCATCTGCATGCCCTGGCAACAACACATCCTCCATCAGAGAACTCAAAGACCGCATCACAGCTGAAACAAACCACTCAAACATCACTGTTTATCATTGACTGTGGCAACTTGAGTGGCCAGACCACCAAAGGATGAAAGACAGACTGCTTAGTTTCCTCAACACTACCAACTACAATCAACTTATCAAAGGACACACACGTAGCAAAGGAAGTTCTGACTTCTTCACTGGGTATGTTCATTTTCATGTCTCTCCTCCGCCACCATCCTCCCATTTCAGTGGTTCCATCACCTTGGCTACATTTTCCACATCATGCACACTCAACTGACACAACATGACCACCTAAAACCATCCAGACAATATCACTGTTTGAAAGACTAGTCCTTCGACATACACAAACAGAACCTCACCACCTTACCTGAACAAATCAGAAGCCACAACCAAAATCAACTTACTCCTCGGTGGATGCCATGCCAACATGAATGCTCAGCTACCACTGAAGCTTCTTCTAAGTGCAAAACCTAAACCATCTGCACCATCATACACTCACGACGGTGAAAGACGACTCTGCAAACAAGGAAAAAGGAGAAACTCTCTACTCCTAGGTGATACAATCCTTAATACCCGACTTGCTTTCATCTCACTACCTAAATTCCACAGCCAAAACCATCTATTCTGCAACAAACATCATAGAAGGCTCGAGCTGACGAAGCCTTACTCAAAGTCATCAGCCAATGGCTACTTGTAGACAACACAATAAGTCACTTCTTCGCTGATAAAATTGAGGATATAAGGAAAACATGTGCAACACATTGCAATCGTCCTTCAGTCTAGCTACACAACACTGAAATACACCCAGGTAGGCCACTTTCCAGACACTCTCTGCCACTGACCTTCACTCTGCAGAAAGATACAGATGAAAGCAGCAGTCACCCACCTGAATAGATAATCGTCAAACATTTGCAGCTTTGCGGGTAACTAAAGGGAGGCCCTGGCAGGGAAAGCAGCTTTCTTTATGACATGCTGTTGCTAACTACACCTCAGAGTCCGCAGACTTAGGTGAGGAAACACGTTTTCTGGAGCCCAACACTAAAATGGCCGATATTATGGCAGCTGCTTGAGTGACCAAGTCATGTTTGCCGGGGTTGGCCAGTTCAGCCAACATGGAGCCCAAATTCGCTCTATCACCAATTGGGCTCTTAGTGGGTAATGGGAGAAGCCCGCATGCCTATTCAGCAGCTATAATAACCCTTTCAGAACCACCTCAGTGAGTACTTGTTTCAACTCTGTTTTTAGGTCCTCATTAGCCATTGAGCGAGGCAATCCCAAAATGCAATTCTTGGTGCACTTGGCCTCTTTCTCTTAGTATTCCCTGTCAGACTTCATATTGGCGACAAAGACAGTGATTTATTGTTGAATTGTACAATTCACCATCTTTTCTTTTCCTACCCCTCATTCTTATCCTGTGTGGACGTCCCAGGTAAGTGGTGCCTTTACATGTGTGAAAATGGAAGGATACTTTAGATGTTTTTCTATATAATCTAGTTATGCCCTAGTTGATAGCCTGCGTAGTAGGTGTACTTGTTCACATCTATCCCTCCATTGACTCATCCCAAACCTCATCTAACTAATATGATCACCCAAATAACACGATCTAGTCTCTTCCCTCCTCTTTCCCTCCTTTATCCTTTTCAAACTAACTGATGCACATGTCCACCGCTCAAATTAACAACTTATATTTCCCTATATTAATCCACCACTACTCCTTTGGGTTCGGGAGTAGCGTGCTAATTGCCGAAAAGCACCTCAACGCCTCGTCAGGGGTAGTAAGCGCTATATCAAAACAATTACAATTACATTTTTCCTCTATTTTTGGTCTTTCACAGTGTGAAGGATATTTCAATAAAAAAGAAAAGGCACAAAAAGTCATTTTCGGCAACCCTCTCTTACATGGCCATCAATCAATGGCAAGCTACAGCACTAAACAGCGACAATCCAAGTAGCGATAACACTGTTCAGATCATCAAATATGAGGACTGCTGCCTCTTGGTACAAGTGGATCATTCTCTACCTGCTGAAACAGTTAACGACCCCATCTTTACCATTATCCCCAGAGTTTGTGTTACCCTGTCCCCTCCCCGGCCTTTTCAACCCTCTGTGAGCAAAAAAAAAGAGCTATTCAAAAGTCATACTGAGAGAGGGGCTTTCAATCAATCAATCAGGGGAATTGTATGCGCGCTACTCACCCGTTGGGGTCTAAAGGCGCTGGGGGGGGGGTTCGCAGCTCCATTCAGTCGAAGAGCCAGGTCTTGAGTGTCTTCCTGAAGATGTTATGGGAGGGATGCACGTCTGATGTCGATCGGGAGCTCGTTCCAGGTCTTGGCCGTGATGTAGGAGAAGGCTCTTCCACCTGTCCTGGCTTTGCGGATACACAGGAGTTCGGCGAGGGCAAGGTCGGCGGATCCGAGGTTTCTCTTGGGTACATGGAAGGAGATCCTCTCGTTGAGGTATTGGGGTCCGGAGTTGTGGAGGCATTTGAAGGCGTGGGTGAGTATCTTGAAAGTGACTCTCTTCTCTACGGGAAGCCAGTGGAAGGTTGCGCAGGTGTTGGGTGATGTGTTCGTGTCGAGGGATGCCGAGGACGAGCATGGCTGGGTTGTTTTGTATGGTCTGGAGTTTGTGGAGCAGAAACTTGTTGATCTCGGCGTAGAGGGCGTTTCCGTAGTCCAGTCTGCTGGTTATGAGTACGTGGGTGACCGTCTTCCTTGATTCGGGAAGGGATCTATTTGAAGGTCTTTCGGAGGATGCAGAGGGTGTTGAAGCAGCTGGAGGGGAAGGCGTTGACCTGTCGGGTCATGGAGAAGGAGGAGTCGAGTATGATGCCGAGGTTTCGGGCGTGGTCCGTGGGGGTGAGAGGGCTGCCAAGGGTGGTGGGCCACCAGGTGTTGTCCCATGCGGAAGGGGAGGGTCTGAGGACGAGGACTTCTGTCTTCTCTGAGTTGAGCTTCAGGTAGCTGCTGCTCATCAAGGATGCAACGTCCTTTACCCCTTCCTGGAAGTTGAGCCTGGTGGTGATGGGGTCCCTGGTGAGGGAGAGGATGAGCTGGGTGTCGTCGGCGTAGGATACTATGCTGAGTCTGTGCTGTCTGACGATGGCGGCGAGGGGGGCCATGTAGATGTTGAAGAGCGTGGGGCTGAGAGATGATCCTTGGGGCACTCCACAGTTAATTTCCGTGGGTTCGGAGAGGAAGGGTGGCAGTCTGATTCTTTGGGTTCTGCCGGTGAGGAAGGAGCGGATCCATTTGAGGGCGGTTCCCTGTATGCCGGTGTCCAGGAGTCTGACGGCGAGTGTGCGGTGGGAGACAGTGTTGAATGCTGCAGAGAGGTCGAGTAGGATTAGGGCTGTGGTGTGTCCTTGGTCGAGGAGGGTGCGGATGTCGTCTTTGGTGGCGAGTAGAGTGGTTTCGGTGCTGTGATTGCTTCGGAATCCGGATTAGGAGGGGTCGAGGATGGAGTTTTCTTTGATGAATTTTGTTAGTTGGGCATTGACGATCTTCTCTGTGACTTTGGCCGTGAAGGGGAGGAGGGAGATGGGGCGAGGGCGAGGTCTGGGTGGGGCTTTAGCTCCACCCACAGGTTGGTTGTCTTGAGTACAGCATTTCACTGCACAGGAGGAGACTTTGCCCTCACCTAACATGGCCACCATGTTCCAAAGTAATGACATGGCAGCATGCAAAGAGGAACCTGCCATTGCATCTACTCCCTTCCTCCTCGTCCCAGTCATTACATTTTGAGGTGAACCCACCTCCCAGGCAGGAAAAAGAAAACAGGAGAATTCTGAAGTGGGGAGTAAGGGGTTTGTGTCTGCAATGTGAGCGTTGGGTTAGTGCAGGGTGAAAGGTGTGCGAGTACATGCTCAACAATAGGTGAGTGATTAGTGCGTGCTGAGTGAGACGTGCCTGAGTACAGAGTGAGTGGTGTGAGTGCATGGTGAGCGGATAAGTGCAGGGCGAGCTATATCTGAGTGCAAGGGGAGCTGTGTCTGAGTGCAAGGGAGGAGGTGTGTGAGTGGAAAGTGAGAGGTGTGTGTGTAAGTGTGTTTGTGGGTGTGGGTGCGTGTGTGAAAGGTGAGAGGTATGTGAGTCGAGGGTGAGCAGTGTGAGTACAAGATAAAAGATGTGTGAGCAGTGTGAAAGGTTTTTGAGTGATGTGTAAGTGCAGCATGAGGGGTGTCGGTGTCTGTGTGCAGAGTGATCACTTCCTGTATTCAGGGCGAATGGTGTCTAAGTACTGCGTGAGCAGGGTCTGAGTTCAGGGTTAGCGATATCTTAGTGGAGGGTGAGTGTGCAGCATGAGAAGTGACAGAGTACAACAGGACATGTCTTATTGCAAGATGAGAGGTTTCTGGTTGCTGGGTAAGTGGTGTCTGAGTCCCTGGTGAACAGTGCGTGAGCGCAGAGTGTACGGTGTAAGAGTGCTAGGTATGTGGTGTGGGACTAAAGGGTAAGTGAAGGGTGGGTGGAAGGTGATAAGTGTGTGATTATAGGTACTCATTTTGGTGAGTGCAGACTAAGAGGTGAGTGAGTGCAGGGTGAGTGATGTGCATGTGTGATGGTAGGGTAAGTTGTGACATTGGAAGACAAACACATTCAGACAGAACTTCCCAGACATACCTTACTTGAACATCTGAAAACTGCAACAACCCTATTCAGGCTTCAAGTTAAAAACATGCCCGTTAATTTCACAGACGATCCCTTGTACAAAAAAGACTTTAGTTGCATAGGCACTAAATGTAACTGGGACTGGATGGTCTTGTCAATAGAAACAGCACAACGGATCTGTAAAAAGAAACTAGAATTTCTTCCTCCTAAAGCTGTAGGAAGAATTTTAAAATAGAGAAATTTTGTCGGATTGCAAGGAACATTTAGAGAAAGTTGAGAAACAGATTGAAAAATTCAAGGAATTTACTTTAAATCAGAAATTCACAAAATTTGAAAAAGACAAGAAGAGTTTTAAACTGGAGAACAACTTCCCATACTTGAGAGAAGACTTTTATACACAACCAGAGGCATCAAGGTCTTTAGGGCAATATGGTGGCAGGTCCCGCCAAAGATTCATCACCTTCTCTGGTACCACCTCATCTGAGTCAGTTACGGATGCTGGAGAAGGTACTTCGAGTTCGAGTTACAATACAGCAATCCCACAGCAGCCGTTTTTAGGGAGAGGCTGAGGAAGAGCAAGAGGGGAACAACTTTGGGAAATGTGCACGCTTCGCAAGTTCTACAAGAGATAGCAAACCCAGTCCATAATATTTCCAAAGAAGACTTATCCGCAAGTCAAATTGAAGTTCTTTCAAGAGGTTTCTCATTAGTTCCTTCAGGTCTCACACATTTTGAACAGTTGAAAACAGAGGTTATACATTTTTTTCGCAAGATCAGACTGTGTATCTTCTTTCAAAACCAGGAAGACACCACGAAGGAGGGACCAAAGGGACTATGCAAAAAGAGTACATTTGCTCCCCCCAATTCCAAAATGCCACCACAGCTTATGGCCTTGGAGAGGGCAGTTTTGTGAAATCGTACACATTTGGAACAGAAATTGTGATATTATAAGTCAAATATATACCAATAACTAACAAGGCCCTTGGTACAATTGAAAGAGAACAGGAATCTCCTGGTAAAACTGATGGATAAAGGAGCAGTAATAGTTGTTCAGAATAAAAAAAGAATTATCTGTCGGAAAAAGTATCTGACACCCAATATTACCGGAAACTAAACAGTGACCCAACCAGAGAACTTTGTGAAATGATCACTCCCCTTCTGGAGCAAGGCCATTTAGAAGGCTGGCTAGGACCTAAGGAACTGGAATATCTAACCAGTAAGAACCCAAGGATCCCGGTTCTGTATTTCCTCACGAAAATCCATAAGAATCCTCAAAATCCCCCAGGGAGACAGATTGTTTCGGGGTGTGACTCCATCCTTGAACCTTTCTCAAACTATGTTGATTCCTTCCTGAAATCCTTTCCTAAAACCTCAAGATCATATTTACAATGGTCTACAGACTTTATTAATCATGTGGAAGCCAGTTGATTTGATGTTACCACCCAGATCCTGGTGACATTTGATATAATTTCGTAGTACAGTTAACATTCCTCAAGAAGAAGCTTTAGAAGTTATCTAACTATAATTGGACAAAAGGAAGAGACAATCTCGTGAAATTGGCTCTGACTAGAAAATATTTCCTTTTTAATGATGAATAGTATCTTCAAATTAAAATGACCGCTATGGGATGGCCCTTTGCACCGTAAATGGCGATCTCATGCACGGCCGAATTCGAAGAGAAGTTTATTTACAATAACAATCCTTTCTATGAGAATACGTCAGTGTGGCTCCGCTATATTGATGACATATTTTGTATATGGAGAGATGAACAAGGATACATTTTTGATTCTTTTCAGATGGCTTAATGCAAGAACAGCATATATTAAGTTCAATATTATCTATGACAAAAAGCAGATCAATTTTTTAGACTTCACAATCCTTGTATTGATAACAAACTGGTCACCACCTTCTACACAAAGACCACTGATAAAAATAGTCCTTTAAGATATGATACTAATCCTCCACGTAATCTGTGAGATAACTTGCAATACGGACAATTTTGAAGCGTCTTCAGGATCTGCACAACTAAGGTGGACTACAAACATGCGTAGAAGCTGAAAATCTAATTTCTGCAAAGAGGTTACCTGAAGAAACTATTGAAGAATTCACTAAAGAGAGCTTGGTTCAAACCACGAGAAACCCCGTTAAAACGGAAAAGAAAAGAAACAACTTGAGACAATGGTGTGTGACCATTTTATTTCCTGCCACGAATCAGTTTGACAAAATAATCGGACAAAATTGGCATATATTATCAGTGCTGCGTAACCCAATGCCACCTCCCATGTATGCACTTAAGAGGAGACAAAATATTAAAGACTAGATCATTTGAGCATACACCCCACAACAAGAACCTACAAAAACTACAAAAGAGATCTTGGAACTTGTCACCCATCACAGCACACCATACCTGTGTGGAATGCACTTGCTGTGCTCAAACTATTGAGGGTCATGTGGTTGAGCATCAGGGCATTAAAACATTGCACAAGGTCTTTTTCTTTTGCAAAACCAAAAATGTAGTATATGGAATCGTTTGTCCCTGGACTAAAACTCTACTTTGGCCAGACCAGCCAAGAAGTACGTAAGCGGATTTGACAGCATAAGTCCCAGACCTGTTGAAAAGTAATAACCGCAGCTCTGGCAAAGCACTAAATGGAACACCAAAAGAGCGATCACGAACTTCAATGGTCCATAATCTTTGTCATTTAAAATAATTCCCGAGGAGGAGAGATAGAAAGAACCCTGTTAAACAAGGAAGCTATGTTCATCCTAAAATACAACACTATCCAAGTTGGTCTGAATGAGAGGTCCGAGATTCGAAGCATATGAACTTTGCTCTATACATCCATCCCTTTTCTTCTACTTTAAGGGCATGTTCCCGAGATGTATAATTATAAAATTCTTCTTTTTGTGCAGTTTTCTACCTATAATCAGTGTAACCAACGTTCACAATAGGGACTACATTCCCCAGAAGCACATGCTCCAAAAGCTTTCCCGTCTGCACTATCCTGTCAAAACCGATAGAAGGACCTCACACATGGGTGTAATGTTGCAGGCTGACGGGTGTCTAGTCCAGCGCCCCTGGCCTCAGATGCATAATGGTTTGCCCTGTGGGTCACATGACCCGATGTTACAATAAATGGGCGAAATCGCAATTGGCAGTACAGCGCCAGACCACCACTAAATCTGTAGGCTGTTATGTCAGAGGGGCCTCTAACCCTTGTGCAGTGTCCTGGGGGCTGGGGCCGGCCTTGACACGAGGCTTCCTTGGACCACAACAACTGGCAACGAAGACTGTTTCCTCCACCCTCGCACTGACGGCCTGCTGTGCCGGGCCGCGGTGCCCCTCAGCCCGCTTTCTCTCAAGTTCGCGGGGGCTGTCCGATGCCCGCAGGGCACGGCGCTGCCCCGCCCACTGCTCCTTGCTCTAAACAGTCAACACGGACGGCGGCGTACTCAGCTGCACCGTCGGCCACCCTCACCACCTGCTATCAGTGCTCGGCGATCACAGATTTTGGCACCTCCACTCAGGGACTGCATTCCGTGGTCCCCACGGGGCATTCACGACTAACGAAAATACCTCCTCCTTCAGCTACCTACATCTACAGGCACCTCAAGAAGTGAGGCCTCCAGCTGGACAGTGCGCAGCCGCGGTGTAGGGTCCTCATCGTCCCACTGCTCACTGAGGTGCCCCCACGTGGCTCCTGGCCACATTCACCAGGATCAGCACAGGCCCTGTCCTCCCACATCTGTTTCCTCATCCATCAGAGGCACAAGGGTGCACCGCTTTTGTGGTCAACTCTGGTCACCGCATGGGTCGTCTTCCACATCTCTGCCCTTGTCTTCTGTGTTGACCCCAGACGTGCATGACGTAGCTGAAGGAAAGACAGAACAGCTGAAAAAGAAAAAAGAACAGAAATAAGGCCTACTCCCGTCGCTTACCTCAGGTACGAGCACCATCATAGCGGTCCATCCAACTAAACTCTTAACCACGTGCATGAGGGGCCACGCACATGGCGTCCGCACCCACCATCGAACCCTTCATTGTTTCCGGAATCCCCTCCTCTCAAGCCCCAAAGTGGGCAACCTGGATACATCACCTTGAAGCATACTTTGCTGCTTTAGGGCTGGCAGCAGACAGGCATCAGTCCATGCTCCTTCATCTGGGTAGCGCCACCATACATAAGCTGCCCAAAACAGTAGATGAAGCTGGCCAGACTTACACTTATGCTACACTCAAGGCTGTAAAGACTGCCCATTTCGAGCCCCTAGTCAACCCCGATTATGAGCTGTTCCTGCTTCGCCAAGCCCACCAAATGCCAGGTGAATCTGTGGGCAAATTCTGTGCCAGGCTCTGGGAGCTTGCGAGCACTTGCACCTTTCCGGATGAGCAGGTATGAGATCTGGGCTCTGTTCCTTTGAGGCTGTTCCTCCGTCAACCTACGAGAGTACTTACCTCAAGTGCACCGAATGACGATGGCAGACATCCTCACTTTGGGCAGGTCGAAGGAGTTATCAAAGTCACGGGCGGCCCACATGGAACCCACCCTCCAATGCGCCATCAAGACTGAACCAGTCAACCAGGTGGCAGGCGCCACATCGCATCGCAGTAAAATAGATCACCCTAAGACATCACAGAGCATCAGAAGGAACCGTTCACGTCATATATGCAATCGAGCCAACCCAGACATGCACCGCTACACCCCCTGTTGCCAGGTAACCATAGACCAGTGGTCTTCAAACTTTTAAATGCTGCACCCCCACAGTGGAAAAAAAATCACCGGCCCCCTCAACATTTTCCACAATAATTCTATTAAACTGGCAATGTTTAAGTATGCGTAAACATACTTAAACATTGCAGTTAAGTTCTGTTAATGTTTTAAAAATGCAATCAAATACATGATTGCCAAATATACTCTTCTGGTCAGGCATGCCTTACTAACGTGTAAATGTATCCACTGTGTGATTATTAGAAATGGGGGTGGGGGTTTTGAAGAATAATTGGAGCCCCTTCCCTTTTGACACATTCTTCCAGCCAGGATATAAATGACAAAGGATGTTAGTGATGGCCCATTGCAGAGCGGCTTACTACAGCTTGTGTTTTTTGCTGCTGAAAAAAAGCATTGTTATCAGCATAATGCTTCTTTTGGCCAAAGCCTGGCACCTCCCCTGGGATCACTTGAGGCCCCCCTAGGGGGGCCTACCCCCCAGTTTGAAGACCCCAACAATAGGCGGACAGCCACTCATGGCCCTCGTGAACACGGAGGCATTGATCAACATACTACCTCCAGCACTACACCGGAGAATGACCTCTCCACTGGCACTTCACCCCACCTCCACCAGGGTGTACGCCGTAGGCACCACTACATGCCTCCCCCTTGTCGGCGTCTTCACCAACACGATCTGTCATTAAGGACAAGCCAAAAAGGCAAAAGTATATGTTACCAAGGGAGGGTCCGACATGCTCCTCAGCTGAAACACAGTGGAGCTCCTGCAGCTAGTCCATTTGTCTTTGGGATCCATGCCAGTGCAGTAGACTCACGCCTGAGCGAGTTCAAACAGATTTTTAAGGCATTGGATGCCTAAAAGTCCAAGTAGTCCACCTGCACATCGACAAGTCATTACGGCCCGTAGCTCTGCGCCACCGCTGCATGGCGTTTCATCTTTGACTAAAAGTGGAGGTGGATTTAAAGAAGCGAGAGGCGGCAGACATCATTGAGAGATTGGAGGGACCAACACCCTTGGTATCAACCATTCTGGTAGCCCGCAAACCAGAACAGCCCAGAAAAGTACGAATATATGTCGACATGAGGCTTCCGAACAGCCATAAAGAGGGAGTGCCACATAACCATGAATGTGGATGACATTGTAGGGAAACTCTCCAGCTGCCAGTGGTTCTCGAAAATGAACCTGAGTTCCGGCTACCACCAGATCCTCCTAGCTCCTGAATCCCGGCCTGTGATAATGTTCTCCACTCACCTCGGTTTGAGACGATACAAGCGCCTCAATTTTGGCATCTCCAGTGCCTCAAAGGTATTTCAAGATATCATCAGGGGGGTCTTAAATGTCAGTGACGACATTCTGGTCTATGCACCTACTCTTGCGGAACACCTTCACAGACTGAGGGTAGTGTTCAAATGCCTTCAAGACTGCGGACTTACCTTGTACAAAAAGAAATGTGAATTTCTCAATGAAGAAATATGCTTCTTTGGCTACTGTTTCTCTGCCAAAGGAATCACCCCTGACCCGTCCAAAGTCCATAACATTCAGTTGCCACCAATGTCATCCACCATCACTGGGGTCAGAATTTTTTTAGATATGGTCACCTATTGTGGTCGCTTCATGCCAAACCTCACCCAACTCACTGGAACGCTGCATGACCTCATGAAGGCGTCGCCCTCCTGGCACTGGGGCATTGAACAAGAGCAATATTTTCAAAACACTAAGCAGGCACTGTCAGAGAACACCATGCTTGCTTATTTCGATCCTAAGAAAGACACTGAGCTGGCCGTAGACACCACCCCCACTGGCTTAGGAGCTGTATTGTCCCAGAAGCAGCAATGTGGGGATTGGGCCCCCGTTGCATATGCCAGCCGAGCACTGACCTGCCCCCCAACTGAACAGCGTTATTCCCACATGGAGAAGGAGGCCATTGCGATTCAACGAGGCTGCCGGCATTTCCACATCTACCTGTATGGCCATCGATTCACAGTCAGAACTGATCACAAACCTTTCGTCTCACTGTTTAAAGAGTCTGTGTTAAAGACTCCTCCATGGATCAAGAAATGGATACTGCAATTGCTAGAATACTATTTCTCAGTGGAGTACCGACTGGGGCCCATAATCCCGCTGACTACTTGTCGTGACATGCCCGACCAGCCATGCCTCAGGAAGAACAGGAAGCTGCAGATGCAGATGAATATGTGAGCATAGTGGTGGAATTGTCATGGTGAGAACGATTCGAACTATCGAACCCACGAAAGCAGATGGCTGCCTCCAACAGGCCATAGCAGCAACCCAGTCGGGGAAATGGAGTGCCATCACTGCAGATTTGTCCCAGAAGATGGCGGAAGCCTGGAGTACACTAAGGTCCCTATACAACATACAGGATGAGCTCACTTTCACAGCAGACGGATGTCTACTATGAGGGCCCCGGCTCATCGTACCGGTTTGTCTGACCCAACAGATAGATCTTGCCCACGGGTCCCATCAAGGGGTCATAAAGACAAAAAACAGACTGCTAAGCAAAATGTGGTTTTCTGGTTGGGGTGACCAAGGCGGGCAGACGGTCCGGTAATGCGACCTATGCCAAGCCACTGGAAGGGCCGACCCCCCTCCACTCATCATCACCAAACAAGTCACTGAAATTCGGTGCACTGGTGCAGAGTTTGGCAGCCTCTGGATGACAAGCACTTGTTGGTTGTCATAGATGATTTCTCAAAATACTCGGAGGTAGAGATCGTAAACACCACTTCTGTGAAAGACTATACCTAAACTAGAGAATATTATGGGCACTTATGGCCTAATAAAGGAACACCGTACAGACAATGGGCCACCTTTCAATGGCCAAGACCTCGACAGCTATCTTTTGTCCCAAAGCAATGGACAAAGCACCGCTTGATCACCCCCTGATGGCCTCAAGCCAACAGAGAGGTTGAGAGATTCATGAGGACTATTACGAAAGCAATCCGCATAGCCCAGGCGGAGCAACAGTGCATCAAAAGGGCCATTTACACATTTCTGAAAGACTATTGCATGACCCCACACGTAGCACCCAGCATCTTCTGTTTTGGGCAAAGGGTTGAGGATGTTATCTAGCACCACCTGATGTGGGATCAAACCCCAGTGCTGAACAGCCAAGCTCACCATCGGGCATCACAATGCAGGTGAGCCAAGATCCCAAGCATCTGTGTAGAGGACTGGTTGCTAGGGGAAACAGGCACCCGGTGAGTAAGTTCAGGCTCCAGTTTGAACGCCACCCGTGATGAGTCACAAGGATCCAAGAAACCACGGTGTCAGCATTTAGAGGCCGAGAGACAATCACAAGGTGTGTTTCCTACTTAAAACGATTCAGTGGAAGCCGTGGAGTGCCACTAGACCAAAGGAACTTGGACCCGATGGACGAGCACCCGTCCAAGAACCTGGACAACCAGGAACCAGCCGACCCACATGCTTTTCCTCCTGAGGGACCAACACCCCCATAGCAACTTCTGTCGCACCCCGCTAACGGTGAAAAGGGACACAGGGGGACCCATCTCCGTGCAGGAGGAACATGACTGTGGCCTACCCATGTACAATCTCTGGAGGAGTGTTACAGCAAACAAATGATGGACAGAATGCTGACAATGCAAACATTCTCCCCCAGTCAAAAGATCTGGGTAAAATCCATCGTTCTTTTGCCCACTACGCCACCCCAGTTTGGACCCAGCCATATGCAAATCAGTCTTGACCCTGTGCCCCATGGGAACAGTCCAGACCGAACTGCCAGGCCAGGTCCTCCCTGGACCGGAAACAAGCATCCTGGGACCGGTTTCAGGGTATGTCACCCTTCTTCAGCCAGGCTAGCTTGAAACCAGTGGCACAGTGAGCAAGGGACCCACGTCTGGGCATACCCATCCCACTTAGGGCGAAAAGTGTTACAGCAAACAAATGATGGACGGAATGCTGACAATGCAAACATGCTGGGATGCACTTCACTATTGACTAACAATACCCAGCCCTTCTTTTTATCGCCCCGCGCTTAGCCCGCACTCAATAAAGGCTGGGGTTACCTGATGGTATCACCTGTTACCGGTCTAGCCTGCTAAAGCGTGTTCTGCAAGTCTACGTGCCTTCACCTGAGATGGGAGTACTGGCCTGACCCCTTTGCTCCCTTGTTTGGCTCTCGCCCATCCGCACACCCCCTCATTGGGGAATGCCATAGTGTTGCTGGCCGGTTGTACCCCCATCAGTGACATTGCTTAAGTGTTGGTCACCGGGTCCTGCCCTGTCAGTCTCCACTGCCTCCTTGCCGCCTACCTGGTTACCAGAACAGTCTATCTGAACTGTAGTGCTCTGCAAGTCTCCTATTGGGTGGACAAAGTTGGTCTGGCGGCTCTGAGTCACGCAGCACGCTACAGTCATTCCTGGACTTTCACACAGTGGGATGCACACACGCAGACCTCATCTCCTGCATGAATCAATACTGACGGACACGCCCATACAGCGCCTGCTATCCTCACCGTGCATCATCGAGGAGGGCCGTGCCACCTGCTGACCCCCTCAGGACTAATTGCCTTCATCCACCTGGTTCGCCTAGCCCACTTGCCTAGTCACTCACACTGCCTTACCTCCCTGCAAGGAGGCTTTCCCCCGCAGCCCGCGCAGGTGCCAACTTCGCAACAGGTCCACAGGCATAACCATGGGGAAGACAGATGCCAAACAAACCCGGCTGACATTTTAAATGAAAAAGGGCAGCCGTGCACAGCAGGACACTGACGAAGATAGCAATGAAGAGCCTGCGCAGGGGTCAGCACCCCCACAGGAGGACGACATGAAATCTCTGCACCTCGAAATGAGACAAAGCCTAACCTCGATTGCAGACAAGATGGACGCTATGAATAATCGTATAGACACCATAGTCCGCAAGCTTGATGGTCACGACGAGCACATCAAAGAAACGGAACGTCGCATCTCGGAGGCTGAGGACACTACAGCGCATGTTCAGACACAGGTGACGCAAATGGAAAAACTACTTAAAATCATTGCAGCCAAAAATGAGGACATTGAAGCTCGCAGCAGGAGAAACAACATCCGGGTTCTTGGTATTCTGGAGAGTACCAACACAGGTCGTATGGAGGAGTACATTGAACGACTGTTGCGTGAAACTTTTGGTGCTGAATCCTTCTCCCCTCAATTTATTGTGGAAAGAGCGCATCGCTCCCTCGGCCCCAGACCTTCTCCGGGCAGCACGCCACGCCCTATTATCGCACGGTTACTGAAATACCGAGACCGGGATGTGGCCCTCAGAACAGCGCGGAACAAAAGGCAACTCAACTTTGAGGGGAACCCGTTCACCATTTACCCTGACTTTACGGCGTCTGTGCAAGAAGAGCGATGCAAGTTCCTCCCGGTCAAACAAAAACTCCGCCAGGCACAAATTGATTATGCCCTCATGTCTCCAGCCCGCCTGCGGGTAACGCATCAGGGCAAGCAGCAGTTCTTCACCAATCCGCAACAAGTGGAAGACTTCCTGAAACGCATTAAACATCATAACAATTCTCGCTCTTCGCAGCCATCACCGCCGAGACAGCCCTCCCCGGTTGGAGAATAATTGGACCCCCACCCAGGTCGTCACCACAACTCGTAGATGGAGAGACTCTTTCTCGCTGCTGCTACATATGACTGCGGCTGGGCAGTCTAGGCGGACTGTGACGCCTGAAACCCATGACACAGATAAATGATCTTCTGGGACCATATGGCACTTAGTACCGAGCACCCCCGCCCTCAACGAGTTTGGCCACCCCAACACCTTGCAACTCTGAGGGCAGGGAGTAACCGTGCATGACCCTAGGAGTTCCCCCCGAGGGCGCTCCCCCTATTTTGCTGCAGCCAAGTATGCAGTCTGTTGTAGTTTTGTTGGGGATTTTGGTGGGGGGAGGGAATGTATTCTCTGGCATGATTGGGATGCTACAGTGGGTGGGCGTGGGAATGGGATTGTTAACAAGGTTTGACGCAGCACGCGACGTACACCACAACAGGCAGTTGCACCACTGCTGCAATCTCCGCTTCGCACTGGAGGCGGGTCCACAATGCACCACATTCAACACCCTTCAGCTCCATGACGAACCCAGGGCCTAATCAACACCTACACATCCTCACTTGTAATGTTAGAGGATTGGGGGACCAACGCAAACGTCGGCGGATTTTAGCATATTTAGATCGGCACCAGGTCCACATTGCATTGCTTCAAGAGACCCACCTCAACCCCAGGCACAGCAGCCCCTTTGCGCGTAGATGGGCAGAACATAGAATATTCTCGTCCTACTCCTCCTATTCTAGAGGGACAGCCATACTTGTTAAAAAGCAAACTTCATTTGCCCTAATTGGCTCCGATTGTGATCCACAGGGGCGATACTGCATCACCTGGGGCAGATTAGGTGTAGAGACCATCACCTTAGTGTGCTGTTACGGAAGCAATATCGACGCCCCTGAGTTTTTCGCCGCGTTATGGGGAAATATTATGGAGATTGGCACCACCCACGTTATCTGGGGTGGTGACTTCAACACTACTCTCAATCCCGCCTTGGACAGATCTAACCCCTCGCCCCATCACTACAATAGATCCCACAAGGTGCTGCAGGGTATAGTGGCCGATTATGGATTAATTGACACTTGGCGCCAAGTTCACTCACACTCCACTGAAGGCACACACTACACGGCCATGTATGCATCCTGGGCTCGCCTTGATTATTGTCTAGTATCGCGAGGTCTGGGCCCGTCGATAGTCGGGGTAACTCACCTAGCGAGAACTTATTCTGATCATTCCCTGGTAAGATTGACGCTCACCCCCGGGATACGGCGCCCCACGCAGTGCCTGGAGGTTGTCACCTCTTCCATGCCGAATTAGGGGAGGAAATCACTGATTTTTTTCAAAGAAATAAGGGGTCGGTGGACAGTGTGGAAGTGGTCTGGGAGGCCTTTAAGGCCACTATCCGCGGCTTTTGTATCTCAAAAAGTTCTGGTATCCTGCGTGATATTCAAAGAACACTAAAGAAGGTAGAGGCAGAGCTCAAGCGACTGGAGGCTTTGCTCTCTACAAGCCCAGACAGGAAGATCCAATGCGAGTTCCGTGAGAAACTTTCGGATTACAAGGCCACTGCTGATCGCGAGACTAAATTTAGGGGCAAATACTGGGTGGCTCGTAAATATGGAGAGGGTGAGCGCCCCGGCAAGGCACTAGCAGAGACCATAAGGAAACCCCACTTCTCTAACTATGTTTTAGAAATTGTGAGCCCTGAGGGAGTGCGACACGGAAATACAGCGGACATTCTAGAAGCCTTTACTACCCACTATTCGGGGCTGTATACCTCTGGCAGGTGTGACCCGCTCGACCTGGATGGTTACCTGGGGGATGTGGCCTTGGGATGGCTGGGCGACTCACAGAGAGAATTTTTATGTGCCCCCTTTGAACTTGACGAGATACGGGAAGCCATTATGCATATGCAGTCCGGCAAGGCCCCCGGCCTAGACGGGCTCCCCATTGATTTCTATAAGGCATACATTGACCAGCTAGCCCCTAACCTTAAAGAGGTGTATGAAGATGCCCTCGAGTCTGGGACGCTCCCGCCCTCCATGAGAGAGGCGCTCATTTCTTCCCTACTAAAATCCGGGAAGCCCGCATCTCAACGCGATTCCTATAGACCGTTGTCTCTCATCAACAACGACGCCAAAATCCTCGCTAAGGTCCTAGCGAATCGGTTGAACTTGTTGATGGAGAAACTTGTCCTTCCTGATCAAGCTGGGTTTATTCCTGGGCGCGCAACCAATCACAACCTGCGCACCTTCTTTTCTATAAATACATAATGTAGATCCCAACCTCGCACTGGTGGCGGTCTTTTTAGACGCCACTAAAGCGTTTGATTCCGTCGAGTGGGACTATTTATTGGGCGTGCTACGTAGAATGGGCTTCCCCTCGCTGTTTCTCTCTTGGATAAGCTTATTATACCGACTCCCAACGGCCAGGGTCCTGATCAATGGGTGGTTGTCCCTGCCCTTCCCCATTACTAGGGGCACAAGGCAGGGGTGCCCACTTTCCCCCCTGCTTTTCGCCTTAGCGGTTGAACCCCTGGCAGCCAAGTTGCGGCAGCATCATCAGGACAAAGCACTGCATTGTAATTTGCGCCAGATACTTATATCACTATACGCGGATGACATTACCCTTTACGTGCGAGATCCTCAACAAAACCTTAATCCGCTGCTGCGAGAATTCATAGTCTTTGGGAAGTTATCCGGGATTCACATAAATTGGGGGAAATCGCAAATATTTCCTATTACCGCAGCAGCTGTACGCTTTCCCCTGGACTATCCACTGGACTGGTGTGACACAGACATGAAGTATTTGGGTATACGAATAACTAGAGATCGGGAGGAGCTACTGCGCCTCAACTATGGCAAAGCCCTAGACCACATCACAAATTGTGTAACGCGCTGGCTCACACTTCCACTTTCTATGGCGGGTCGAACCTTTTTAATCAAAATGGTCGTTCTTCCATAGTTACTGTACTTGTTCCTGAATGTTCCGTATTATCCGGGCGGGCACTTTTTTAAGGCCCTACGTTCAGAGATGATCAGATTGATATGGGGGGGGGGGAAGTCATGACTGCAGTGGAATATACTTACCAGGCCATATTCTGCAGGCGGCTTTGAAGTCCCTAACTTCGAATTATACTACACATGCGCTCAGGCGCATTACGCCTTTTACTGGTTCCACCCACCCAGGTATATGCCTCAGGTAGCAACAGAGCAGTGGCTGACTGACCCGGTCCCCTTGGCGGTTGTGATATGTGATACTCCTCGGCCTCGAGACAAGGAACCTACAACGGTCATGTGTACGGTCGATGCCTGGAATCGCATTATGAACCTATTAAAAGCTCCAATGCTTTATTCACCGCTACTTCCATTACTGTATCACCCCCAGATGCAAATAATCCAGGAGACAGGGTTTCGTAAGCTCATGGAACGGTTGAACATCACGACCTGGGGAGATCTATATCTAAATGGGGTGTTCCGCTCTCTAGAGCAAATGTTCAGGGAGAATCCATCATCACCACTAGATGTGTTTCTCTATGTCAGGCACCGACAAAGTCTACGGCACAATACCCCAGCATTCCCTTTGGAGCCACCCACATTGGCCCCTCTGCACTTGGTGTTACAAGCTACCTCTCCAGGGCATGCTGTCTCCCTACTCTACCACACAGTACACGCTCATCAGGAAACTACCCCTTGCCCCGCTCGCACACACTGGGAACTAGAGCTAGGCCATGAGATCTCAGATAAACAATGGACATACTGCTGTCTACAGACAGAATACATATCGGCAAGCAGCAGACTCCGCATCACGCACTTCACATTTTTACATCGCTTATACTATACCCCGGCCAAAATGCACAAATACAAGCTGAGGGACTCCGACAGATGCGATAGGTGCAGCATGGAATGTGCCGACTTTCTCCACTTGGCTTGGGGATGCCCAAATATATATGCCTATTGGGGTCAGATTTTTGATGCTGTGGAACAGATGACATCAGTAACCCTGAATCGCACGCCTTTAGAGGCCTTGCTTGGCTACACTGAATTAATGGACAAGCCCTACCGGCGCTACCTTGCCATTGCTTTCTTATTGGCCAAGCGCCGCATTGCGTGTAGATGGGGCAGGGGGAGGGCGCCGAAGTTCAAGGACTGGCTCACTGACTTAATATATTGCCAGGAACAGCGAAACAATTATGCAGAGCTTCTCCCCCTGACTTCACGGCCTAAAGATATTTGGGACCCTTTGAAAGACTACCTCCTGACACATCCACTTGCTGCTCCTCCCTCCAATGATGTAGTGTAACTGCTGGGGTTGTCTCACTGTAGGTTGCCCGCATGACGAATGTACTGTGTGCCCCAAGTCGCTAGCTGACCTCCCCCCATACTGTCACGCTAACTGCATTGGGTGACGTCGAGGTTCCGATACTCTGCTGTTGGTAGTCAATGATGTGTTCTCTTGTGACAGCCTCAAGTGAATGTTAACCAGTCCTTTCACATGCTGATCTCTCTGCGCTCCTACTCTACAGTTTAAGGGTAACGTTATGGATTTTGTGGACTGTATGCTGTGCTATAAATTGCTTCTGCCTGCAATGTATACAATATGTCAATTGGTGCAATCGTGTCTGTAAAATTACGGACTTTATTGTTTGTGTATCTTTCTTTGCAAAAACTCAATAAATACATTTATAAAAAAAATTTAAAAAAAGAATGTCATGGAAGGGTAAGAACTGACCATACCTTTCTCTCCATACCTCGCCGCATTATACATTGAGAGTGGGATATCAAGCGTAAAAACTTGCCACCAGGTCTATGAACTAAAGAACCTGGACTGTGTCCTGCTAGGGTGTTCCATTCGTTAAAGTGTTTCGTTTGCAATTCCTGTGATTTTAGCACACTTGTTTTACACAATCACCACTGGTGTTGAGTGGAGAGCACATAACAGCTATTCACCTCAATACCAGCACATCAAACAATCAATCAAACAGCATTTGTAAAGCGCAACACATAATTTCTTTTTTTTTTTACTCTTTTTATTGAACAATACCACAACAAACACAGCAATACGGTCAATCGATTGGAAATATCCAGGAACAATACCAGTACAGTACATTTTTCAATACAGCACTCCAGAGACAAATAGTTATCATGCCATCTCCCCCTCTATGTTTGGCCCACCCCGCCATCTCACATCCCGCTGGTGTAACTCGACATTAGGGGACAAACATATCCCACCCCTGTAGTTGTTCCAGGCGGCCCACTTACAATCCCATTTTTTTGGGCATCCTCTATTTTTAAAAACATCTTTCTCAGCAACCATGGCCCTATCCATATCAGCAACCCATCTTGTGATTAATGGTGGTTCCTTGACTCCCCACCTCTGTGCAATGTTACGTTTTACGAGGGCCCATCCCAGTGAAACCCATGATTTCTCAGTTTGAGATAGATCCGTGGCTTCCCATATATTTAGCAGACATAGTTTTGGGGTAGCGTTTAGATTTTTCCCCCCCGGCCTTCTCCATCTGTGTAGTGACTGATTTCCAATACGTTTGAACGACCGGACACTCCCACATTATATGGTAAAAGGTTCCTTCCTGGTGGCATTGTCGAAGGCAGTGTGAGTCAGCCCTCCTACCCATCTTGACCAGGACTCTCGTGGCCAGGTAAACTCGGTGCAGGGTTTTAAGTTGGACTAGCCTCAGCCTCATGGGGATGGCGATTTCCCTGGGGGAAGCCAAAGCGTCACGCCAATCATCGTCATCTAAATCGCCCAGGTCTGCCTCTCATTGCTGTTGCAGGCGTATTAGGGGTCGGGTCGGTTATTGATTAGTTTTTTGTATGTTAGGGATATAGCCTTCTCAGTCATGGGATCTAATATTAGTCTGTCCTCAAGAGGGGATGCTTCGGGGAGTACACTTCCCTCTGGTATAGCTGCTTTAAGGGCGTCACTGATCTGCAGGTATCTGAATATTTCTGATTGTGTGAGTTTATATTCAGTCTGTAGGTCTGCAAATGAGACCATTCCCCTTGTGTTCCACATGTCTCCCACCGATGAGATACCTATCAGATCCCATTTATCGAACCCGGGGCAAGTGCTCAATCTACCCAGTTGTTCAGGCTCCCAGAGTGGAGTCGCACGTGTGATTTTGTTATGCCACCCAAGTTTTTTATTAACCAGATGCCAAACTTCTATTGTACGGGCTGTGGGTCCAGTAAGGCCAAGTCTTTTAGGGTTCGTGTAGAGTGCTCTGTGGTATCCTCCCTGCCCCATGAGCCACCAGTCCGTCCGAAGACTCGGGTCGGTGTGAGAGCCATGGGCCCAGCGGTTGACTACTATTAATTGTGATGCCCAATAGTATAACTTGAGGTCGGGTAGTGCGATCCCACCATCGTACCATCCTGCCGTTAATTTCTGCCTTGCAATGCGCGGCGCTCGTCCGTCCCACAGCAGGGTACGCACCGTGCTATCTATATTAGAGAAGTAGGAATCTGGGACTCGGTATGGGGTGTTTTGTAGGGCGTAAAGGAAGCGAGGTAGGGCTAGCCTTTTAAAGAGAGCTGTGCGTCGCAGGAGGGTCAATGGAAGGGTTCACCAGTGTCGTACATCGGTGCTCAGTCGTGTCAGTGGCCCCTGTAGATTGGTTTCATAGAAACGCATTGGGTTTGTGGTTATATATATTCCTAGGTAACAGAAGCTCTCCGTTGCAACGGGGATGTCATATCCTTTTGGTGTATTTGGTCTAGGGCCATGCACAGGGAATAGCTGGGACTTGGACCAGTTTATTGTGTAACCCGAATGATTACCGAATATGCGGAAAATGTGAAGCATGCGATGAATGGTGGAAGCCGGGGAAGCCATGTAAATTAATATGTCATCCTCATAAAGCGAGATTCTATCCTCTTGGTTTTCGGTCCATTTAAGGCCCCGTATCAGGGGATCACCCCTAACCCAGATTGCCAATGGTTCTAGTACCAATGCAAAGATTAGGGGCGACAGGGGACACCCTTGCCGAGTTCCTCTGCCCAGTTGAAACTGTTGTGATATGTGACGGTTCACAGCTCTTTGCGCTGTTGGCTCTGCGTATAGTAACTTGATCCATTTTATAAAGTTGGGCCCAAAGCCCATTCTTTCTAGTTCGGCAAAAATATAAGACCACTAAATGGTGTCAAAGGCCATTTTGGCATCCAAGGACAGAAGGGCAGCGTCCTCTCTTATTGTGTCTGCCCTACCCAGAACCCTGTGTAGGCGTCGTAAATTCAGAGCAGTGTTCTGGCCAGGCATGAAGCCTGACTTGTCCGGGTGTACTAGATTTGTAATCAGTGGTATGAGTCTGTTAGCCAATACTTTTGCAAGTATTTTGGCCTCGCAGTGAGGAGGGAAATGGGCCTAGATGCCTTACAATCATTTGCCGGTTTGCCCTGCTTGTGTATTACCACAATTGTGGCAAGTCGGATCTCAGGAGGCAAAAGCCCTTTTTCATAGCTTTCTAGGTACATTTGACAAAGGTGTGGCGTCACCTTGGTGGCGGCTAGCTTGAAGAACTCGATCAAGAATCCGTTTGGTCCCATGGCTTTGCCCGAATGTATGTCTCTGATAGCGTGTTGTACTTCTTCCATTGTGGGTTCCCCTTCGAGGGAGTCTCGGTCCTCAGACGTGAGGCAGTTAACTTTGATATTGGAGAGAAGATCT
Organism: Calotriton arnoldi; assembly: GCA_963921515.1. NCBI lineage: Eukaryota > Metazoa > Chordata > Amphibia > Caudata > Salamandridae > Calotriton > Calotriton arnoldi. The sequence continues at coordinate 2,082,560 of CAWUFW010000210.1, read as the reverse complement.
CGTATGTCAGATGTAGTGGTTTCCGACGCCGAGGTGTAGACTGTTTCAAAGTATGTTGCGAATGTTTCTGCTATTTCTACGGATCGGTTATCACTTTTCCCTCTGGGCCTTGCAGTTGGTGTACCCACCTAGCCGCCTACTCCCTCTTCTCGAGCCAGAGCAATAATTTGCCCGTCCTCTCCCCATGCTCGTATATCTTATAATATATAGTCTTTTGCCTGACCCTAGCCGCCTCCGTGAGGAGTTGTCTATAATCTAATTGCTTGGCCGCTAATAATTGCTGAGCTGAGTCGTCAGTGGCTCGAGCTAGGGCATTCTCTCGGCCAGGATCTCCTCTTCAAGTTGTTCTATACGTCTCTTTAGTTCTTTTTTATGTTCCACCATTAAGGCTAGGGCTCTCCCTTTTATGACTGCCCCAAATGCCCCCCATAGAATCCGAGAGGAATCAACTGAGCCAACGTTTTCTTTGAAGTAAAGGTCTGTGTCTTTTAACAGTTCAGCTTTGATGTGCGGTATTTTAAGTGCCCACGGGTTTATTGTCAGAGTTGTGCGTCTTGGTTGAGAACCCACTGTCATTTTGGTCAATATGGGGGAATGATCTGAGATACCTCGCGCAAGGCATCGAGCTTCACTAAAGTCGGGCAAATCCTCAGTGTGTGTAAACTTGTAGTCAATGCGGGATTGGCTATTATGAGCCCCTGAGTGGAAGGTGAATTGCCGAGAGACAATCAGCTAATTTAGACCCAGAACCGGGATCCCTGCGTGGAGGTCGTCGGTCTAGCAACCCATCTACAGCTAAATTAAAGTCGCCACCCATCACTAACGTGCCGACTGGGAGGTCTAGAATGAGTTTGCTTATGTCCTGTAATGTGGATTACTGCAGTGCTGGGGGAACGTATATTGAGAGCACGTTTAAAGTTTTCCCTTCCCAGGTACCAGTGGCCGCCGCAAATCTGCCATGTTCATCCGCTCACGTTTTATTGACCATGTAGGGGCAGTTCTTTTGGAGGAGTATGCCTGTCCCGCGGGAGCTGGAGGTGAACCCTGCATGTATTAATAATTGGTAGCCCCATCTATTCAGGGCCTTGCATGTATTGCCGATGAGGAGGGTTTCTTGCAGGAGAGTTATATCGGGGGCCTGTCTTTTTAAGTACTGAAGGACAATTCCTCTCTTTAATTTATCCCCAAGCCCGTTCACATTCCATGTAAGGAACCTTAGGCCTTTACTCGATCCCATTGACATAAGTGTGTGTGAAAGTCATGTAGGAGATCGTGATGCGGCCATTACAGCAAATCCCTCGGCACGGTAAGAACATGAGTGCAGCATGTCCCCCCCCCCGTCCAGACACCTGAATATTGGGCAGTGAGAGTCTGGTTCCAGTACTGGCCCTAGAGATGTCTTTTGTTGCTGTGTTAAACTAAAACAAATAACTATACTACCCCCCCAACATTCCCTCGACCCCCCCACCCTGCCTCTCTGCAGCATGACGGAATCCGATGACCCGCTTCCCCAAATGTGCAGAGTGCCCGTTGCCCTCCCAACCCTATAATGGCGGAATCGTGGACTCAACTTCTCCTCCCCATATCCCCCCCCAACGATCTTACGGTATGCTACAGGAAACATGTTATACAATCAGTGTATACTCATCGCTGTGTAGACAGCAGCCACCAGTCTTTAGATCAGCTTATCTCCTCGTTTTCCAATTCTGTCAAGTCTTTTCAGGTCGCTGGTGTATCTTCAGGTCCTCAGCCGCCACCCATCTCAGGCAGCCTCGCCTCGGGCGGAGTGTCATTGTCCTCCCGCCTAGAAAATTGGTTGCCTCCCACTTCTTGATGCAAAATCTTGGGGTGAGTTCATGAACCCCCCGTCGCATGCTGGTCTCTGTCCCCCTGGGTGACAGAGACCAGTGGGGTTGTCTTTTCGGCGTCGTCCCCACTCGGCACTCCTGTCGGTCCGGGCATTCCCTGTTCCCCACTCTCCGCCATCTGTCGAGCCATTCCTGTGCTTCTTCAGGGACCGTGAAAAACCAGCTCTTGCCTTCCACTTCCACACGCAGTTTAGCAGGAAATAGCATGGGGTATTTGATGTCCTTTTTCCTGAGGGCCTTTTCTACCCCAAGGAAGGAGCATCTTTGCTTCTGAACTTTGGCGGTGAAATCAGAAAAAAACGTAATTGTGCTATTCTCGTATTTGAGGGGAGGGGCGCAGCGGGCTGTTTGTGGAATGTTGTCTCGGTCTCTAAAATGGAACACCCTCGCTAATATAGGTCGGGGGGCACCCCTGGCTTGGGCCTATCTCCCGGTATACGGTGTGCTCGCTCTATCGAGAAGTAGCTGGAGTGGTTCTTTGGTTGTAGGTGTTTGGTTACAAGGTCCTTGACAAATGGGTCCATTGCTGGCCCCTCCGCCCTCTCCGGTACTCCTAGAATACGGACGTTGTTGTGCCTTGATCGCCCTTCATAGTCATCCAGCTGTGCTGTTAAAAGTTCGGTACGATGTTGCAGCTCCGAGACTTGTTTCTTCAGGGTCGACGTGTCTGTGAAAAGGTCTTGAGTAACATCTTCCACTTCCTTGACCCTTGAGTCCATCTTTCTCAGATCTGCCCTGAGTAAGGATATGTCTGTGGCGACTGAGTCGATACGCCCCTCCAGCGAGGTGCGGACGCTGTTAATCGCTGCCAGAACGTCTTGAAGTGTGGGGGATTCTTGCTCGGTGGATTTCTGCTGGGCTTTTTGTTCAGGTCCACAGCCCGGCAAACCCCCCTCCTGTGCCTTCTGCCATGCATGCTTGTCTATCTTCTGCTGGTGCGAGCCACGGCCTCCCTTATTCATCGCCATTCGTGAATGGAGCTGCGGGCTAGATGTATCGGGGTATTCACCGCCGCCTACCGTGTTGAATACCACGTGGCCTGTCGGCTTCCCCCTCCGTCAAGCCCTGGGGCACAGGGAATTGTCTCTTAGGGATAATTATAGGGACAGCATATTCTTATCACCTGCACGTTTTACTGAACTGTGTGGCCTTGGCCCGGGTGCCAGTTGTGCCCGGGTATGCAAGTCGTGGCTGCGGGCTCGCTGAAATGGCTCCTGGCGTCTTGATCCGACCCCCGATGTGACTTTCCAACAATGTGCAGGACGTGGGGACAAACACATCATTGTTTTGATTGATGTGTGGGACATACTGTTCAGCATTTCCTCAATTAATGGAACTATTTGGTGCTGTTAGGCATTGTTCCAATTAATATAATGATGTTGTATTTCTGTGCTCTGTTATATGGTTACTAAACACAGAATACAAAGAGATACGCTAACTGTTGAATTTTACGTTGTTGTACAATTTATTTGTAGGGTTGAACTGAGTTTCTCAGCCTGTACCAAAGGAATATTCTTTGAAATTAGCGAGCAGTGCTGCCTCTCTTATTTGTATATAGTATTTACACACCCAGCCCGGTCTCTGCTTTATACTGGCCCGACTCATGGTATGTTTCATCGCTATCTTTAATGCAGCAAGTACAGTAGCACCTGAGTGACCGTATCACGCCATGTCATCACAGATACCGCTTCTAGGCTTGGGGTTTTGTGTAACCAATCCTAATGCATGCTGGGTATTTTTGTCTTAGTTAGTGTTCAATGACCTAATTATGACAGCATTAATGTGCAGGTGAAATGCATAGGACCAGAAATTATGCCTCTTTTGACTATTGAATAGGGTGCCAAGAAGGTCCATTTACTATACTAGCATTGTTAGTGCTTTACCTTGTACACATTTCTGGGCCCATAAAAGCGCTATCTGATGAGTCACATTTCGAAACTGAGGCTCGTCAGACACCTCAGTACATTTAGGTAACATGGAGCACATTAGGCTCCACAAGGAAGACAGGGGGTGATTAAGCTTTCAAACCATAAAGGTTTATTACTAGTTAAAATGTTTACAGACTCAAAATCATCAAGTTAATGTATTCAATAATCAATGCATTAGTCAATATTAAGTTCAAATCAATCAAAGTCATATTAGCAGGAGGATGAACTATCATAAAATTGCCTCCAAGGAAAGTTAAGAAATCAGGTCTCCCAAGAAGAAAGTGCCAAAAGAAAGTACCCTACTCTACTCTAAGCTGTCTCTGGAATGGACAAAACATGTCTGCTAAGTCTGGAAAGGTACTAAACTCTCCTCTACATTGCACTAGCTTAAATCACACAATTCTATCAATTGCTACACGTGCACATCATGCCCATAAAACGATCCAATCAGGTTAGAGTGCAAAGATACAATCTTGAGCTCATTAGTTTCTCAGGATCATACACAATGCAGCTTCTCTCAGCATCCTTCAAACGTAACATTTATCTGCAACAAAGAAGGTGCATTGGACCAGTCTGTACTCTGCAGGTGAACTGTTGCAATCAATTAGGACATTCTACAGCTATCACGTAAAAGAAAACATGACATGGGAAGAAGGCAGAGGTACATTGCATCTGTTAATTGGAACTTCAGCTTCTCCCAGAAATAAAAATGCACCAGTCATGAAACAAGATGGTAACCAAAGGACAGCCGTTTTCAATACAGGGCTGCATTAGTTATAGTCAATTTAAACATGAATAATACACAGTTAATCAAATTTACATGTTTACGTCGATAAAATGAAAAACATTAAATTTGAAAAAAACTTCTCCACACTCTTCCTACACTGCTTTATTCCCAAAGAGTTTGCCTGGTACTGAAAATACCTTATCCTATATAGGAAATATGTGTTCTTGCGCCTAAGCAGTCAATTGTGAAGCCACAACACTGCAGCTCTGTTCCCAGCTTCTACCAGTTTCCAAATGAAGATGTGTGTTCCCAGGCAAACTGCTTTATCCCCCGGTAGCTTAGCTGTGAGTGCATTTGTAAAGCAATTCGTACCCCTGACAGACAGCACAGTACACTGTGAGGGAGTGCTTACATGGGAGGGAGGGGGGGGGGCAGACCATAAAAAACCATTTTGTTGTGTGTAAAAGGCCGCTTTATTGAAACAGGTGCACATCACAATAATCATCCCTGGCAACTTCCTTACAAAACTTAAAGCCTCACTAATACATCCAAATACCTGACCCCTGACCCCGCCCCGCCCCTATGATCTCCTGAACCCGCCCCCACCTTGACATTACAATTTACACGACAATACAAAGCATTGCAGTAAAATTATCCCCTTTAATTCTACCCTTCAATTAACCAACATCCTCTGCCTGCCTCTCTACAACAGTAAATCCGCAAACTACCCTTTCCCTGTCGATAAACCCAACTTCAACAATGACCAAAAACTTCTGCCAACCCTGGCAAACTTTCAATAACCCCCGCACTGCCCCTGTTCCAAGCGACAATACATGCTACCCCTTGCTCACCTGTCCCAATGGCAGCCAGCCAAAACTGAAATGATAAAAGGAAAAATTTTATAAACCCCAAAAGAAAAAAGATCGAGGGAGGAAGGGGAAAAACTGACTACAGAAAACGCTCCCAGCCACCAGGTCACCAAACCTAAAATGGTGGCTGGGAGCAGGAGCCCAAAGCCCTTATAGTTGGGCTACCTTTGGGCTATATAAAAATATAGACTAAACAACAAAAGAGTTTGCCTTCTCACGAGAAGAGCTGCCGTGGAGAATCAAATTTGATCCGGTTTTCAGAGGGTTCAACCAGGTACCAAGCGGGTGTCTGGCTTTCTCGGCGGTGTGCCAATCAGCCACCACCCCCCTCCCGAGACCCAGGGTGTGTTTAGTGATCACCCTATGTAGATCTGCAGGGTCCCAATAAGTAAGAAGGATCCCGCAATGATAGTAGGTTTTTAAAGACTCTTTTTCCTACTTTTTCACGTATTTGACCTCCAGGTTAGGGTGAGCCTTAGCGTGCTCATACCGCCGGGGTCTTCACTTTGGTCCTGACGAATGCCTAGCTAGTAGCATCATAGAGGCAGAAACATGTTGACCACACATAGTGAGATTTAGCTGACCAATTTCTTCAGCGATCACATCACTCACATTGTTTTTATTTTGTGCCTGACTGACCGACGAATAAAATCATTTTCGGATACAGCCTAGTCATTTTTAATTCACTTCACAATCACGTGCACTTGTCACTTCAACCTGCTCCGCAGTAAATCTGGCGTTGAAGCACACCGGGGAGGTACTCGACCTTCCTGGTGGGGCCCGATGATGAAGCATGTCACCAACTAGGTTGGTGAGTGAGGGCTTTATAAGAATCAAATTTGATTCTCCACGGCAGCTCTTCTCGTGAGAAGGCAAACTCTTTTGTTGTTTAGTCTACTATTTGGGGGATCAAGAGTGTTCCTTCTAAAAAATTCCCTCTCTCTCTTATTGTTTATAGGTATATAAAAATATAGCCCAAAACAAAATGGAAGTAAAAGGGGCCGCCCCCCGCCCCTCCCAAACAGCCAGGGGGGGAGACCTCCCTGCGGTCGGCTACCCCCCCAAACCTCCCTTGGGAGGGGGGGAAGACCATAAAAGACCATTTTGTTGTGTGTAAAAGGCCGCTTTATTGAAACAGGTGCACATCACAATAAACATCCCTGGCAACTGCCTTACAAAACTTAAAGCCTCACTAATACATCCAAATACCTGACCTCGCCCCTATGATCCCCTGAACCCGTCCCCACCCTGACATTACAATTTACACGACAATGCAAAGCATTGCAGTAAAATTATCCCCTTTAATTCTACCCTTCAATTAACCAACATCCTCTGCCTGCCTCTCTACAACAGTAAATCCGCAAACTTGTCTAACTGAACTTAAAATAACCTGCCTACCCTTTCCCTGTCGATAAACCCAACTTCAACAATGACCAAAAACTTCTGCCAACCCTGGCAAACTTTCAATAACCCCCGCCACCCAGAAAGTGGGCGGAGAGAATCTACCCCACCTTTCTGCCCCCCAAAAACTGCTAACCATCCTATATCTTTATGTTGAATGCCTCTGCACATTCAGGCACCTGGACAAAACCTCCCTGATCTCCAAAAGATATAAATCCATACCTAGTCTTGACAAGTGCACACCGTCATCTCTAAAAAACTCAACAGACTCAAAACGAATGTCTTTATGGCTAACTCGAGCCAAAACCCAAGCCTCTACAAAAACGGGACATTTCGGTATTCACCTTCCGCCTGGCTTTGTCAATAGCACTCGGGTGCAAGGCACCCTCCACACCCTGCGTGGCACAAATTCTGTCCACAGCACATGGCAACCTGCCCACTGGTCATTTAATAAGGTCAAATCCTTCTTCATTGCCCTCATCAAAACAACCCCTTTTTCTCTGCACAAATCATTTTCGCCAATATGAACCAACAAAACATCCGGGCACCGACCCCCAACCATCCATCTGTTCAGACAAGGGATCAACTCCTTCCACAGCATACCCCCTTTTCCCCTCCAGACAACCTTAAACAAACAGTCATTGAAACCCAGGTGGCCCCAAAGTAACTCTGGCGCGCCTGTACTTGCGCCCATTTGACAAAAGAGTGCCACACTATCCAAATGGTCAATTCTTCCGCCTGGGGGCCGGGCACAGAACCTGAAACGAGAAAAAGTAGAATGAGACTCACAAATGGGGGGATGATGCCTGCGCCTCCCCCGCATCCCGTCTAACATAGCGCCGAAAACAATCAGAGGACCAGCGCCCCAATTGCATGATATCCTCCCGGGCCCAACCCCTGTTGCACGCTTCTGTCGCCGCTCCAATCCGAAAAGAATGAGTCCCATAAAGCGCCCCATCCAACCCAATGTGTTGTAATGCTTTCCGCAACCCCATTCGAAGCTGGTAGTCCGTCACCTTGCGCCCATTTTCATGTTTAAACACCGGCCCCTCCCCAGACCCACCTGCCAAAATGAACCAGCATTGGGCCCACCGAAGCGGACACATCACTGGAGGAACTGCTGCCTCCAACTTGACCCATCTGTCCTTTCCTCTCTGGTCTGTTTTGGATCTAGCCAGCCAAATCTGTAAACCTGTCTCCTGCGGAGTCACGTCCTGCCACATCACCCCCCCCACCATCCTTATTACCCAGAAGTTCAGACACCCTGAAGGCCCCAAAAAACATCCAAACCATTAATGTCGAGAACAGGCAAGTCTCAAAATCATCCTTACAAACTGCAGCTAAAACTTCAATCACCCGGGCTAAAATCTGCCAAGAAAGCGGTCTCCACAGATGCCGCCCCCTTGTTTGCTCCCTGGCCCACCCCTCGAGTATCCTCCTCCCCAGTTCACCCGCTGACGGAGGGTAACCCCATAGTAGTTTACCCATGAAAGCAATGCCCGCCAGCTTCCTGGCGATTGTCACCCTAGATAAACCCCGATCAATGAGATCGAGAATAAACTGAATTACTTCTTCTGACCGCCGCCAGACCTCAACGTCCCGCTGGCACCTGATGCCAAGAAGTCCCTCCAAGCCAATCTGTATGATGTCCAAGTGGCTGCCGACAACGAGCCTACCACCAATTGTAGCATCCTACGATGCCTACGTACCACAAATGAGTGGGCATTGGCGTCGGCGGCCTGCCTGCATTCTTGGCCAGCCCACGGAATCTCCTCCACTGTGAACGAGACAAAGCATCGGCTATGTCATTGTCCACACCAGGTACGTGTAAAGCCCTGAAAGCAATATCATGTCTCAGGCACCCCAACACGAAAACTCTTAACAACTTCAGAATTTGCTCGTCCCTAGCTGACTGTCTATTCACAATCTCGACCACTGCCATATTGTCTACTCTGAACAGTACCTTCTTGTGAGCCAACTCCTCCCCTCAAAGTGTTATTGCTACCACTAGAGGGAAAAATTCCAAAAAGGCTATGCTTCTGCCCCCACTTTTCCAAAGTGGCGGCCACTGCTCCGCACACCATCTTCCCTGCCAAAACAGGCCAAAGCCTTCGCTGCCTGCTGCATCAGAAAAAATTTGCACATCCCATGTTACGTCATCCTCCCTCGCCAATGGCACTCCATTAAATGACTGAAGAAAAACAGTCCACATCCTCAAATCCTCTTTCACTCCCGCCGAAAGGCGCACATGGTGGTGAGGTAAGTGATGTCCTGCTAGTGCGCGCCCCAGTCTCCTACAAAAAGTCCTCCCAGCCCGCACCACCCTGCACGCAAAATTGAGATGTCCTAACAGTACTTGAATGTCTTTAACCTTGACTTTTTCCTTTGACAGCATGCCTTTCAACAAAGCCAACATTTTCTCCTTTTTCTCTGCTGGCAGGCGAGCCCGCATTGGCACAGAGTCGATTTCTATGCCCAAGAAAGACAGAGCCGTACTGGGTCCCATTGTCTTCTCCGGTGCCAAAGGCACCCCAAGTTCCTCCGTTATCTCATGGAAAGTGTCCAGTGCTGCCTGGCATTCCGTGGAGCCCGGCGAACCCACAAAGAAGAAATCGCCCAAATAGTGCTTCACCAGATGGTGACCGGTGCGCCGAGTGAATAACCACTGCAGAAAAGTGCTAAAGCATTCAAACAATGCGCACGACATAGAGCAACCCATCGGCAGTGCTTTGTCCACGTACCATTTCCCGTCGAAATGGATACCCAGAAGATCCCAATCATCCGGATGGGCTGGAAGCAACCGAAATGCTGACTTTATGTCACATTTTGCCATTGGTGCAGTTGCGCCCGCGGTCACTACCAGTGACATGGCCACGTCAACTGATGAGTAAGATACGGAGGCTGCTTCCTCATCAATAATGGGGAGTGAGCTAAAGAATGATGATGGATTAAACCCAGATCAGTTGACTGGGGGTGAGTGTTTGATTGGCTCAAACGTTCCGTCCATCATCCCCTTTTGTATCGCTTTGTTCGCCCTAAGTTGGCGGGGGTATGCCCAGACGTGGGTCCCTTGCTCACTTTGCCACTGGATTCAAGCAAGCCTGGCTGATGACGGCTGGAATGCCAGAAACCGGTCCTAGGATGCTTGTTTCCGGTCCAGGGAAGACATGGCTTGGCAGTTCGGGATGGACTGTTCCCATGAGGCACAGGGTCAGACTGATTTGCATATGGCCATGTCTGAACTGGGGTGGTGGAGTGAGCTAAAGAATGATGATGGATTAAACCCAGATCAGTTGACTGGGGGTGAGTGTTTGATTGGCTCAAACGTTCCGTCCATCATCCCCTTTTGTATCGTCCTCATCAATAAAGTCATTGACCGAAGTCCCCTCTGGCCACGACAAATATTGAATCAATCTGTATTGCCCCTCTTATTTTTTGGGCACTACCCCTATTGGCGAGGCAATCAAGTTCTCTGTTGGCCAATCATCAAAGGGGCCTGCCATTCTCCCTTCATGCACCTCTTTATTCAATTTGTCCTGCACCAACTGTCTGTGTTCTATCGCTGATTTGAGATTATAAATAACAACAAAAAGACCTAATCTGCTCGGGCCAACAAATTCTATTAACTTCATGAGTGGGAGTGGAAGTTTATTTTCTTCCTCAACAGCAACCCTTCATATTTTATAGGTATTGTCCCTACTCATACTCGCCCTGTATCTTATTGTTAAAAAGAACCGACCTATGAGTCAACAGTCACTGTGTTCAAACAAAATACCCTACACTTTAACAGGTATATATAACACACGAATGTGCACCAGTGTAGAAAAAAATTGTGAAAAAACGAGGTAGCACCTCACGTGCGCACCACCAGAGGAGCTTACTGGTTAATTATCACCAGTTATGCCCACGTTTCTCATCATTGGTCGCTACCTCGTAGAAAATAAATATAATTGGTGTCCAGAAAACCAGTGAAAACAGTGAACATGTGTATAAAATAACACAAATCAACCCCGTGTGATTAAAATTGAGATAAGCCACACAGTCACCAGGGAGCCACTTTTATTCTCAACTCGTGGGCTTATTCAAAATAAAAACATACTGCATGTTTGCAGACCATGTAATGCTGGGCCGACATGTTTCATTGCCTGTAAATTGTAGTGGCAATTTCTTCAGGGCACGAGGACTTTGTCCACCTTTTCTGGACCCTTATTGTGAACACGCAGTGACTGTTTAAACAAAAGGAAGGTTCATTAAAAGCACATCCAGCCAGTGCAGACTTCATCTTACTGCATTCATCCTATGTATCTGCACACCCAAAGATGCATATTTACCCGGTAGCAGCCAAGGCCTCTCGTACCAGCTAACCACCTCGTCACGCAGGGACTATATGCTATTAGTAGCCCTGTTTCATAAAAGAGGACACTTATGTTGCCCGTGTTCTGCAAAGACAAACAGACATTAGCAACTTCATATAAAACAATTTTTCTGTAGGACAAATTTTTATGTATAAGTATACATGAAACTGATTGTGACCCATTGTCATCAATATGCGAACCCAGATCCTGTTTGATATTTCAACAATGACTGTTCAGCATACTAATTTGCTCATGCTAGAATGTTATTCTTATCATCTGGCAATCAATGTCAATAAACACTCGCAGTGGCCTTCAATTGCCATCCCACTGTGTTGCTAAAAGCGAATTCAAACCCCAACAACTCATTTACACCTTGTCCCATTGCCGTCACAATTCTTGCAATCAATCTAATGAAACCGGTAACTAAGGCTAGGAACCCAATCTGCAGTGTATACCTCCCAGTGTTCTGACGGCGTCTGACAGAGAACGAGCATTATCTCGTTCCTGTTCAGAACACGGAAAAAACATCCACATTTAAAAACGGCGGTTCGAAAAAGAACCCAGTTCCCAATGTATATCTCCCGGTGTTCTTACCGCGTCTGGCACACGACGAGCATTGTCTTGTTCCAGTTCAACAAACGGAAGCAGCAGCCTCATTTAAATGAGGCGGGTCAAAAACGGCGGAAACCTGCTTGGCTTACAGGTCCTATGATCGGCACTGAAATATAAGCGCCATATTGGAATGGAAAAATTACTCATTGCGCCGATTCTCACTCGAGAACTGGATCATGTGCCAGACATAATCTACCCTATTAAAATTCGAGTGTAAGATCTATTCACACATAACGGGTCAAGTATTTGCGGCCTATTCATTTATCGGTAGCAGAGTCAGCACTATTCAAAAATGCCCAAATGAACTGAATGACTGACGCCATATTTAGATTCCAAATCTGTTTTAAATCACCAATACTAACAACACTGGTCGCTTATGTGTCAAATAAATCATGTCAGCCAAACTTCATTTAATAATATTGTATCTAATTTGGATGACATCATTTCATGTCACAGAATTTTATAGGGACAAACTGAACATCTCATCAGTACAATCCCTTTCCAGCTATGTGTTCCATAATTCTTTTGGGAAAAAGGTAACAACCGGGGAAATACCCAGGATAAACCCTTTCAGAGAATTATTAGGGAGATTTCTCAAAGAGACACCCATAACTGAGAAGAAAAGAGCAGTTGTTCTTAATCCATATCAGAGCCCTGATATCCTGGATCACAGACTGACCCTATTCCACTCTATATAATCATTCAGCCCCACTTGGTCTGCTTTCTCCAAAAAAATCCAACGAGCCTCTCTTTTGGATAGTATTTTCTCCATGTTATGGGTGTCCCCCACCACTTTCTCCAGCACAACCCAAGTCAATGACCTGGCATCATGATTTTCATTTTTAAAGTGTTGTACAAGCCTTGTCGTGAGTTTCCCTGCTCTAATCGTACTTAGGTGCTCCTGAATGCGAATCTTGATCTTTCTAGATGTAAGCCCTATATAATGTAGACCGCACACACACGTCAGCCGGTAGATCACATTCACTGTGTTGCAATTGGTAAATTTTGTCAAATGCCATAACTTCCCATCAAGCAACTCCACATTATTTGTCCTCACCGTCAGATCACAAACAGAACATGACCCGCATGGGTAGTGTCCTGCAGGAAGTGTGGATTCTTTGGGGCATGGTTTTGGGCGAGAATGCACCAACTTATCTTTCAAGTTACAGGCCCTTCTGAAAGCGAATCTAGGTTGGGGCATCTTAAAATCCGTAGTTGACAATAAGGCCCAATGTTTCCGAATGGCCTGGCGGATCTTGCTTGCCAAAGGATCAAAAGTCATGACCACAGGAAGACAATCGGTTTTGGGTCTTACATTTTTCTCCAACAACACACTCCGTGGAGTATTCAAGGCTCTTTTTCTGGCCTGCTTAACCATTTTCCTTGGGTACTGTCTCACCACCAATTTTTCGCATAACACCTCTGACTGCTGTACATAGTCATTCGTAGAGGAGCAGTTACTGCCATCTCTGTCTCGGTCCCTTGTAACCCAAACGAAACCCCCATCTGAACCCCTCCCGCAGTACCTGTGCAGCTCCCAAGTCCTCATACCCCCGCAGCCCCTCCTCCAACTTCTCGAGTTTAACTGGCGTACGAGCTTTTGGGCCCAGGTCCCTGTGTCCCCTTACCCCCTCTATTGTTTGTGAATTGCTGTGAGTGTCCTGCTGCGCTATTTCCTGGCTGATGTCACTGCTGGCCTCCCTGTTGTTGTCCGCCCCAGCAGTTGACCAATGCATGGCGGCTGCCTCATTTGGAACAATCATGCCGGAACCTACAATACTCCCGTGTGCACAGGCCCTTATTAAAGTCCCAGCACGCCCCTCCTGCCCCAGTCTGTGTCTTTCCCGTGCCCCCCACCCCTCCCCGGGTGGGCATCCCCTCAAAGGGCCGGTACACTATTGGTAAGCCGCTGGCCGTAAATATGGTTTTTCCCCCTTCGCTGCCCCCATGGTGTGTTGCCACAGATCCGTATCGAGTTCCCTCCATTTGGCCTCTGAATCCCAAGCCATTCGCTCTCTGAACTCCTCATCATATTGTGCCCAAACGTATCCACCCTCCGGTGATCTGGGCCTTTCTAATCACGTCTATGTATTTAAATAAAGCTACGCAGCGCTCCGGGAACTTCTCGCAGTATACGCTGGCGTAAATCAAAAACGCCACCGTCCAATTTTCTATCGTCAGAGGTACCTTTGGCCTCTTGGCCAACTCATACTCTTCTTCCTTAGATCCCTCCTTTGACCTTACTTCCCTGTGTAAGAGCTTTAGCATCTCAACATATTCCCCTTTCCAAATGCGCTCTTTGGTCGACAACTTTAAGTGTGCCCCCAGGGGTTTCGTCACTCCCATATAAGGGAGTTTTTTAATTTTCAACTCCTTACTCTCCGGGCCCTCCTTTTTGTCACCCATTTTGTCCCCGTCTCCCTCGACTGTGTCCGTGTTAGTTCCGCTCTCCACTTTAGTACTTTTTGTGACCCCAACGTCCTGTGTTCCTACCCCAACGTATTTTCCCTTCTGCAAGGGCCCTTCCAACTCCCCCCGGCCCACCTCCCCCCCTGTCCCTACTGACACCATCAAAGGTCTGACCCGCACCCCGTCAGCCTTACCTGGCTCCAAGGAGGGTGCCCGTACAGTTGCAGTCCGCCTTGCCAGTGGCTCTTTCCTTTCCGCTATCCTTGGCGCCCTTACAGGTTGACCGTGCTCCTTCCGCGGATTCACCGCTGGTGCCTGCAAAATACTAGCCAAAACGTGAGATTGCCCCCCCTTTCCTTGAACCTCATCTTCCCGCAGTTCTCCTTCCTCAAGACTCTCTTCATCATAATCTTACTCCACTGGCTCCCCAACCTGGAGCCATTCATGAGACAACTCTTCCCTGCGGGCCCTACCGGACCCGTTGCGCCCTCCCTGTGGTGGAGCCGACTGTACACGCCGGTACTCCCCCAGGGCCCCTGACCCTTCAAAATCTTTCCGTGACGACGAGCCGGTCCACCGAGACCCGCCGTTCGTTGGGGCCAGCGAGGTCGTTCTGGGCCTTTGTCTGCTGGCGCACCGGGTTCCCCCGATGGTACCGGGTGCGCCACGTGAGGCTCCACCCTCGCTTCCCCTTGGTGCCAGTGGGCCGCTCCCAGCCCTGCCGAGTCAGCTGTGCCGCACCGCTCCTTGCCCTGGAATAAAAATGTTTGGTCTGATGTGCTGGGTCCCTTACCTCTACCCCCTGCGCCTACCCCGCCGTCCCACAACCCCTTACTGCTCGCTCCATCCTGACCAACCTGCCCCCTCCTCTCTACCGTCCCACCGAGGGGAGAGTCCCCCCCGTCCTCCTCCCCACTCCACTCCAACATGGCAGCAATCGTTGCTGAAGCCGGTCCCAGCCCACGACCCACTCACCCGGCCAAAACCCCACCCATGGGCCCCTCCACGGCCCCACCCTTCCGGACCCCTTTGGCCTGTTCCCAGTCCGGCGCACCCGCCGCCAAAGACCATCCCCGCGCCAAATACACATCCAATTGGCCCACCCTGTCAAGTTCCCTCACCTGCTCATTCCAAGCCGAGAAAATGTCCAGCCCCTCCCAGGCCTGACCCCCCCCAGCCGGCTCCAACTCGCCTGGCAAGTCTTCCTCCAACCCTACCCCACCTTCCCCCATCCCCAGACCCTCCCCCCCTCCCATTCCCCTAAATCCAAGTCCCCCCGCAATAGCCCCCTACCCCAGCCCTACTGTCAGCCTGGCTGTGGCCTCCTACCCCATCCAAGTCCCCAACAGGCGATAATAAGCAGGGGGTCCCCACTCTCCCTTCCAATTGGGCCCACTCGCCATCCCCCGCCGACCCCTCCCCCCAGGAGCGAGCCCCCGCAGCCCTATGAGTCTGCCAGGCATGCATTCCCTCCCGCTCAGGCTCCCGGTCATCCCCTGCCCCCAGGCCCTGGCCCACACTCCCCACGAAAGAATGCTCAAAATGGGAGCCCCACTCAGCATGAGGGGCATCCCGAGCGCCCTTCCCAGCCCCCGGTATCTGCCACGCAGGCTCCGGGGAGATTATCTCCTTCACGCCGCCCTCTGCACTGAGGCCCTGCCCCCGCTCCCCTTCAAGCTCTCCGCGGGAGCGGGGCCTTCATCTGTATGCTTTCCCCCAGACATGCAGGGTGCACCAGGCTCCATCAGCATGCGGGCCTTCTTACCCCCTTCCCCTGCCGCACCCCGCCCCCGCCACCCATACGGCATACCGCGGGCTCAGAGCCCGCATTCCTGGCTGCCCCGGAGGCCAAAGGAGGCCTCCCAGGCTCCGCTGAGGCCGCCGCTCTCTTCTTCCCGGGCTTGCCGCCCGACACCAGAGGCCCGCGTCGCCTTGACGAGGCCCCGCCCCCACACGCCTCAGAACCTTCCCCACCCTCAATCACGATGGACACCCCCGGGGCCGCTCTTTTGACATGTGGGCGGCCCCGTTCACTCACCGGGGATGATTTTCGCCGTTTGGGCGAGGTACAGGCAGCAACAGCCGCCGCTACGCCGGTCGACACCTGACGGGCAGGCCGCGCCGGCCCCACCGCCTCCGCAATGACGAGGTCCATCAGCCCGGCCTCGCTCAGAAGCCACAACGCTTCAAGCACTCGATGGTCCTCCATCCTAAGGTAGGAAACAAAACAATCTAACAGTCCCTCACCTATAAACAAACACCCACCACTCCTTCTAACTAAGCCTGACAAGAAAAACTGACTACAGAAAACGCTCCCAGCCACAAGGTCACCAAACCTAAAATGGTGGCTGGGAGCAGGAGCCCAAAGCCCTTATAGTTGGGCTACCTTTGGGCTATATAAAAATATAGCCCAAAACAAAATGGAAGTAAAAGGGGCCGCCCCCCACGCCCCTCCCAAACAGCACGGGGGGGAGACCTCCCTGCGGTCGGCTACCTCCCTAAACCCCCCTTGTAAGGATACATGCCAACAGACCCAATTCAGATGGTAAATTCTTGAAGCCAAAAATAGCTTTATTTTACCCATCTCTTGCCTAAAATTGACTCTGCTTCAACATATGTCAATGGGGAGAATACATTCCCCAGATTTATTTCTCAAAATCTTCTACTTTCCATTATACAAACATTTCCATGTATGTATAAGGTTGTTCTATGTTCAGAGAAGTCTATCTGGGAAATCTTTATGTGTCATGTGTGACTGAGCAGGGTGGTGTTCTTGTTCTGTCATGGGTTGCAGCACTGAAAGTGTGGTGGAGGGAAAAGAGTGAAAGATAGAGCGCACACGCGCTTCCTTGCCTGACAATCTTAGAAGCTCAGAGTGTTTATTCAAAATAAGAACTCCATTTCTTGTGAGAGCAGCTCTGGAGTATTTATCTGCCCTGATCAAAGACACCTGCTCCTCGCTTCTGCTCTTGTTCTTCCACACAGGAAGCTGCTGCTTGCTTTTCGAATTCTCAGTCTGTTTCCACCTGAGGTGGTTGTTACAGTGGCTGAAGGATTGAAGGCCCCCTGCGAGGACCCGGCTTTGGGGTCCATTGGGTGCCTGCGGCAAGGAGAAGATAGCGCAGAGTTTAATTCGACATGTACTGGCACAGCGTGGGCCGCAGAACCTCCAGGCCCAGGCTTACCCTTCTATCCGCTCACGCTCTTCGACATGCCGGCTACATTCAGTGCATCCAACATCAAAGGTTCCAGAAGCTTCCTGACGAGTCAGAGCAGATTTGATTTTTTTGTGCTGACGATACCTGTGTAGCAAGTACTTGTAGACTTTTTTTTTACCATTAAATCACCTGCTGCAATTGCTTACCTGCCAACATTGGGAAAGCAGAAAGAGGGAGATTAAAAAAAAATAACCAGAGGGGTTTATTTTCCTCATTGACTTTTTTAGGCGGGAGAAAGCTAATATGAAGCCAGTTGTGCCTTTAGCAATCGTGAATCTCCCGCCTGAATCGGGTCTGTTGGCATGTATGCGTGTTGTGATAAGGCAGGGGCGTAGCTAGGCCTAAGGCTGCCCGTGGCGGCCCCTGCGTTTGCCGCCCTCGGCAAAATTATAGAAGAGCGGGGGGGGGGAGGCGTAGCGGCTGCGGCCGATTATTGCGGCCGCAACGGCCGCAGGTAAGAGCGGGGGGTGGGGTGAAGGGGGGCCGGCAGCCGCCCCAAAACTCGTGCCGCCTGGGGCAGTCCGCCCCCATCGCCCCCCCCTAGCTACGCCACTGTGATAAGGTGAGGTAAACCAGCGAAGCTCGAGGCACCACCTACTGAGTCGCTCGCACAGGACCAGCAAGTCATTTTCACTAGAACTTTCTTGTATTACGCATCCTTAAGATAGAGGTGACTGGACACAGTAATTTAATGATTTAATGTGTGAACTATATGAAGCTAGTCTGTACTGTGAGGTCTCACAAGTATAAAGCAGGCCTACCAACTCCCGCTGTGCTATCAAATGTCAAGAGGGCTGCCATTGGCTATTTTGTTTTACTGGCATGACCAGCATTTTTATGTTCCGGCTGGTACAAAAATGAGGAAAATCGCCTAAAGCCAGTATTTCTTCCCCTTTTCCCCCTTATCGGTGCATACTATAAACAGGAAGCATAAGAAGTCACTTTAAAATGAGTTCAACAGATGCCGTAATGATCTCTGACTGTAATTAAAGTAACCAAAGACAGAAAAGCCATGTTAAAAATGAATATATAGGATTCTATGTAAAGTTGCAATTACGTATTATGGGGCTTATTTACAAGCCTCTTGCGCCACCTTTGCGTCACTTTTCCCATGTTAAAAGTGACGCAAAAGTGGCGCAAGGGGCTTGTAAATCTGCCCCTATGTTCTGGCCTTTGCGGAAGGCAAACCAACATGTCACAAAATATCAGCTCTCTTCGCACAGTCTCCCAACAAAGAGGTCTTATCACACGGTGCACAGAAAGTGAGTTAGAAACCCTTTCCAAATTGTATTAAGAGACTCTGGGAAGCCAACATCCATCAGCCATTTTCGCCAACATCACCAGCCTTCTGGGTGATAGCAATGCAGGATCTCCCTGCTACCACCGCAGCTCCTGTGGTGACAGCCCACACCAACACCGGGGTCCGCAGTATTTTCCTTTTCTTGAGTGACCCGGTGTGAACCAGGCCTGCGAGCTGCAACCGATCAAACCTGAGCCAGGGGCCGGGAGCTCACATACCTGCATCAGCTGTGAAACTCATTCACAATCCCCTGTGCATTGAGCCAACCAAAGTGCAGGGCGGTCTGCTCCCTGGGTTCCCCCGCTGGTGGTTGCTGCCCTCCAGCAGCGCACTAACATGCCCATGGGCCAACAACTTCAGGCAGCAGCTGCCATTTTGTGCCGTATGGCTGTGTGTTCACCCCAAGGCCGACTGCAATGCAGGGTCTCCCTGCCTGCACTGCAGGTCCCTTCAGTCTTCCCCCCGTGTGCTGTCCGGTGCTGCCGGGCCCACCGATTGTAACAGTTCTAGGCAGAAGCTCACACACCTGCATCTGCCATGTTGCGCTGCCAGGGGTCAAGACACCTGAGATCCAAATCTGCAGGAGTGAAGATAGTATCCCCAATATCTTCTAAGAACACGCCCCCGGCTCCCGGTATCCATGAGTGTCAAAGGGGTGTGCCCAAAGGGGACAGGGGGTTAGGATATGTAAGGGATGAGAGGAAGAAATGCCAATGCTCTCAGGCTCGTCACCACCACAGTCACACGCGTCACCCAGAGATTCCAATATCCCTGTGACAGGACCTCTCTGAAAAGAGACAAGAAATGAACTTTAGATACTATACAACAGGAATGTTAAAGAAAGGATGAATATTTTGCTCTGGTCCCTCCAGCAATCACTCGCCCACTAAGTTAGAATCCACGCATTGATTTCTCCCAGTCAAGTAGACTTCACTGGAAGCATAACAAGAGGCAGTTCCTGCATTCCCATGAGGTCCATTTCCAGAGATAGCAAGGAGGACAGTCCAAAGTCATAGAATGAGGTTAATGCAGAGCTGTAGTGGGAGCCGCAGGCTCAGTGCACTGACCTGTTGATGTTTGTTTTCTTCTTTCCAGTATTCGTCGGTGAGGAAGACTGATCCAGGAATTACGAGGCAGGGGCGAGGGAAGCACTCCAGGGAATGCGAGGCAGGAGCGAGGGCAGATCTATAGGAAATGCAAGGAAGGAGCGAGGGCGGAGCTCCAGGGAATGCGATGTACAGAATCAGTAGCGGGTAAGTAATCCTTTTTGGGCCGGTGACTAAGCGAGCGGGCAACAAAGAAGCGGGAGCAAACACATAGGAACAGAGAAGGAGTAACGAGGAAATGTAGTCCCCCACAGGCGACTTGAAGCCAGGTTCGGCTTCCCAGACAGACGTGGCTGTTAACTATGCCGTTTCTGGGGTGCCATATAACGCACAAGCACGTAATCTCGCAATGTCTCGTGCAAGATCGCGGCCCCCATTCCAGCTTGAACAGAGCATCAAAAAGTCTACCTTCCTATGCTACAGCGAAGATAGGCTCCGATTGACAAATCAGGGAGCAGTGGGGAGGCCAATAACAAGATTCCTTAATTTTAGTTACTGCCATACGCCACCGGTGCATCATCCCCGCACTGCACCTGGACAAGTCGGTTGTGGTCCATTACCAGGCCATGCCTCAATCTGTGGCACAAATAAACACGTGGAGTGTGGGGCCTCACGCCCCACACAATGCATAGGACTCTGAGATCCAACAACAAAAGACATCTAGAGACTATGCTATACCTGTCTGGTCCAGCTGGACACCAAGATGGAGGTCTTCGAAAAAATAGCAAGGACCCCAAAAGCCTCTGTTCTAGGGGCCCCCTTCCCTGAGGGAACAGATGCACACGCCCTTCAACAGAATTTATTTATTTACAGAGGTTCTTTGGGTCTCTACCCCATAGAAATTGGGTTTCATAAAGAGATTAGAATTCCTTCAAGAGGATCTGGAAAAACCCAACCTTGATCTGGTAGAATCATAGTCAAATGAGGCCAATGGAGGCAGAGAGAGGAACCGACGAGAACAGCAGCCAAAGAGAAAAGTTGACCCTTAATAGTAGTAAAATACATATTTTCATGTCCTGACTTGAGTTGAGACACCCATTCGAGAAAGCAGGTGCTTCAACTATTCAACAAAATGTTCAATGCAAGGAGCATTGAGGCCTCGCTCTGGCATCCTGTCAAACTGAGGGTGATAACGATTCATATTGTGTGACTCTTTGCTCAACCAGATGCTTCACGAAAATTCCTAGATTCAACCAAGAGGCAGAGGGGCAAGAAGATACTGGTTGAATACACTGCTGAGGTATCTCATCTTTGGAGTCCCAGTCTAGTCCTGGAGACTTTAACTGTGTGATGTTAACATGGTTCACTGACACAATATCGAAACCATAAATATCAAGATACCAAAATGTCTCAAAAATATCGATCACACAAATATCATTTGCCTATACATATAATGGTAAGTACAAAAATATAGGGAAAAAAATATTGTTTTACACTAATATCGAAAAATATTTACAAAAATATTGGTTTTTACTATATATGTAGTTTAAATAAGTAAAACTTAAATATTTTAACATATAACACTAGTATAATGTAAATTAAATGTTTAAATAATATTTAAAAATATACATAAATATTTACTAATTTAAACAAACACACACACATATATACGTAAGTGTATATGTTTATATACACATATATAATGTAAAACTTTAAAAAAAATATTAATTTTAACTTCTATTATAATTTTATAATTGTTTTTATATTTACCAATATAACAATGATATATATGCACATATATATACACACACATAAATATATATGTATATTTACATACACATAAAAAAATAAAAAGTACAAATAAACTGCAAAACAATTATAATATTTCCAACTTAATGATACATAAAAAGTAAACATGTAAAAATACACTTGACTAAAAATATCTAAAAATTACATACATTTATATACATAAAAAATATAATATTAAATACACAAATACATGATAATGATATACATTAAAACAATATTAATAAAAATATTAAACTCTATAAATAATTAATATACTATTCCCACTCCCATTTATACAGCAGTAGAGAAAGCGTTAAACTCAGGAGAGGAAAAATGTACTTTCCCTCTCCAGTGAGTGCAACAGTAGGGAAAGTGTTGGACTCAGCAGGGGTAAAATTTACTATTCCCACTCCAATCTGTGCAATAGTAGGGAAAGCATTGGACTCAGGAGGGGTAATTTTTACTGTTCCCACTCCAGTCGGTGCAACATTAGAGAGAGAAGTTTACTTCAAACAAATAACATATTTTAACAACTCTATTAAATAACAAAAACTATAAATATTTACATTTATAAATGATATGTCTAAATGTAAACAAAAATTAAACAAATGACATAATTATTACATTTTTAAATAATTATTATATATTAAAATAAATGATATTACTTTCATTAAAATACCACACTTTGAGCCTCGTTATGATGTCGGGCGGACTAACACCGACAGGCTGTCTGTGATGGTCCACCCGACATACAGGCCATCGGTCCAACTGCCGCATTTGGATGCAGGCAGTCGGACCGCAGAGGTCAGGGGGAAAGACGGCCACCTCTGACAAGATCCAAGATCATGTTGGTACAGCAGTTCGACTCGTATCCCTACCATGGGGGCAGTGCCTGGGCAGGCCCCGCAGTAGGGATTACGATGTCCCTTTCCGACTGCCTTTTCATGGCCCCCAAAACATCCATGCACTGTGTGCCAGGCACCACATGGTTCCTGGCACACGGTGCATGGATGTGCACCAAGTGCCTGTTTACACTGCAGCTTTTTCTGGGCTACAAGACAAGCTGCAATGTAAAAGGGCACTTTTCCGACTGCCAGCATGGTGGTCAAATCCTAATTCGACGGTCGGACCGCCGACTGCTTGTCGAGTGATCTCCTGACCGCCACAACAGCAGGCAGTGGTCCGACCGTCGATCATCATAATCAGCCCTTATATTCTCACAATCATAACAGCCAACAATTAAAATGTAGTTGAAATTGAAAAGCATAACAAAATTAACATATTACGTAATAAATAACACAATTTTCAATAAATGAATAAACACTTTAAACTTTATTATTACTTAAATAACTTCCCACCCTAAACCTCTACAAAATAAAACAACACACATCTAAAATATAACTTAACAAATATGGTAATTTTACAATGTAAATAATTATCAAATAATTGATTAATAACAAATTAATGATTAATTATCAATACATTATTTCTTAATTAATTTCCCACCCTGTACCTCTAAACACCCAACACCACACCTAAAATATATCTTTAAAAATATAATATTTACACAATTTACATAATTAATTATCAATTAAATAATTAATAATAATTAACTAATAATTAATTATATTTAATTAACTTCCCACCTTTTACCCCAACAAACCCAACAACCCAACAACCCGCACCTGAAATATATCTTTAAAAAATCTTAGTTACACAATTTACATAATTATCAATTAAATATTTATTATTAATAAACATTAATTATTAATCAATTATAAATAATTACCTTTCCACCCTTTACCCTACAAACCCCACAACCCGCACTAATAATATAAATAAAAAATTAAATTAATTACACAACTTACATAATTAATTACCAATTAAATAATTAAAAATGATTCTTAATTATATTTAATTTACTTTCTACCATGTACCCCTACAAACCCCACAACCCGCACCTAAAATATAGCTTAAAAATTAAATTAACATTATATAAAAATAATTATTAACTAATTATTATTAATAAATTCCCACCCTGTACCTCTACAAACCACACAACACGCTATGACACTAAAAATTACAAATAACAATAAAATTACATTTAAAAACAACTAAAAAGTTGCAAATAATATTAAAAAAACATTAACAATACTTATACAAACTATTTATAACATATACAATAAAATCATATACTAAAATACATAAGGAAAGTTAATTCTTAACAATATTCTTTCCAATTACATTTTTGTGAATAATATTAACAACATAGATCTTTTTGTAATCAATATTTACAACATAGATATTTTTGACATCGATATTACTTACCTTAGAAAATTGATATTCTTGTCAGCGATATTCCTGCATCAAAATTTTGTGTATCATAATATTGAAAATTCCATGTTTGTGTCTTGATACTTTTTACTCTATATTTTGTCCAAATACCATTAACTTTCCATATGGTCATGGGACCATCTTATCCGAAACATGTGTCATGTTATAAAGTGTACAAATGTGTCTTCCTGGTATATGTCACAATTAATCCCTTCACCCTTTCTCCTTACCTCTCTCTGCCTAAACCCTGCAAGGGTAGTTGACATATTGCGCTTAACTGGGTTAAC
Source organism: Calotriton arnoldi (assembly GCA_963921515.1). Lineage (NCBI taxonomy): Eukaryota > Metazoa > Chordata > Amphibia > Caudata > Salamandridae > Calotriton > Calotriton arnoldi. The sequence continues at coordinate 2,058,418 of CAWUFW010000210.1, read as the reverse complement.
TCCCATAAAAATGGTGGACATATACTGCTTTGTTGTCTCATATGATTAAGTTTATATTGAACAAGGAACCCATTTTGTTGTAAGCATTGTGTTTTTCCTAATAAAGAGATTTAAAACTAAAATACACCACCCATAATGCACAGGATTCGAGAAGAATGTCCAAAGCAATGTTTGGAGTATCAATGGTCCAGATCACAAAATCTGGGCATCCAGGTAACAGGACTACTGAGGGGGGTCAGGCAATCTGTAGCAACTGTCAACAGTTCAGGAAAAGACTTATTCATGCCAAAAAACTGCTCGGTTTAACACAGGCAGCTACTGTTTCTGGAGTTGGACTAGCCCCCAAAATGTGTCCCTGTAGAGCGCTAAAATTCAAGAGCCTCTATCTTTAAATTGGTCAGTCATGTACATTTTTGAGTTGGCCGGGGAAATCCATGTGACCTGCAGACGGACAGGCATCACATCTGGGACTGGAAAACTGGGCTTTATGGTGGAGGTCCAACCATGACTTCAAAGGAGGATATCTCAGGAACCATGAAGGGCAACAAGATAATTCCAAGGTTTCTTGAATTCAGCTGCACCACTTTAGCCTACGATGAGAGGATAAATATCAGTGGCCCTCTGTGGCTGGCAAGGGGTAGGTAAGTGTCCCTACATAATCAATGATGCCAGGCAGGTCATTCCCAATGCCGACCACTCACATGATCCTGGAATCTTTCCTACATGTCCTTGACCTCTTATCACACCTGTGCTTCTTGGGTCAACTTCGGCTAACCGGGCAGAAGGGTGGTTGTTGCTAATGGGGCAGTCACTCCCCTGTAAAGACGTTTATATAGGCCTCAGCCAGCTGAGCCTGCTCCTCACAGCGGGCAGTGAAACCTTCTGTAGGTTGCAGCGGGATTACTGCAAGATCATGTGTCTGGCTAAGTCTTTGTAGGCTTGCCCACAGAGTTTCCTCCTAAAGTCCTGAGAAGATCCTACTATTGGCTGGATGAGGCTCTTACTTATCTTCATGTGTGGATTCTGGCAGGCAGCTGGAGCCATGCAACACTAAAGGGCTCCTGGCGATGGTCTACCAAACTGCTGGGGTTGCAGAGGCCCTACCTTTTTTAAATACGACCTGCCTGTTAGACCTGGCTTTTACAGCAGGTTTATCCCCAGATTTTTTGCTTTGTGGCCTTCTGTTTCTGACCTGTTTTTGTTGGTTTTATGACTCTGGGCACTTTTCTACTGCTGATCAGTGCTAAAGTGTATATGCTCTCCCTGTAAATTGTATGTATGGATTGGTGTTTCCATAATTAGTCAGTCCCTAGTTCAGTGCACTGTGTGTGCCCAGAGCCTGTAAATCAAATGCTGCTAGTGGGCCTGCAGCACTGATTGTGCCACCCACATAAGCAGCCTGTAAATGTAACTCAGGCCTGCCATTGCAGAGCCTGTGTGCAGTCTGGTACTGCCATCTCGACCTGGCAAATGCACCCACTTGCCAGGCCCTAACCTTCGCTTTTCTTACATGTTAGTCACACCTAAGGTAGGCCCAAGGTACCACTGTGGGCAGGGTGCAATGTATGTAAAAGATAGGACATGCCCTGATGTGTGTGGCATGTCCTGATAATGAATTAATGCCAATTTCGTTTTTTACTATTGCAAGGCTACATGTTCCCACAGGCTAGAATGGGGAGTTTGCTTATAACATCTTAAAAACATAACTACCCCTGGGAACAATGTAGGAAAATAAAGTTTGGTATGCCTGAACTCAGAATGTCAAAATGCATCTTTTAGTGAGGGTGATTTTTACATTCTGTGTTTGCAAATACTACTTTTAGAAAGTAGGCATTTTCTTGCTCAGCCATCCAGTTTGCTTCTGCCAAGATGTGTACTGACTGTCTGGCTTTAGTGTGACAGGGGCTGGGAAGGTGCAGTGGCTCCAGAGAGTCTGGATGAGTCAGGGCTGGGCTGAATAGACCTAGGCTGCATTTAGAGTAGGGGGAGGAGATTTCCTTTCACCTGAATGGGCCTGGTCTGCCTTCCACAATGCTATCTCCACCCCTTGCCAGAAAGCTGCACCAGTGAGGACCGAACTGGTTTTGGCTGGGCACAGACACTCTCTGCCACCAGAGAACAAATGATTTTACTGTATAATAAGAGGGGCCCAGACCCCAGACATTTAGATCACTTCTGGGCAATCAAGTGGAACCTTTGCCAAGGAGAAGAGAAGCTGAAGAGGAATACTGCCCCTGTGCTGTTTGCTGTCTGAGGTTGGCCTGCTGTGGCTACGTGCTGCCAAGGAAAGGAGAAGTACTTTGTTGTTTGCTGTGTCCCCAGCTTGAGAAAGATCTCCAAGGGCTTGAAATAGAGCTTTCCTCCTGTTCTGAAGTCTCGGGGACACAAAGACTTCATTTCTTCTGTCTTTCTGCATCTGGAACTGCTGTTTCAGCTACCACAGAAGGAAATTGCAACACCGCCGGTGAGCGACGCCATAATCTGCATCGAAGCCGTGGCCACTGCTTGTGAAGAGCATGACGCACTGCCCCGACTTGCACCATGGGCCCGACGCCTGCTGACGCCATGCCACATCGACTCCGAACCCTCTTCTCAACAGCCCGGCACATTTCAAAATTCCTCTTCCTTGTTGGAACGATTTTGTGCAATCTTCAAAGCGCGCGCCTCCCGATGAATATTTGCATTTGCTGCACATTGATTTTCACTCCGGACCGGAAGAGACCCTATGGGGTCGATTCCGATCTCGTCCGGAAGCGCACCTAACACCATTCGTCCGGATAAAAAGCAAGCCGAACGCGTGTTTCCCGACCGATTCGAACATTCGTTCGAACGAGCAAGTACGATGCGCATAACTGCCCAGATCCCGACCCAGCCGTACATACCCATTCCAGCTCCTGTTCCCCGCCCGAGCCGGATCCGTAAACGCAGAGTCGAGTCGCACAGAAGCAAATAGACAGCACCTTCCGGCCGGACTAGTACGATGCGCCTTCCGTACGCGCCGAACCCGTCGCTACGTCCGGCACGTCAGAGCATCCGGAAGAGCCGCACATAAGCTCCGATTCGCGCCACAAGACGATCCACGGCGACGAGACGAACAAGCCAGCGACGAGTACGAGTCGAAGCAACGAGAAACCCGAATGAGACGAACCAACCATGAATCCCATCGCGCAGGGCCTACCAATACTCTACATCTATTACCGGGACCGGTACGGACGCGTACGGCGCAGACGGTAAGTCAAACACCCACTACACAAACAAACGACACGTACCCGACATATGTCACACACACATAGGGATGCAGAAATGACGTACACTAGCAACAGCAGAACCATAGGGGCGGGATGACCATCACCAATGCCATACACACCCATAGGGCCCTGGATGCCTACCACTACCACCACCCCTACTCATGGGTGCTGGATGCCTACCACTACCACCACCCCTACTCATGGGTGCTGGATGCCTACCACTACCACCACCCCTACTCAGGGGGTGCTGGATGCCTACCACTACCACCACCCCTACTCAGGGGGTGCTGGATGCCTACCACTACCACCACCCCTACTCATGGGTGCTGGATGCCTACCACTACCACCACCCCTACTCATGGGTGCTGGATGCCTACCACTACCACCACCCCTACTCAGGGGTGCTGGATGCCTACCACTACCACCACCCCTACTCATGGGTGCTGGATGCCTACCACTACCACCACCCCTACTCAGGGGGTGCTGGATACCTACCACTACCACCACCCCTACTCATGGGTGCTGGATGCCTACCACTACCACCACCCCTACTCAGGGGGTGCTGGATGCCTACCACTACCACCACCCCTACTCATGGGTGCTGGATGCCTACCACTACCACCCCCCCTACTCATGGGTGCTGGATGCCTACCACTACCACCACCCCTACTCAGGGGGTGCTGGATGCCTACCACTACCACCACCCCTACTCAGGGGGGCTGGATGCCTACCACCACCCCTACTCAGGGGGTGCTGGATGCCTACCACTACCACCACCCCTACTCATGGGTGCTGGATGCCTACCACTACCACCACCCCTACTCAGGGGGTGCTGGATGCCTACCACTACCACCACCCCTACTCATGGGTGCTGGATGCCTACCACTACCACCACCCCTACTCAGGGGGTGCTGGATGCCTACCACTACCACCACCCCTACTCAGGGGGTGCTGGATGCCTACCACTACCACCACCCCTACTCAGGGGGGGCTGGATGCCTACCACTCCCACCACCCCTACTCATGGGTGCTGGATGCCTACCACTACCACCACCCCTACTCAGGGGGTGCTGGATGCCTACCACTACCACCACCCCTAATCAAGGGGTGCTGGATGCCTACCACTACCACCACCCCTACTCATGGGTGCTGGCTGCCTACCACTACCACCACCCCTACTCAGGGGGTGCTGGATGCCTACCACTACCACCACCCCTACTCAGGGGGGGCTGGATGCCTACCACTACCACCACCCCTACTCAGGGGGTGCTGGATGCCTACCACTACCACCACCCCTACTCATGGGTGCTGGATGCCTACCACTACCACCACCCCTACTCATGGGTGCTGGATGCCTACCACTACCACCACCCCTATTCATGGGTGATGGATGCCTACCACTACCACCACCCCTACTCATAGGACGGGTAATGCATGACACAACCAGCATACCCCAACATAAGGAATGTCAGAAAAAGACATCCCCCCCACACCATGACAAGCGTGTGTAGTCTGTGTCAAATGCCTACAACACTGAACCTGACATTGAACATACAATGTGACCCCCTATCACATGTGTCACACATAAATGTGTGTGGCCTCCACAATGCAAGCAGACCATGACCACTGTGGCAATGGGGTCTAAACCCCCATCATCACAGTGACCAAAAGGTAAGTGTGGGGTCCATAGCTGAAGCACATTTTGAACAATGTGGCAATGGGGTCTAAACCCCCATCATCACAGTGACCAAAAGGTAAGTGTGGGGTCCATAGCTGAAGCACATTTTGAACAATGTGGCAATGGGGTCTAAACCCTCATTATCACAGTGACCAAAAGGTAAGTGTGGGGTCCATAGCTGAAGCACATTTTGAACAATGTGGCAATGGGGTCTAAACCCCCATCATCACAGTGACCAAAATGTAAGTGTGGGGTCCATAACTGCGGCACATTTTGAACAAAGTGGCAATGGGGTCTAAACCCCCATCATCACAGTGACCAAAAGGTAAGTGTGGGGTCCATAGCTGAAGCACATTTTGAACAATGTGGCAATGGGGTCTAAACCCCCATCATCACAGTGACCAAAATGTAAGTGTGGGGTCCATAGCTGAAGCACATTTTGAACAATGTGGCAATGGGGTCCAAACCCCCATCATCACAGTGACCAAAAGGTAAGTGTTGTCATGGAAAAAGCTTTAAATGCCAAACAGCATGGATGATTCCTGCTCACAGAACAACAAACACATCAGTGGCAAAGTAGTGGTTGTGTCCCATAGCAACATAAATTGGGTGAGGCAAACAGTGCAGTGCAAATAAGACATACCTTTGGCCATGTGCAGACAAACATCACCCATGGGGGCTGACATTGTCAACATTCATCAATTACACAATTACAGAAGTGACCATCATAATGCAGACCCACATATCTGCAACAATGGACACACAAATGTAGATATCCTGTGGAGACTGTAGATGTGAGGTGAACAAATACCATACCATGGCAGCAATGGGACACACAAACCATGATCATTGTGCTGACTGATGACCTAGGAGTCCCAGGGACAGCAGGGGAAACCCACCAAACAACATACAGCCAATGGCACACTAAAGATATGCCAATGCAGTGGTGCAGATGCACAAACACAAACAGGCAGCCTCACACTGCATATCAAACACAACAGCTGATGGGGGGGGGGTGCCAGTGTCCCCAGGCAACCACACAACACATGAGGAGGCCTGAATCCCAATTACACAGATGTGTATACAGTGCCACACAAAAGTAACTCATGGATCTGATTTCCCTATGTGGGCAATCAGGCATTGTTAGATGAGAGGGAGCCCAAATTACACATGTCACACAAGCTTGTAGGAACAGCAACTAACACAGCAAGAGACAGACCCACCACAGCACTACCCCCAGGGACCCCACATTGTGGTGACACTGGCCTGCATGATAATCCCACTGTGATGACAAAGCCAGATGTCGTTCACAATGTGAACCACAGTCATGTGTCCTGAGCAACAAACTACCATCACACCTACACAAGCACAAATCAATCAGCACGGCATGTCAGCCAAGGCCAATATGGAGGTAGGGGTCTAGCCATGCAACAACTCTCATTTGCACACACTCAACACCACACTCCTTGATCTCCAACAATGTGCAGCAGTGAAGCTCACATGGACTGGTGACATTGCACATGCACCCATGACAATCCCAGGGGTGGTGGTGGGAACTAAGGTGCAGAAAACTATCACACATGGCCAGTCAACAAGACTCGTGAATGTCTGACACACTGCACAGTACGCCGTACATGGGCATGACGTCAAATCCACCCCAGTCAATGGGATCCCGGCCACAGTCACACACCAATGAAGTAGCCAAGGTCACCCACAAAGAACACACATAGACAACTTCCAACATTGCAGCTCTGACCCTGAGGAGTGGCAGCAGTCACACACACAACGTGTCACAATCACTGAAAGCTACCATAAACTGTAAATTACATGACTTGTGTAACCAACAAGTGCCAAGGGGAACCCTGACTGCGTCTCATCTGCGTTTGCCCACAAACTCAGCCCTGACAGCAAACACACCTATGGATGACACCCTGATGACCAGTAATGTGCCATGCACCCACATCCCAGAGAACCCAGGGCGAAGATTTGGGGGGAACATAGGTCAACTCAGCAAGCATCACAAACAGGAACATCACTAGGGATCCCAGCCTGTGTGGCAAAATGGAAGTGAACACACACAGACATGCTCACATAACACACACCTTGGGCTCAGGCAATGTCACGGAATTACACACTGCCATGAGGGGACTCCACTCCTGTGTAAGGAAAGCTGTGCCATACGTTGTCTCTGCAGGGCTCTATCATGTCAGCAGAACACTTGGTCACTCAGTCAACAATTAGCACAAAATGAAGGCTCCCGTCACATCAGCCTGGGCATGGGAGTGTCACCGAAATCATCTGCACAGATCCAACACACATGTATAGCAAGTTGCACTGATAACACAGATGAGTCCTTCCCCATTGATGCCCAAACTTGCATGTCCAGTGGAGATGGTCACATGGTCAGGGAAATAGACAAAGTGAACAATGGCAAGAACAACAGATGTGCAGGGGTGTAAGCCACAGATGTGATATTGCAAATAAAAGTAGGAAATCCCATTGCCAAATATTGAAAACATGACACCCTCATATTGCTGCAAAGGATGACATGGATACACACCAGGATAGGACACATTCCCCCTGGACCACATGGGGTCCTGCACAGTAACACTTCATTTTCCTGATATCAACAATCACCATCACTGCAGCAAGGGCATGGTTAGCATCATCAACATCATGTACATCGGAAGCAAAACCACTAGTGAACAGAAAGTAGCTTTATTCAGCATATGTGGGTGTAAACTTGGAAGTCCAGAAAAAACACAAAGGCCAATGGCCAGTCCATTAATGAAGTCCGAACAGGGTGACAGTGGCAGATGTCACCCTTTGCTTGCCTGCACTGCTACGGACCAGGGACATTCCCCTTGGAGGGGCAGACGGGGGGGCAGGCCAGGCACCGCAGGGACAGGATCAGGGCTCACCAGAAGGAGGCAGGGAAGGGGTGGTGGGTGCTGGAGAGTCACTGACAACTGCAGTGGAGGTGTCTGACATGGTGTGTGCCGGCACGACTGGGGGGCATGAGTCAGATGGTGTGGGTGCCGGCACAACTGCAGTGGGCTGGGCAGATGGAGTGGACAGGTTCCCCACTGCAGTGCCCAAGTCAGACGGGGTGGTAGTGGACTCCACTGCAGTGCCTATCTCCAGGGGAGTAGAATGGGGTTCAGGTAAGGTAGGCAGGACAGAGGGGGAGGACACGGTCTCCACACCAGTGGCACAAACATGCGCAGCGGGGGGTGTGGGGCCGGAAGAGCAAGTGGCAGGGGGAGAAGGCCGGATCATTTTGGGGATGGTGTATCTGTGGGTGGGGGAACCTGGGGCAGGGTGTGGTGGGGGAACCTGTGTAGTGTGGGCCTGAGGGATGGAGGAAGGAGACTGTGTGGTTGAGCTGCAGGGTGGTGGCGGGGTCTTGCTCTTCCGGGTCCGGGGGGACTTGCCGGTGGGGGCCCCTGTTTGTCTGTGCCTGGGGGAGGGTGTCCGGGGGCGAGGGGCACTCCCCTCTGTGTGGGTGGACTTCCTCTTCCCCCTGTATGTTGGATCAGCTGTATCGGAGGGGAAGAGGCCGAGGTCACAGAGGAAGAGCTGCATTTTAGGTGGGGTTGCAGGTGAGGCAAGGGAAGGGGCCTTGGAGGGAGAGGTATCGGAGGACTGCGGAGTGACTGTGGATGCCTGTGTGTGTGTCTGTTCCCCATCCCCTGTGGGTGTGGTATCAGTCCCCTGAGGATGCTTGCGTGCACGTTTTGGCTTTGTTGTGGGTGTTCCTGTGCTGCTCGTGTCTGTGTGTTTGGGTGAGTGTGCAGGTGTGCATGTGCTTGGGACAGGTAGGGTGCCAGGAAGTGTGGATGGGGCAGAGGTAGGAGGGGTGAGGGACTGTTGGAGGAGGGACACTGCTGCCGTCAGGGAGGAGTCCATGGACTTATTGCTCCTCTGTAGGGCAGACATGCCCGATGAGATGCCCTCCATGAACAACACCAGCTGTGTCAACAGAGTGGTGTGTGCATGGAGGACACTCAGCATTACTGTCTGCCCTACATGGAGCTGGCGAAGTAGGTACACAGACTCCTCACTCAGGGCAGCAGGGGACACAGGGGCAGGGGGTGCGGTGCCTGGCACAAAGGAGACACGCTCCCGAACACGGGAGCCTCCACGGACCTCTGGAATGGGAGCCGATGGGAGGGCGGTGGTGGTGGCGGGGACAGCAATACTAGCTGGGGTGTGGTGGCTGCTGGCACCCGCCTCCACAAGGGAGTCATCCTCCGAGCTGCTGTGGTCCTCAGCTGAGGTGGATGGTGCTGAGGACTCCTCGGTGTGGCTCCCCTCGCCCTCCGTGCCACTGGGTCCCTCCGACCACTCATCGGCTGCTGACCCAGTCTGGCTCTGCAGCTCCTGCTGGTCCGTGGAGCTGTCCCCTCTGTGGCCGTGGATGTATCTGCAAACAATTAGGGAAACAGACAAACATCAGTCACCTGCACTGACCGCACACACCACAGTAAGTACAGCACATTACAGAGCAAGCCCTGGCATCCTTAGTTGAACATTGCCAAAAGTGCTCAAACAGATTAGGAGAAGCCAATTGTCAGTCTGATGGTCAACCATGGCACTCACATCCCTCCTGGCCTTGCACCCATCTGTCTGGTGCCTGTCGGATGGTAATACCCTAGTGTGGACACATGCACCACCTACACAGTAGTTAGACATTGCAGAGAACACGGTGAAGTATGTGAACATGCACACATCACATCTCTTGCCACTGAGTCAGTACAGGTGTCCGGATAAAGGGATGGCCAGAGCCTAATTTGAAATGCATGTGATGCATACCAGCACCAGACACCATGATGCACTCATGTCCTGATAGTCAATGCCACAATGGGGTGCATGTAGCACATGTCACTCACCTGCAGGATCACTCTTAGGGAGTTTAATGCCATGGCACAGGCATGCCTGCAAAGTCAAACATCACTGTCTCCAGTCACATGGGCAGGGCAGCCAGCCAACAACAGTCTGCACTGTGTCACAATCCTAGGTCATGGGGAATGCAAGTTCTGTAGCTGACAAGTGCACATGTCCATCCCCCACAAACCACATCATCTGAACTCTTATTTGTCCACGTCATACCAATTGGACATATGGGAGACATGAAACACAACCCTCTGAACCTGAGCACCTCACAGTCTGCTGTGAATGAGAAACAGCTGCCTGAACTTCACAGTCGCATACCCCAGTCTGCACAGTCAAGTGATCAAACACCTATATGTCACACAAGTATTGTCTCCTATGGTCACATCTCAGGTGGCATGCTGAGCCCTAACCGATAAACACCCCAGTAGTCCTGACAACGAAGCCACAGCACAATGACACAGAGGCAGACACCTGAGGGAACATTTCACTGAGCACAACGTGTCAGCTGATACACGGGAGTGGGAGGACAGAGTGTATTGTATGGCCTGGAGTAGGCATGACTGTCCTGCTCCACGTGAAAGAGGGATGAGCCCTGGACAGTAGGCAGGTGGCTAAGTATGTGTGACACACTTGATATACATACTCCTGAGGCCCAAACATTGTTCCCACGCGCAGCATGGGTGTGTGCCAAATACCCCATGCACATGTGGTGAGTCAGATCAGCAATTGGACCACATATCAAAGTTACACGCAGATTACATGTCAGAACTCAGGCATCGTGTAAGCAATTGACCCACCCATGAAGCCCACCACAAAGCTATGGGAACAAATGCTGTCCCCCACCTTGAGCTAAGCAAAATGTAAGGACACAGTACCCAAGTGACACAATTTCCTGACTGTAAGGGCCACACCTGGGTATCAGATGAGGAGTGGGCATGTCACAATTGAGGGACATGTGTCCTGGACCACAAGACTGATGTACTGTGGAAGTTTAACCAGGCCAGAGGAGGGCACATAGCATGTCAGACAAAGTTCACAGTGCAGTCATGGACTCATCCCCTCCTTGCTGCTGTCTGGCCTTCAGCTGCCCATCCAGGTCAGGGAAGACCACCGCCAGGATCCTGAGCACGTGGGGCGTCAGGGTCCGGTGTCCGCCCCTCCTGCGAGGAGGCGACAGCTTCAGCTAGACCCTTGCGATCCTCCGGGTCCAGCCCCGAAGGTCCTGCCACCTCTTCTGGCAGTTGCGGATCCGGCGCTTGTAGACCCCCACAGATCTTACTGCCCGGGCGATGGTCAGCCAGATTTCCTGCTTCTGGTGGGCATCAACCTGTGAGGATGACAAAGTGGAAAGGCCATTACTACACATGCAACATATCCGTGCATCACACATTTGGATATACATGTCTCAATCACAGGGGCACATGATGTACACAGGCAGTGCAACGATGGCTATGAACAGTTTGCCAGCAGTTACTACATGGTATCATTGCCTGGGAAGTAAAACCTTGATGGAATGCACTGTTACTGCACTATACCTGTTCAGTGCATGTAACTACACACTATGGGGGGTGACAACTACTCAGTGAGCATGCTAGCCAGTGGCGTGCACACTGTAAGTCTTGCTAGTCAGACAACATGCACATTTAGTAAGGCAGTGGACAGCACACTCACCTGCTCCCCTGGTTTCCCATACAGCTTGCTGTACTGTGGAAGGAGGCTGTCCAGCAGGGCCTGGTTCTCCTCAGTGCTGAAGGCTGGGGCTCTCTCCACAGTACATGCCATTGCAGGAGCCAGAGGATGCATATACAGCAGCAGTGGTGGTGGCAGATGTCGTCCTGGAGCATGTAGTGCAGGCAAGTGAGCTCTCAGGGGAACAGCCAGCATTATATGTGTGCTGCAGAGGCAGATACTGTCCCATGTGTCCAAAGTGATAGGTCGAAGTCGTTTGCATCTTCTGAATCTGGCCAATCCATGGAATTGCACCACTTATACACGCCCACAGCATCCTTCAAAAGGTCAACTTCATGACACCCATGAATTTGCAACATTGTTGTGGGTGGCCAACTGAATTCACAGCATCAGACTCGTTAAAGGTTCGAAAACGCGTCCGTTGCCGTGCCAGGCCATAGCCAATGCGTGCGCACCGATCGGTCCATTGCTGTACAACGCGTATTTCGAAAAACAACGTGTACCCGTTCACATCATATGCAATGGCCAATGCGTGCGCACCGATCGGTCCATTGCTGTACAACGCGTACCCGTTCACATCATATGCAATGGCCAATGCGTGCGCACCGATCGGTCCATTGCTGTACAACGCGTACCCGGTCACATCATATGCAATGGCCAATGCGTGCGCACCGATCGGTCCATTGCTGTACAACGCGTACCCGGTCACATCATATGCAATGGCCAATACGTGCGCACCGATCGGTCCATTGCTGTACAACGCGTACCCGGTCACATCATATGCAATGGCCAATGCGTGCGCACCGATCGGTCCATTGCTGTACAACGCGTATTTCTGTCCACATCATATGCAATGGCCAATGCGTGCACACCGATCGGTCCATTGCTGTACAACGCGTACCCGGTCACATCATATGCAATGGCCAATGCGTGCGCACCGATCGGTCCATTGCTGTACAACGCGTACCCGGTCACATCATATGCAATGGCCAATGCGTGCGCACCGATCGGTCCATTGCTGTACAACGCGTATCCGGTCACATCATATGCAATGGCCAATGCGTGCGCACCGATCGGTCCATTGCTGTACAACGCGTACCCGGTCACATCATATGCAATGGCCAATGCGTGCGCACCGATCGGTCCATTGCTGTACAACGCGTACCCGGTCACATCATATGCAATGGCCAATTCGTGCGCACCGATCGGTCCATTGCTGTACAACGCGTACCCGGTCACATCATATGCAATGGCCAATGCGTGCGCACCGATCGGTCCATTGCTGTACAACGCGTATTTCTGTCCACATCATATGCAATGGCCAATTCGTGCACACCGATCGGTCCATTGCTGTACAACGCGTACCCGGTCACATCATATGCAATGGCCAATGCGTGCGCACGGATCGGTCCATTGCTGTACGACGCGTCCCTGTACAAGTCACTGGCATATGTCACCATGGTTGTCACTGGTGAACGTATGCCAGCCACAATTACTTGCCAGGGACTCAGGGGCACACCTACAACACCACAGCCTGTTCACACTGTATCCTAAGGCATGTAAGGCTGCATTACCTGTGTGTGTATGGGGGTCAACATGTGGTTTTTTTGGTGGCACTTGGGGGCAGCCACACCCAGGCTGTGCACGTGTACATGGGGACATAATCCTTTGTGTGTTGTGCACATGACCACTGTGATGTGCAACTGTTCAGTTCAGGGCATGTGGCATGGTCACATTTCCAGGTTGTGTATGTGTATGTCATGTCACATACACCCTGAGTCCCATGTGGGAAGGTATGTACGTCACAGGGTGACCCATTGCCACAATAGTGATGGCCCTCCACAGTCTGTGTGCATGTTGTGTTTCAGATGTCTCTGATTCAATGTGCACAATGGGAGACAGTCTCCACATCCACGTTGTTTGTGCATCTACTTTGATGTTGTGCGTTTGTGTGTCACAGACGTCCATGTCTGTCCTGCAGAGGCGACAGGGGCCACTACCTGTGGGAGTCATGGTTGTTTTTCTGACGTGTACATGATACGCCATGTCATGCCAATGTCCATGTGGCAATACAGGGTCCCTGGGAATCTACCTGTCAATGAGCTGTGATGCCTGTGGCACATCTGTCCTCACTTGTCACTGTGGTGTGTGTTTGGAACGTGACAGCAGTACATGGGTACTGTGACACAGCCTAATGATTTCCCATAGCACGACCTGGAACTTGTTGTCAACACATGTTGAACTGTGATGTTTGATGTTGGCCATGTAGGTGCCATATATGTCCATACATAACGGCACACATATCAAGTACTTGTGTCTTGTAATGATGTATCATGTGATATTGAGTATGGTCAATGCCACATATGTGGGGTGACTGACAATCTTTCTTTGTTCACCTATGCACTGCAGGGCACCAGCTGTCCATAGACCATTCCCTGACCTTGCAACGATGGTTGAACGTGACTGCATCCGACGGTACCGCTTCAACAGGCCGCTGATTGAGGAATTGACGGTGCGGTTGGCCACACATTTGAAACCTGGCCGGACATACCCTACAGCGCTGACCCCCAAGGTGAAGGTGATGGCAGCCCTACACTTCTTTGCCACCGGTACCTTTCAACACACTGTGGCGTCTGCTGGTGGGATGTCACAGACCATGCTCAGCCATGTGCTACGCGATGTTTTGGAGGCAATGTTGAGATACCTGAACCAGTACATCTATTTCCCTAAAAGTCAACAACTCACTGACGTCAAGAGTGACTTCTATGCCCTGGGGAGGATGCCACATGTCATTGGCTCCATTGATGGGACACATGTGGCTTTGGTACCACCACAGGCACATGAGCAGGCATACAGGAACCGTAAACATTACCATTCTATCAATGCTCTGGTGGTATGTCTTGCAGATATGACCATCTCACATGTGTGTGCACGTTTCTCTGGTTCTGCACACGATGCCTACGTGATGAGGAGTAGTCGCATCCCGAGGATGATGTCATAGATGCAGAACCAGCGTGCCTGGCTTGTCGGTGTGTACTGACTTTTTACCATTGTGTGTGTTCTGCAATGTTGTATTCCACCCTCTTTACCCAACTCAGCTAATGTGCAATTGTCTGTATGTAGGTGACTCCAGATACCCCAACATGCCGTGGTTGCTGACACCCCTCAGGAACCCTGTGACACCAGCACAGATGCGCTACAATGAGGCACATGGTCGGACCAGGAGAGTGATCGAGCGGACATTTGGTCTCCTGAAGAGCCGCTTTCGCTGCCTGGACAAGACAGGAGGGGCCCTCCCATATGCCCCTGCAAAGGTGTGCAAGATTTTCATCGTCTGCTGCATGCTACACAACCTGGCAGTGCGGAAGGAGTTGCCTCTCATCCTGGATGACGATGACCAACATCCGCCACCTGTGGAGGATCCTGGCCTGGGCCACGATGCCAGTGATGATGATGGTGATGTCCGCACACAGCTCATCACCAACTTCTTCAGCTGATTGTGAGTATCCAGAGGTGTCATGTCAATGATTTGAGTTTGCATGATATGTGTTGGTGGTGCTCTGTTGCTGTTTGAGTGTGGCCATGTGCTACTTGACTGGATGCGTGCAGCAATGTGTCCTTACAGGTAGTCTGTACTCCCCAACAGTGTTGACATGCTAACTTGGTTTTGTGTAGGTATCTTGTGACATGTATTAGGCATGAGTATTGCAGTTCTGTCCTGTTCTTCAGTGCTTTTGACTGTGTGTCATGTCTGTCCTTCACAGGGTGCTTTTAGAGTTGTTTGGTCCACTCGGATCCCCCGACACCATGGTTCAACTTCCAGGGTGGAAGCAGTCGTTTCCCTACAGGTGATGTGCCCCACACCCCTGGACTTTATTTCTTCTATAATTGTTGACTGTGTGGCCACTGCCACGTGGGATTACCTTGCATCTGTAGTGGAGACAACATGTTGCAAATGTGTAATAAACCTGTGCTTCACTTTGGGATGTGCGTTGTCTGTGGTCACACATCTGACTGACATTTGCTTACTGCACCTGTGGGCTAGTTAACACAGACTGTGCATAGGTGTGGTGTCTGTGCATTCCACTGTATTTTCTGGCAACATCAGTGTAGGCGATGTGTCAGATGGCCCTGGTGTGTATGTGTTGTGTTGCCCTAGTGGTGTGTCTCCCTCATATGTGTCACGTCTCCATGACTCACATGACGGTGTTGAACTTGCTGTAGCAGTTAGCATGCACAGTGTCATTTAGCAGATCATCATCTCCATGACAAAAACAACGTTGGAATCACAACAGAGGCAAGTATGGTGTATTAGTGAGTTTATTTACATACATGTGTGAGGATAGTGCACAGGATGGTGGTTGCTGTACATTGGGATTGGAATCCGAAGTTCCCAGATGAGTTGGAAGTGTTGGTAGCAGAAATGTCCTGAGTAGAGTCCACAGTCATCTGATGCATTAGTCCAACTTAAACTCCCCATGTCATGTGGGAGAGTTGTGTTGCATTTGACAGGGTGAACAGTTTGCACACATAGGAGAATTTCCAGAACAGGTATTGGGTTCCTGGGGGATGTACATGGCCATCGGCCTCTCAGTTGTCCTTCCTCGGACGGCCCCTCTTCTTTCTGGGGGGACCCTCACGTGCAGGCCGCTGCGGTGCAGAGGAATCTCCACCAGAGTCATCCTCCCTCCCTGTGGCAGTTGCAGTTGTTGCGGCACCAGATGTTGTGGGCACACAGGGAGGTGTGGCGATGTTGGTGCTAATCTGGCGGAGGCATGTCAATATGTCCCTCTGCACCGCTGTCAGTTCTTCCAATGTGTCCCACTTGGACTCCATGCCAGACATGTGTGTCTCCACACAGGACATGTGTGTCTCCACACGGGACATGTGTGAGTCCAAGCGGGCATGATGGGCAGCCTGCTGCTGTTGAATGTCCTTGAGGATCCCCACTACCTGGCTGACCTCTCCGGTGCTATTCTGGTACGCATCAGCAATGCGTGCCAGTTGTGGGTCATCATACAGTCCAGACCCCTCTACAAAGAGCGACCCCTGCCTACCACCCCTCCCACCACCCCTGGCCACATGTGGGGGACCTGCGGTGGCACGCACAGGTGACCCTAGGCCCCATGGGGGTTTGTACTGGGGTTGTTGTCCGTTGCTTCACGGTGGGCCGGGGTCCCTGTGCTGTTGTCATTGGTGATCCTTGGTCTGTCCGGGTTGGCGGGGGTGGTCTGTGTGTTGGCAGTTGTTGGAGGAGTGGGTGCAGGTGGTGCAGATGGTGGTCCTGCTGGTGCTGCATGATGACTCACACCGGAGGGGCCAGGTAGGTCTTTGCCATCAGAGGAGGGCAGAGGCTGTTCCACACCAGAGAGCTCAGGGTCCCCCAGAGCCTGGGACAGGGACTCCTCATCGTCTGCTGCTGTGTCCCCATCATCACCTGTTTTTGGAAGAGACACACATTGTATGTTATGTTTCTACAGGCATCAATGGTTCAAACACATGACAGTTGTGACTGTACCTCTGGGTGCGGGCCTGTACATTGCATTGTCCTAAGTTGTCACAGTCAGAGGTTGGTATTGGTGTAGCACATTTTCCTGCCAACATGAAGCATTTCAATGTGGATGTTGAGGTGTGTGCATGGCCAGCATTGGTGGTATTTGGTTGACACCGGACCTCCTTCTCCCTCCAGCCCAGTCATCCCACCATGAAGCATGCCACCCTTGCAGTGGGTGCAGGTTGACTCTCAGGATGTCAGTCAGTGGTGTCCTGCTGTTGGTTGGTGCACAGTTCCCAGCAGGGCCTTGTGCTCCCCACAACAGAGCACCAGTGTCAGACATCTTTGAAGTGGCTTTTCACTCCCTGTGCGGTGTGCATGCTTCAGTGTGAGCTTGCTGGGCCATGTGGGTGGGGGATGTTGAGCTGTGACTACCACTCCCATCATGCTATTGCCTACACCCCCCTTCCCAGCATGCCCATACTTCCTTCCTTTTGAGTGTCTTCACTGTGTGTGAGTGTGACAGCAATGGCAAGATGGCTGACAGTGGTGTCCTGTTGTTTGTTGGTGCCCAGTTCCCAACAGGGCCTTGTGCTCCCCACAACAGAGCACCAGTGTCAGACATCTTTGAAGTGGCTTTTCACTCCCTGTGAGGTGTGCATGCTTCAGTGTGAGTTTGCTGGGCCATGTGGGTGGGGGATGTTGAGCTGTGACTACCACTCCCATCATGCTATTGCCTACACCCCCCTTCCCAGCATGCCCATACTTCCTTCCTTTTGAGTGGACTTCACTGTGTGTGAGTGTGACAGCAATGGCAAGATGGCTGACAGTGGTGTCCTGTTGTTTGTTGGTGCCCAGTTCCCAGCAGGGCCTTGTGCTCCCCAAAATAGAGCACCATTGTCAGACATCTTTGAAGTGGCTTTTCACTCCCTGTGAGGTGTGCATGCTTCAGTTTGAGCTTGCTGGGCCATGTGGGTGGGGGATGTTGAGCTGTGACTACCACTCCCATCATGCTATTGCCTACACCCCCCTTCCCAGCATGCCCATACTTCCTTCCTTTTGACTCTGCTTCCCTGTGGGGTAGTGTGCCTGTGCTGACAGGATGGCTGACAGTGTTGTCCTGGCGTTAATTTGGCTACAAGTCCCAGAAGTGTCCCTGTGCTTCACACAGCATAACCCAGGGTGGTGTTTCTTTGTGGGATATTTAATTAGAGTGTGAGGCAATGCATTCTCCCAGGTGAGTTGTGTGGAGTTTGTGTTAAAGGTGCATGTGGGAACAGCTGCTGTTAACTATGGTCAGTGCTGTCAGTCCTCCTTCCCACCCAGCCAGATATCCCACCATGGAACGTGCTTCCATTGCAGGGAGTGCACGTTTGCTTTCAGGATGTCAGACAGTGGTGGCCTGCTGTTGGTTGGTGCACAGTTCCCAGCAGGGCCTTGTGCTCCCCACAGCTGTAGCCAGTGTCAGCCATCTTGTCAGTTCTTTTCCACTCCCTTTGATGTGAGCATGGTTCAGAGTGGTGTTGATGGGCCAATTGTGAGGGTGAGCAATATCTGTGACTACAACTCCCATCATGCTACTGGCTACACTGACTTCACCAGCATACACAGAATTCCTTCCTTTCAGTGAGCTTCCCTGTGAGGTGGTGTTCTAGTGGTGGCAAAATGTCTGACAGTGTTTGTTGGTTAGATTTGTGCCGCTGCCTTGCTCTATTTGTTGTTGGGTTTGTACATGTCATGACACAGTTACATATCACTATGGGATGGCAGGTATTGTGTTTGTCTAACTAACATACACATCTTGGGATGATTCTGTTTTGGTTACTGTGGCTTTGCTAACGGTGCATGGTTTCACTGTCCCCTTGACAGTGATGTGTGTGTATTGTCACACGATATTGGGTACATTGGTTGTGTACTCACCAGGCTCTGGGATGTTTGTTAGTCCATGTACGCTCTCTGGTGGTAGGATGGCCCGCACCTTCTCCTCCCAGGGCCTGAGGTATACTGGTTTGGCAGGAGGGCCACTGCCGGTGCGATGGCTCAAGGTGTAATCCTTCTTGAGTAGGGCCTTGACCCTCCTGTGCACATCATACCACCTGTTCTGGATGTCTTCCTTTGTGCGCACACATGGTGATTGTGCGTTCACCCTGTCGACGATCCTCTCCCACATCTTGGTTTTCTGCGGCATGGGGGTCTGTTGGACCAATGTACCAAACAACTGTGGCTCTACTCTTAGGATTTCATCTACCTGGACTTCCAATTCACTGTCTAGGAACTTTGGATTCTTCTTTGGGGGCATGGTGATGGGTGGTAGTGGGGATTGATGTGTGTGTGAGTGTGCAAGTGAGGGTGGGTGAGTGTCAGTTTTGCTGGGTATATGTGAGGGTGCTATTAGGGAAGTGCTAATGGTGTGTGGCTTGTGTGATGGATGAGTTGTGAGTGTGTCTGTGGTTGCTGTCTGATGGTGTTCTGTGCTGGCAGTTCAGTTGAATTTGCAAGGGATCATGGTAGGGATTTGTGGCCTTTATATGGGTGGAGTTGTGGGTGTGTCTTTGTTCCATTCCCCCCCCCCAGTACTTATTGACTTTGTCATTGCTTGTTTGGCCCTTTTTTTGTATTTTTCCCTTTGTAGTTTTGGGGCATGTAGGAGACGTTCTTCTGATGGAGTCGGACGCTGCAGTTGGCTCGTGCGAGCTTCTCCGAGTCTTTCAAGCTGTGTTTCTGCTGTGTTTTATGTGCGGCATACGCGTCGGTCGCGGAGTATTGGGTTGCTTCGGCTCGGTTTTGTATGCGTGTCGGTCGTACGGCTTGAGCTCCGTGCGACTCGGTCTGGTTTCCCACATATTGCTTCGTACTGCGCGATTCGCGTGGTTTTCCGGCCGGATGGCTGGTTTCCGTGTGGTTCGGTCGTTCGGCTTGTGTTCCGTACGAGTCGGTCGTGATTCACATGCATTGCATCGTACTAGGCGGTTCGGGCAGCGCCGGTACGTGTCGGTCGGACTAAATTCCCGTACCGAGTCGGTCGGTACGTTTTCCGGCCTGAATCGGAATCGGCCCCTTAATGTTCTGGAAAAATAGTACTGCTCCGGAAGAGGTAGTACAGCATAACTAACAAGTGGCTAAGCCAGGCAAAACGTGTCGTCCCTGATCGTTCGTCAGTTTATTTGAAGCATTGCACTGTCTGGAGATTTCTGTACACTCGAAAGCATGAAGATGCTGTGGTGTGCAGAGAAGGCTTCCACTTGCAGGTAACGCCTGTTTGTGTTTGAAAAGACTGACTCGCGTGCACGTTGAGCTCTAAAGACGCCCCCCCCACAGCAGTATGAAGGCATTTCTGCATTAGACTAGAGAGAGAAAAATCTCATTCGAATTTCGGAGCTGAGAACAGAAGTAAAATCTGCTCCCCTGCCAGGAAAATGGGTGCCAGCAGACATATTGCATTAGGGTGGTAGACAGCATCAGTAAACTCCGCTCCGTAGTGATTGACGGAGTTTATTGCTGAACTACGCCCTCGAAGCGGAGCGCGGAGTTGCTAAAACTCCTTGAACTCCACCGACGGAGCAAAGTTAACCGCCCACCGTTAATTTTAAGTCCTTGTTTTCCAGAGCTGTGCCAACACCTGGTTAGAGCGTGAGTTCTCTGACCCCAGGGATCTCATACTGGAGGCAGACCTTTTGGTGGATTCCGGAGGGTCTGAAGAAGCATCTGGGGGTGATCCTGAAGGAGGTGGCTCAGGTTTTCCCCAACCAAGTGAGGTAGAGGAGGGTTGTGATGGCCCAGATAGGTCCCAGAGTAGTGGGAGGGGTGTAGGGTCCCATGTCCTGTCTCAGAGGAGAAGGAGTGGGCTGTGTCCCGAGGTGCCCGAAACCCAGTCTCAAGGCCTGGTTGGTTCCATGAGGGAACACCAGGAGGGGGGCCTGGTCTGTACCGAGAGGCCATCCCCTGAGGGGGATCCCAAGGTGTCAGTTGAGCTGTGGGAGACTTCTGTAACTAGCATTCCACCAGCTCTGGTGTCTGGCAGCACCTCTCCATTTGGGGGGGTGTGTGAGTCCAGAGAGAGGGGTGAGGGGGGACGCAGTCCCCAGTGGAAGGACCAGTGGGTCATGGGTTGCCAGCTCTGAAGTCATAGCCCCCCAGGACTGACCCTGGTGAGGCCACTTCCGGCCTGGGGGTCTTCATGCTCTGTCAGATGGACAGGAGGCGGGAGACCTGCACCAGGCAGACTCTTGCATACCTCCAGAGGAGTGTGTTTCCCTTGGGGGGTGTTGGTGTACTCCCCCAGAAGTCCTGGGTTGCCAGGCACATGTCCAGCCTAAGGGTACAGACCCTGGGTTGGAGGGCCAGGTTCAGGGTGTCCCCCCTGACCTGGAGGAAGGGGCAACTGCTAACAGTACACCTACCGGGTTGCCTTCTGGGGGCACCGCTCCAGGTGGGAGGGTGCAAGGCCCCAGTAAGGGGGTCCGGGAGAGGGCAGCCTCACCCCTGACCTCTGCCCAGTCTTAGGGTACAGACCCTAGACTGGGATCCCAGTTGCAGGATAGAACCCATGAACTGGTGTGCGAATTGTGCAGGACACCTGCCACAGGTGCCCTGACAATTCTGGAAGGGGGTATGGCTCCAGGTGAGAGGGTGCAGAGCCCAGAGGAGGAGGACCGGGTGGGGGAGAGCCCACCCCAGTCTCCTGTCAAGCCGCTGGGTACAGTCCCGGGGCTGGTGGGTCAGTGTAAGGATGCCATCCCTGACCTGACAGGAGGGAGAGTGGAAAAAGGGTGCCAGGCACCTGGGGCTTCTGCCCCCCACTCTCTGATGCCACAGAGGTTCAAGAGCCCTGAGAGTTATAAGGCCTGGGTCTGATCACTGACAACTGTCAGTAGCCACTGTGGCTTGCTGTCCTGTTGACAGAGTGGCCCCTGGGGCGGGGGGCAGGAGTCACACCCTGGGGGTGGACTGGGCCACACCACTGTGTTGGCCATGTGGGTACTGTCTGCCTGTTGGGACACACCTGTGAGCAAGCTAAGGTTAGGTGCTGCACAGATGGTGTCCACAGGTGAGGAGAAGGGTTCCCCATGGGTTAGCTTAGTGGGCCCTGAGACTATGGACAGAGGGATCCAACTGGGTTCAGAAAGGCGTAGACCAGAACGTGCCCCCACTGTTGTGGGCCAGGTCTAGGTTCTATCGCCTCAATCTGGGAAACCCATCAAGGGATTGATTAGTCTACCCTGGCTTTAGGCTGTAAGGGGGTTGTGTTAGACCTGGCTTTTATAGCAGGTTTATCCCCAGATTGTTTGCTCTGTGGCATTCTGTTTCTGACCTGTGTTTGTTGGTTTTATGACTCTGGGCACTTTTCCACTGCTGATCAGTGCTAAAGTGCATATGCTCTCCCTGTAAATTGTATGTATGGATTGGTGTTTCGATAATTGGCTGATTTGATTTACTAGGCAGTCCCTAGTACAGTGCACTGTGTGTGCCCAAGGCCTGTAAATCAAATGCTGCTAGTGGGCCTGTAGCACTGATTGTGCCACCCACATAAGCAGCCTGTAAATGTAACTCAGGCCTTTCATTGCAGAGCCTGTGTGCAGTCTGGTACTGCCATGTCGACCTGGCAAGTGCACCCACTTGCCAGGCCCTAACCTTCACTTTTCTTACATGTTAGTCACCCCTAAGATAGGCCCAAGGTACCCCTGTGGGCAGGGTGCAATGTATGTAAAAGATAGGACATGCCCTGATGTGTGTGGCATGTCCTGATAGTGAATTACTGCCAATTTAGTTTTTCACTATTGCAAGGCTACTTGTTCCCATAGGATAGAATGGGGAGTTTGCTTATAACATCTTATAAACATAACTACCCCTGGGAACTAGGTAGGAAAATAACGTTTAGTATGCCTGAACTCAGAATGTTAAAATGCATCTTTTAGTGAGGGTGATTTTTACATTCTGTGTTTGAAAATACTACTTTTTGAAAGTAGGTATTTTCTTGCTTAGCCATCCAGGATGCTTCTGCCAGGATGTGTATTGACTGTCTGGCTTTAGTGTGACAGGGGCTGGGGAGGTGCAGTGGCTCCAGAGAGTCTGGATGAGTCAGGGCTGGGCTGAATAGACCTAGGCTGCATTTAGAGTAGGGGGAGGAGATTTCCTTTCACCTGAATGGGCCTGGTCTGCCTTTCACAATGCTGTCTCCACCTCCTGCCAGGAAGTTGCACCAGTGAGGACAGAACTGGTTTTGGCTGGGCACAGACACTCTCTGCCACCAGAGAACAAAGGATTTTACTGTATAAAAAGAAGGGCCCAGACCCCAGACATTTAGATCACTTCTGGGAATAAAGAGGAACCTTTGCCAAGGAGAAGCTGAGGAGGAATACTGCCCCAGTGCTGTTTTGCTGTCTGGGGTTGGCCTGAAGTGGCTACTTGCTGCTTGCTGTGTCCCCTGCTTGAGGAAGATCTCCAAGGGCTTGAAATAGAGCTTGCCTCCTGTTCTGAAGTCTCAGGGACATAAAGACTTCATTTCTTCTGTATTTCTGCATCTGGAACCGCATCTCAGCTTCCACAGAAGGAAACTGCAGCAACGACACCAGCAAGCGATGTCGTAACCTGCACCGAATCCACGGGCACCGCTGGTGAAGAGCACGATGCACTGCCCCGACTTGCACCGTAGGTCCCACGCCAGCTGACACCGTCCCACATTGATTCCAAAGCCGTCACCGAGGCTGCTGCCTGCACCGGAGCCGAGGACACATCTTGTGACATTCAAGATGCACCGTCCCGACTCGCAGTGCTGCCCCGACTTCACCGACGCCGGTGCTTCATCAACACAGAGCTGATACTCGACGTGGGTGACTTCCAAATCCATAGACACCGCACCGTCGTAAGGAACCGATGCCTCGCCGCCACTGTGACGTCACCTCCCCAACACAGTAAGGAACCAACGTCTCACCTCCCCTGCATCGCAGTAAGTTACCGAGGCTTCACCTACCCGGGGATCGCAAGGAACCGACGATGCCCGGCGCCAATGAAGCATCACCTCCACGACGCCATGCACCGTCTTTGCTTTCATCGTTTCCAAGGTTCTGTTCTTTGGGGGTCTACTTGACTCTGCGCCTGACGCCACGCAGTTCGTGGTCGGTGCCGTAATTTGGGGTTTTTCATCTGTCAGGACGTTGTAATAACTCCAGGTGGAGTTATTTGTTGCTACAAACTTTATTGGAGTGACTAACCTATTTTTAAGGATATCTTGATAACTGTATTGGGGATTTTTGTTGTTTTGGTCTTGTTTTGGTTTAGATAAAGATTACTTATTTTTCTAAACTAGTGTGGTGTCCATTTGTAGTGTTTTCTCTGTATTAATGTATGTGTTCACAAATGCTTTACACGTGGTAGAGGACACGCAACAGCAACAAGAAGGAAGTGGCAAGGAAGGCTGAGATATGGGCAGGGGCCACAAGCGGACGCATGGCTGAGCAGCCGCAGGAGCCCTCCCCACTGACACTACCAGACTCAGGAACCGCCTGAGCAGAACACTATTTTGAAAAGCTTTTATCCTTTACTGTTTTGGTTTTAAGGGTTAGAAAGGGTGGGTGGGACTACAGACTTCTCAAACTGTACTTACGCCAAGTTGTCATGTTGACTGATCGGAGAATGGGCAGAAGGAGTGGGAGAAAGTGGGGTGGGGGGAGGCGGGTATGGAGTCAGATATTTCGCAGTTTGGAAGTTTATAATAATTTTGATGCTTTCAGCAGCGGGAACCTTAGAATCAACGAACAAGGTCAGAAGATAGATCAGCAGATATATTCGCCAGCACCCGACATATTAACCGCGAGAAAAACATACAATAGGTGATGAAACCTACACTGCATTGACGTGGAACGTCAATGGACTAGGCAGTAAGATAAAGAGGGCTAGTTAACATATATATTAAGAGACTTAAGCCTGATGTTGCTTTCTTGCAAGAAACCCATTTGCGTGGTACACATTGTGCCTTTATAGGCCGAGGACTCTATACTACTCTGGCACATGCGGGGTTCTCTCCAGGGGCGCACAGAGTTGCTATACTAATTAGGAAATCTTTCCCCTTCCATATAATAAGCCGGTAGGACTTATGTTGCTGTCCAGGGGACATGGAACCGGCGCCGATTCACACTAATCCATGTGTACGCCCTGCCACGACTACAACCCCGCACTACGGAAGCAGTAGCCAGGATATTGCTTGACTCAGACCGCTCTACACACCTCATAGGGGGGACTTTAATGACGTGGTAGACCCACGACTAGATCGCAAACAGACGGCAGCTGGAATCCGAATCCCTACACCATTGACAGACTTCATGAGGTCACTGGGGTTGACCGACCTTTGACGTTATCACCACCCAACAGACCGCGCCGACTCTTTATTCTTAGGGGCAAACAGGGTCTTCTCTAGATTGGACTACTTCCTTGCCCCCGCAAACAAATGATGGACGGAATGCTGACAATGCAAACATTCTCCCCCAGTCAAAAGATCTGGGTTAAATCCATCGTTCTTTTGCCCACTACGCCACCCCAGTTTGGACCCAGCCATATGCAAATCAGTCTTGACCCTGTGCCCCATGGGAACAGTCCAGACCGAACTGCCAGGCCAGGTCCTCCCTGGACCGGAAACAAGCATCCTGGGACCGGTTTCAGGGTATGTCACCCTTCTTCAGCCAGGCTAGTTTGAATCCAGTGGCACAGTGAGCAAGGGACCCACGTCTGGGCATACCCATCCCACTTAGGGCGAAAAATGTTACAGCAAACAAATGATGGACGGAATGCTTCCTTCCTTGCCCCAGCAGGTGAAATCAGATCGATCAACAGGGTAGAATACCTGGCACGGGGCATTTCAGATCATTCACCGTTATTGCTAACAGTACAGGGAGGGAGGCCTGGACAACGCCCAGACTGGAGATTGAATGCCTGGGAGCTCCACGATAAGACAGTAACAGGCGTAATAAAAGCAGAGACCACAATATACTTCTGAGAAAACGAGAGCTCAGTGTCCTTGGCTACCACCCTATGGGAGGCCTACAAGGCAGTACTGAGAGGCAGGATACAAGACACTATAGCACGCAAACGCAGGGAAGACACACAACAGTTAGAAACTCTAGAGCATAAACTCTTCGACCTAGAGAGAAACATCACCTCAGATACAGATGCGGCCCTATTACGACAACTAGCAGTCACACGGGGGGAGCCCCGCGCACTGGCGGAATGAGAAGTACAGACCCAAATACAGGCCACACATCATAGGCTGTACGAAGCAGGGGATAGAGCGGGCGACTTCTGGCTTGGCTGAGTCGGAAAGAAAGGGAGGCGAACTGGGTGAATCACATACAAGATGAAGACACACGACACACAACTTCACACACCATAGCAGGAGCCTTCACACGCTACTATGCAGACTTATATGGGGCTAGACCGCTAGTAGAGGAGAACAGATAGTACGTTATCTTGATAGCCTAGATATGCCTACTCTGAGTCAGGAGGACAGAGATGCCTTAGAGGTAGAACTCACTCTAAACGAATTACAAGAAGCCATAGCTAGGCAAAAATCAGGGAAAACACCAGGACCAAACGGGTTGCCAGCGGATTCTTTAAGCAAAATTGAGCGTATTAGCCCCCCATTTGCTAAATATGTTTTTGGCGGCACGGGAGGAGGGAACATTGCCGTTAGATCTTCGCCAGGCCACGGTGGTAGTTATACCGAAACCAGGTAAACCCCCAGAAAAATACTGTTCTTATCGTCCTATCTCCCTGTTAAACATCAAAACCAATATTTAAGCCTCTATACTAGCGACGAGGCTTCTACCAGTAATCACCTCACTAGTTCATCAAGACTAGTCAGGCTTTATGCCCGGACGGGCCACTCGCCTCAACTTACGCAAATTGGCCAATTGGCTAGACACCGTCAAGGACAGGCTCACCCCACAGATGCTTCTATCCTTGGACGCAGAGAAGGCCTTTGACATGGTCCATTGGCCATTTATGAGACAGGTACTGTTGAAGTTAGTATTCGGACCGGAATTCAGGGCATGGGTGGAACTCTAATTTACGAACCCTAGAGCACAAGTTAGAGTCAATGGGATCAAGTCATCAGACTTCCCCATTCAATGGGGGACTAGACAGGGCTGCTCCCTGTCCCCCCTACTATTTGCGCTGGTACTGGAGCAATTGGCATGCCAGATTAGAACCCATCCAGGCTTAAAGGGTTTTCAGGATGACAAACACCAGCTAAGAGATGAACGAATCTCCCTATATGCAGATGACATCCTGCTTTATGTCACGAATCCGGGCACGACACTCATACTGACGTTCCAGTTAGTAAAAGATTATGGCAAACATGCAGGATATATCATCAATTGGGAGAAATCAAGTCTCTATCCAGTGGGAGGCCCCATAGACTCACGCGCAATACTAGAGTGTCTCCATATTACCGAAGAAGGCTTTAAATATCTCGGTTTATATATTTCCACGAATGTAGCCGACTGCCTTACACACAACATCAAGCGAGTCCTGACCAAATTTCAAGAAGATGTGGTCAGGTGGAGACGGCTCCCCTTAAGGCTGTTGGGGAAGACGGCTATGTATAAGATGATCACGCTTCCAAAACTCTTATATATACTTCAGAACACATATTGGAAGATTCCAGAAACAATATTCAAGGCAATAAATGAGGAGCTGCGCACATTCTTATGGGATGGGGGACACCCAAGAGTGGCACTACAAACACTGCAACGCAGTCAGTATAATGGAGCCATGGCTCTGCCGGATATTCAAGCCTATTAGCGGGCTGCACACTTAATAGCTATCAACGAATGGAGTCATGCTCCGGGAGCCCACCCAACATATGCCCTGGAAAGGTTACAATTCCAGAAACATACCCATCTACATTATATATACAGGGGAGCGGGAATGAGAGGCTTGCTCTCAGCAACACAGAGGGCAATTGAAGCCTGGAGAGGGGCGGAAAGACAAATGGGTTGGGACAGAAAACTAACCAAGTCTACAACGCTGTGGGCAAGTAAATGGCTCCCAGAGCTAGCAAAATTGCGGGGTTTTAGAAACTGGGACATAGTAGGGATCACGACGCTAGGGGACATAATACGGAATGGGGACTTAATGACTTTTGCAGACCTCCAAGCAGAGTACAGTCTGTCAAACACACAGCAATGTTTATTCGGGGTGTGCAGGGAGCTGCTCATGTTGCATATTCCCCAAGAGCATCACAGGCATCAAAGAATTTCGCCTATTCAATCATTATTTTGAGACCAACGCAACGTTTTCTTTTTTAACCTGTAAAAGAGAGCAAGACCACTGACTCATTGTCGGTGAAACTGCTCTCCCACCCTCGCAGCTCCACCATTAAGGGAGGCCCTCTTGAGCCCCTGCACTCCCGTAGTGTTGGTGTTCGAGGCCCTCCTCCACCCGCAGGTTATACCTGCGCCTCATCCCTGGTGGTCCAGTGGACCTCTGACTCTTTCTCTCGCTCCGCTTTCTGCCCCCTTCATCCTCTCCTTTCTGCTCCGTTTCACCCTTTATCTTTTTCACCCTTTTACTCTTTCTATCACTTTTCTTCTGCTTTCTGCTCCGTTTCACCCTTTATCTTTTTCACCCTTTGACTCTTTCTATCACTCTTCTTCTTCATTTTTGCTTCCTTTTCCCTGTTTTCCCTGATGCTGCTGCCCCCGCGGCCCCTCCCCCCCAGCTCGACCAGCCCGAGCCAGTTCCCCTCCCCGCTCCCGCCTCCCAACTGTCCAGCCCTCCCCGACCCCTACTTAATGGCGGCCCCTGCGAAGGTGCGCCAAAGGCAAGCCCGTCTGCGCCCGTCCACGACCCGAACGCGACCAGCGCCAGGAACCCTGGACCTCTGCACCGCCAACGCTACAACCCAGCAGCACTCCACGCACTCAACCCAGGCAGCAAAAACATCTGCAAGTTAGCTTCAGCAGCCGAAACACACGGACCCTTCAGCTGTCACCGCTGCCGGCACACCTGCAGCACCGCCAGGACCACGGATCCAGCACAACCCGCCCGCAGGAACACAACCGAACCGAAGACCCTGCAATGCATCCTCCTCAACGTCCGATCCCTCCACAAACACGCCACCAAAATCTGGGACCTCCTCGACAGCACCACCCCGGACGTAGCATTCTTCACTGACGAAGACAGCCAACACACTGAACCCTCACCAGCCAACACCGACACCCTGAAGCCAACGATTGACAACTGGACAGCCCTCATCACGGAAGACACACTGAAGGCAATGAAGTCAATCCACTCCGGGGCCCCCACGGACCCCTGGCCCCCACCACATCTTCAACAGAGCCGCCGACACCATCGCACTCATGCTCCACCACACCATCAACCGCTCCCTGGCAAACGCCTCCTTCCCCGACGACTGGAAACACGCCGAGATCAACCCCCTCCTGAAGAAGCCCTCGGCGGACCCCACCGACCTCAAAAACTACAGACCCATCTCCCTGCTCCCGTTCCCAGCGAAAGTCATCGAGAAAGCCATCAACAGCCAACTCGCCACCTTCATCGAGGAGCACAACATCCTCGACTCCTTCCAATCCGGCTTCAGAAAAAACCACAGTACAGAAACCGCC
The DNA here is from genome assembly GCA_963921515.1 of Calotriton arnoldi. Taxonomy (NCBI): domain Eukaryota; kingdom Metazoa; phylum Chordata; class Amphibia; order Caudata; family Salamandridae; genus Calotriton; species Calotriton arnoldi. The sequence continues at coordinate 2,028,796 of CAWUFW010000210.1, read as the reverse complement.
CTCCTCGCTGCAACAGACGACATCCGCTCCCTCCTGGACAGAGGAGAAACAGTAGCCCTCATCCTCCTCGACCTCTCAGCGGCCTTCAACACAGTCTCTCACCGCACCCTAATATGCAGACTTTACGACGCAGGGATCCGGGACAAGGCCCTCGACTGGCTCCACTCTTTCCTCTCCGGCAGAACGCAGCAGGTCAGACTCCCTCCTTTCCTCTCGGACCCTACACCAACCACCTGCGGAGTCCCCCAGGGATCCTCCCTCAGCCCCACACTCTTCAACGTCTACGTTGCTCCGCTCGCCCTCATCGTCAGAACCCACGGACTCAACATTGTTTCATACGCAGACGACACCCAACTCATCCTCTCCCTATCCAACGAACCCAACGCAGCCAAACACAACTTTCAAGAAGGCATGGAAGCTGTCGCCAAATGGATGAAAAGCAGCTGCCTACAACTCAACACTGACAAAACAGAAGTACTCATCATGGGCCCACACCCCGACCTCTGGAACGACACCTGGTGGCCCCCGCCCTCGGAAGCCCGCCCACCCCCACAGACCACGCACGCAACCTCGGAATCATCCTGGACTCCGAGCTCAAAATGGACTGCCAGATCAACTCCGTTGCATCCTCCTGCTTCCACACCCTCCGCCTCCTATGTAAGACCTTCAAATGGATCCCCCTCGAGCAAAGAAAGACCGTCACTCACGCCCTCGTCACCAGCAGACTTGACTACGGCAACGCACTCTACGCCGGAATAAACAAAAACCTCACCCGCAAGCTACAAAATATCCAGAATGCCGCCGCAAGACTGGTCCTCAACCTGCCAAGACACTGCCATATCTCCCAGCACCTGCGCAAACTCCACTGGCTCCCCATCGAGGCTAGAATCACCTTCAAGATTCTCACCCACGCACACAAAGCCCTCCACAACACCGGACCAGCATACCTAAACAGCTGACTCGAATTCCACGCACCCCAAAGGACCCTACGATCAGCCCAGCTCTCCAACGCCGTGGTCCCCCATGCAAGAAAGACCAGATCAGGAGGCCGCTCCTTCTCCTTCTTCGCGGCCAGAGCCTGGAACGCCCTACCGCTCCACCTCAGACAGACGACATCACTCTCCATCTTCACGAGAAACCTCAAAACTTGGCTCTTCGATAGACCTCCTCCTTGATGGACTGGATCCTGCACCTCCCCTCCTCCTCAGCGCCTTGAGACCCTTACAGGTGAGTAGTCGCGCTTAACAAACACATGATTGATTGATTGATTGATTGCAGCTCCAGCATGCTTGTAGAACGCAAAAACCTGAGCTTAAAGGCATCCCGAGTATGCACCCATTGGAAGGGCGACTATTGCAGGAAGTAATACCTTCAAAGGCAGTTTCCTGGATGTATAAAACGTTGATAAACAATATGCCAGATATATTGATAGCCCTCAGAAACAGATGGATGAAAACGACAGGCCCACTAGAGGACATCGACTGGGAAGCTGCACTGATGCACCCAAGGGAGGTAGTGATTAAGCTCAGACTACGACTGATACATTTCAAGGTCCTGCACTGGGTTTATTATGATAGACCGCAATGGGCAGGGCGGAGACACGTGATTGCTTACGCTGCAAAACAATCCGTGGCTCCTTCATACATACCCTATGGGAGTGCCCACTAATAAATAGATACTGGTCACGAATAATATGAGAACTAAATAATATACTAGAAACCCAGATCCCAATAGATCCTAAATATATATCCTTTTGAGTATACCCACCGACATTGATGTGCCAAGATACAAACTCTTGTTAAGTAACTTAGGCCTCATAGTGGCAAAACGAGATATTGCTAAGTATTGGTGAAGGGCTGCCCTGCCTACCAAGGCAGAATGGTGGGCCAACATAGACCTCTATATGGGGGTGGAAAAAACAACATACGCGGCCAGAGGGTGCCCCAAGAAGTTCCAGAAGATTTGGCAGCCATAGCTGAGATATTACGGCCTAGAAATTATGGAAGATGGGGCACATGTGACACAACCCACTACGCAAGACTCACAATAGTTAGACAACATAGTGAAGACCCTAAGAATATTTGAAGTGCCTGAACCACTCCCAAGACTAGATGGAAGCGAGTGGGAAAGGAGGAGGAAGAGCTACCATATGAATGCACCTTCGGTTGTATTGGCGGCAATGAATATTGAATATGATGTTGAACCTGTCATGTACGAGATGTACCTGCTGATGTTTTGGTTGTTTGCAAAATTTATAGAAAATGAAAATAAAAATAATTAAAAAAAAAAAAAATGCTTTACACACTGCCTCTGAGATAAGCCTGTCTGCTCGTGCCAAGCTACCAAGGGGGTGAGCAGGGGTTCTTTTAGAACTGTATCCCCCTTACCCTGACTAGCAGCAAGGGTCCCTACTTGACAAAGGTACCTACCTCTGCCAACTAGAGACCCCCATTTCTAACACTGCCATATTGCAAGATCCTTACCAACTTGCAAGAGAATCTTATTGCTGGAGTTCTGTCAAACTGGAAACATAATGCTGGCCAGCGGCCATGAAACCCCCAAGCAGGGGGTTTCTTTCTGCAATATACAAAAACAATGACCCTGATGCACTGGGAATTTTTTCAGAGTGTGGGGGTTCAATTCTCATTTTTCCTGCTTGGCACTGCCATGCCTCATGGTGGATATGGGCAGGACAATTTTTCCTTGGAAGACCTCCCTCAATAGTGTGGGCCTTCTTATGCATGGATGCTGGCAGCCGGACAACAGATGGGTTGCCACCAAGGTTGTCCAACAGAATATACAGTTAATGATGCATCGTTAGACAGTGTGGGTACTGGGCATTTGGCCCTAATTTCCTTTTATAATATCACTCTTACACCATGCCACGCACACAGCACACTATGCACACATCATAGGGAATCATGGAGGACTGCACAGATTATCACCCGGGAAGCTTGCAGACTACTTAACTACCATGGGCAAAATTAAAAAGGCGTGTGCCACAGTAGCATAATCAGTTGCCACCAGTCATCACTCTCCCATTAGTTGGGTATGAAGGGGCAGAAGCCTCCCTGGCTAGTAAAGTCTGAGGCTCTGCTGAGGAATGTCAAAAAAACACAGAGATTGTAAGGTACAGAGTCAGAAAAACACAGGGCAGGTAAAAAGTCAAGAGGGGGCAGAAGGGTGCTGCTCTGGTTACATTGCAACTATGTTCTTCTCTATGTTGAGGTATTAGTGCATTCTTCTCATTATAACATGCCTGTGGATTAGCAAAAAATAACAGAAAACACACAAACCAGCAGTGCTCACTGGATTTCAAGATGGCCACACCTTACCGGCACACCTCTACTTCTGGGGTTGCCTGCTGATGACTTGGAGGTGCTGTGGCAGGAGACACAGCAGCACCCCGAAGTGGGGTCTCAGCACGCCCAAGTGTGGTTGAAAATATAATCTATGTGTAATCTGCACCCAGAGTGCTATAGATGCCATAGGGCATCGAAATATGTGGCGCCCGCGATGTCAGCATGGAGGCCAGAGTTTGCGGAGAGCCCTGGAAATGCCTTGATGAGCATGGTCGTGAAACTGGGTGCCGAGACTGGTACTTGTGCTAGAGGTGGCGGTTGTTAGATGGGCTGTATGTGAAGAGTTGTAGAAGGGCACTGTGCATCTGTATCTGTGTCCCATGCTACCTTGCCGATTTGTTTTCAGTAAGATGAGCTGTCGTGGAAGAAATTGGTGATGGGTGGGTGTGTAGGGGGGGTACACCAACCAGTGCGGTGAACACATTGCTTTCCCAGAATGCATCACTTATATTGGCCACCGAAAGAGACTACATGCAGCACTGAAGATAGGATAAGTACTGTGATGGGAACACAGGAGAAAATGAACACCAGGGTTTCAGTCTTAAGTCGGAGGTGATGGGCCTTGACCATCACATCTCTAACGTGGAGAAAGCCATGGAGAGAAGAGAAGAGGGGAGGGGAGGGGAGGAGAGGGGAGGAGAGAGGAGAGGGGAGAGGAGAGGAGAGGAGACAGATCCTCAAGTGCTCAGGTGAAGGTGAAGCTAATACAAAATTACCTGAGAGTGGTCAAGACTCGTGTTCTGGGTCTGAACTAATATCCTGAGATGGTAGATCTATGGGGGGAGGTTCAGAGAGTTTTGTGGGCTGTGGTTTTGGATGAACCTGTGTTGACTGAAGTGGATGAAGGTGATGGGTCATCCAGCCATGGGCCCTTCATGCTTGAAAGAAGGCCTGGGAATGAAGAGGGTATAACTCAACTGCTCTGGGCAACGTGAGGTGTTACAGGCGGTGGCCAAGTATAGGGATTTAATGGTGGACCACTCCAGAGTTCACATTTTCCTGATTTCAGTCATGTTACTCATATGAGGACACACAATCTCCAGGTTGTGAAGAGGGGTCTTATCATCCCTAGGGTAGGTGTCTCTATTGTATACACTGTGTTATATCCTCGTAATGTTTATGCATGTTACCCAGCCTAGCTTTCTCCTAGCTGCTCTGCCAGAGTGAGAGATGGTATCGGAATGTTGGTGTGACTGTGATAAATGGAATGCCTGGGTACCTGTGTGGATGAGTGGTGACAGTTGGAGATGGGCTGACCAGCAGGGAGGCTGCTCCTGGTGGGGCTGGAGTGAAGGCTGTCAACTCAAATAAAGACTGATGTACCTGCAACATGGAACTAATAAAGAACACTACAAAACTCTACCTGGCTACCTGTCATAAGGCAGAAGGAAGACAGAACTTCAGTTCAGACAGCCAGAGAATGCACAGGGAAATCTGAAATCCACAAAGAGCTCGGAGGCAGTTCCCAAGACCAGTGGTTTGGTGTGGTGTAATGGATAGCATCTTGAGGTTTAGGATTCCAGTTTAGACCTGTCTGATCTCCAGGCTCTTTGGAATGGCAGTGAAACAATGTTTTTGTATATATCTTATTGACTTTTTGTGCTCCAAATTCACAGCGACAGTGGAGGAAGACATAGTTCCCTTGCCTTCTGCCACCCCTCATTCTCAAAAGAGGAATAAACTTTATAGGAAGATTTAAAGTTCTTTATAACTGGTGCCCTGATAAAAGTCAAATATGTTTTCGGTGTTCATGCATAGGGTCTGCTGTTTAGCACAACATAACCGATAGTTCTGCATGTTGTTGCAATATCTCTGGTGCTTGCTTCTTCACTTAAGTATTTAAAAACTCACAACGTAAACTAATCTTAGCTGAGAGGAACAGACAAAGCCTCCTGCCCAGACAGGACTGGACTGGTCAAAATTGTAGAAAGGAAAGATGCCAGGCAGAAGAATTAGGCATCTCCATATAAGCACGTTTTGCTCCTGTCTTGCTAGGAAGTTGACAAGGGAGTTGGAATCTACATCCAGCTCCACTCCAGTTGATTTCCCTATGTTATCCCTGGAGAAAGGAAAGCAGAAGGAAGTTTATACAAGTTGCAAGTGGTCTCCCACACATGCCAAACACGAGGTCTCCAGACGTAAAATATGTTTTACGAAGAACAAACGTTGTGTTCTAAATGTTGTTTACAAAAATATCGCCCCATCAGATTTAATGATAGAAAATCTACACCCTATTGGATAGTAATTTTTAAATAATATTTAGGGCTCAATATTAATGTCGGACAATATTTTTGTACAATATATTCTGCCATACATAGTAGTTAGTATCCGCATTACCTACAGTTATTTAGAAATCTTCCACAGGCAGCAGCATTCTTTGCAGACACATGAGCTTCTGCAGGCACACAACTTCCAAGAGCTAAGGTTCCTCCATCAGGAGTATCCCACCGTCCAGGAAGGCTCAGGCCTGGGAGGCCACATCTAACTAACCTGACTTTCTAAGCTCTGAATTATGTCCATGGACTAGGACATCCTAGAGGCAGCAGCACATCCTCTGTTCTTCTTCTGCAGGTGGAATGGAATCCGCTCTTAGCACTGCATGCGGAGGCTGTATCCTCTGTGTTCAAAATGGAAATGGAAATATCATTGCATTCCAACTGTAGGCACATATGAGCCTGTCCTACAGCCCCTCTCACACTCAACACTTCTCCTTTTACCCTACTATGACCTAACTGTAGTCTTGTGAGATTTTCTATCAGGCCAAGCAAGCTTCACAGAGGTTCTCTGGGAAAAATACAAACAGAAAAGAGCTCTCTCCGTGTCCTGTACCACCCCCTTACTCTACCCACAGAAATTAAACCTGCCCTCCAGGAGAGCTGAAACACTTCTCATTTCCCACTGAAACCAACAGACCAGCCAAATTCAGTGCCTTAGACACAGTTTGATCAGTGGCGGCTCGTCGCCCCCCTGCCTCTCCAGCTGAGAGCCAGCTGAGGAAACGGGAAAAATAAAATGATAATAAATTGGTTTTATTACCATTTTATTTTCCCCGTTTCCCTCTAGAGTCAGCCGGGGAAGGGCTTGGCTGTTGTCACAGCCAGCAGGGGAGGAGCAGTGTACAACCTAAGGGCACATGATGGTTTTGCCGGCCGTCTTAGGCCAGCCAAACAGTCATGTGTACTTAGGTTTCTCCAACCCAGCACAGACTTCCAGGCACTGTCTGAGCAGAAAATCAAGCCACTCAGACCAGTCCTGGCGCTGCTCTCATGCTATTGAGTGAAAAAAGAACAATTGATGGACAGAGTGCAGAACAATGTCATACATTTACCCCAGTACAGAGATCTGGGCCTAAATCCATCGTTTTTTTGCTCCCCATGCCATTCCAGTTTGAACCCAGCCATATGCAAATCAGTCTTGACCCTGCTCCCTATGGGAACAGCCCAGCCCGAACTGCCAGACCAGGTCCTCCCTGGACTGGAAACAAGCATTCTAGGAACGGTTTTGGGGGTTTCACCCCTCATCAGCCAGGCTAGCTTGGCTCCAGTGGAATGGAGAGCACGGGACCCATGTCTGGGCATGCCCGTCCCACTTGGGGTGACAAATGCAAAAAGAACAATTGATGGACAGAATACAGAACAATGTCATACATTCCCCCCAGTACAGAGATCTGGGCCAAAATCCATTGGTCCCGTGCTCACTGCGCCACTGGATTCAAGCTAGCCTGGCATATGAGGGGTGATGCCCCAAAACCGGTCCCAGGATGCTTGTTTCCGGTCCAGGGAGGACCTGGCTTGGCAGTTCGGGCTGGACTGTTCCCATGAGGAACAGGGCCAAGACTGATTTGCATATGGCTGGGTCCAAACTGGGGTGGCGTGGTGAGCAAAAGAACAATGGATTAAACCCAGATCTTTGTGACTGGAAGTAAATGTTTGCATTGTTCAGCATTCCGGCCATCAATTGTTCCTTTTGCTTCTGTCGCCCTAAGTGGGAAGTGTATGCACAGACATGGGTCCCTTGCTCACTCGCCACTGGATTCAAGCTAGCCTGCCTGATGAGGGGTGATGCCCCGAAACCGGTCCCAGGATGCTTGTTTCCAGTACAGGGAGGACCTGGCTTGGCAGTTCAGGCTGGACTGTTCCCACGAGGAACAGGGCCAAGACTGATTTGCATATGGCTGTGTCCAAGCTGGGATGGTGTAATGAGCAACAGATTGATGGATTAAACCCAGATCTTTGTGACTGGGGGGGTGAATGTTTTCATTGTTCAGCATTCCGTCCATCAATTGTTCCTTTTGCTCTCATGCTATTGAGAGCATCGCCAGAATTTGGTGGGGAGTCTGTGCTAGTGTCCCAGGAACTGCTGGGACACCATCAGATTAGAAGCACCGAGGTGGCCGGCAGCGTCGGAACAGGAGAATTGTTTTTTTTAAATTATAATTATTTCCTTTGTCCCGTCCACCCCTTGCCCCCCACACCCCCATTATCATTTTGCGGCAGCCGCCAAGTAGTTTTATTGTGAGGAATTCTTCAGAAAAAGGAACCTGGACAAACAGCCCATTTGCAGGTTCCTAGCAGAAACCAGGTAACCATTAATAGCTCCACCCTATTTAGCTATGCTATGTCACCCTTTGAACTCTGGAGGTGACAGAGGTCACAGCATAAGCTGGTTATGCTTACCATTTGTCCAAAAGATAAAAGATTCTCAGTAATTGATCTCTGTGTGAAACCGCTACATATTTAAGCGTTCACAACATCCAAAAACTATTTCAGAAGCATTTATATTCCAAATCAGCCTTTGGAATTGTGAGTTTTTGGCAACACTACCAATAAGCATATCTCTGCATGGGAGCCTGCACTTACATCCTTTCTTTGCAACATGATAGTTAATAAAATGTCCTGCCTCTTAGTGTCAGCCTAGTACCCTCAAGTCTTCTAATAGTACGTGCTGTACTGGAGCTGAAATGGAATGTGATTTTACACAAAGCATACAGTGGTCTAAGTCTGTTCAACAGCTCTCACACCACAGCTGAAACCAAACTTAGAGGACTGAAAAAGCAAAACATTAGGATAAATTCAGTGCAGGTGGAGCTTCCTACAACCTCAAGCAGCCTCTTTCTCCTGGTTGGCTGATGCCAAATAGCTTGAAGGCTGGTCCAGTGTAGACTTGTTTCTATGCCCTGTTCTTCTGAAAACTGAATGTATATTGACCCTTCCAGCCAGTGCCTCGAGGAGCTATGATGACCTGTCCTGCAGTGCTTCTTGGATACTGAACAAGGGAACTTCCTTTCTTCCCAAGGATTGGAACCGCATACACCTGCTGCCTTGCTGCTGAGCCTCCCTACCAAAGGAGCATGTCTGAGAAAAGGGTTATGGCAGGAGGTGAAATGAGGTCACCAGTAGACCTCACTAATTAACAGCTCCAGTGACTGCCTCAGCAAGCCATGGAGACAACCTGCAGGGCCCAAGCGATGATGGTCCAAGTCCATGATAGCGGTGCCTAGGGAGTTAGCAGTCTGTACACATTCTCCTCTGCATATACAGCAACTTACTCCACTTCAGTGAACTATCCTCCCTCTGCTAGGCCCTCAAAACCTCTGCTCATTGATGGCAGGTGCATCACCCTTGCCGTGGGCTGTGAGGAGTATCCCCAGCCACATTATGAGGTTCTCACCACCAACTGCTCCTCTGCACCCTCAAATCTTGAGCACAACAGTGGTGCAGTTAGTTACTGTTTCCTCATTCAGGCTCACTTGTGGAGGTTAGGGAGACCCATTACACACAGTGACTCATAGCGCCCAATTACGACTTTGGCGGTGTGGCACCGGGTCCGCCCCGCTGCCGCACCGCTGTAATGCTATTAAGAATGATAAATTGCCCATTGACTCCATTTTGTATAGCTGACTCCATTTTCTGTGCTGACTCCATTTTGTATAGCTGACTCCATTTTCTGCGCTTGCACACAGTTGCAGGGTGGGGAGGGGATGTTTTCACTCTTCACTTGTTTTCGCTCCTCACCGAGCAGAGTAAACTGGAACATGTTGTGTGGGATGCGTGCTTGGTACCTTTCAGGGCAGAGATTGTTGTTGCCAGAGAAATGTGTGGAATGTACAGCTCTGTCTCGGAGTCACAATACAGGGGCCTGGCCAGCTTCTGTCTTGACCTTGACACAGACCAGTACGGTCAGCTCAGTTTTTTGTAACGGAAGAAAGGGGGCAAGGTTTCTAGAACCTTCTCCTCAGGTTGAGTAAAGGTATTAAAGGCGGGAAATCTTGGCACCCAGATGGGAGCTCGCTTGCAGGACAGACGTGTTGCCTCAGGGAACTTTTGAGAGCCCCAATCGAGAATTCTGCCTGGGCTGACAAGGGCTCCTCCAGCCGAGTTTGGCAAGAATGTCGAGTGAACGATCGGTGATGTATTTCTTTTACTTACTTTGTGTATATAATCTCTAAGTTTCTCTGCTCCATGTATATATGCCATATGTCATTCTGGTTTTGTGCCTAAGTTACTTGATATTTGGGGGTCTGCATTAAACAATGCATTTTGCCCTCCTTCTAAAAGTATTGGATTAATAAATATGTGTGTATCACTTTAAATGCACCTGAATTTGTTTTCTTGCCTCGCCTTAAGAGAGTGTTAGGTCTTGTTTTATTGCCTTATCTTTTGGGAGTGCTGATTTACATGTGTGTTATTAAAAGGTGCAGCAGTGCATTTGCCTCCTCTCTGGGGTGAGGGGTTTAGGTGTGTCCTATTGTTTCAAATCAGAAGCAATATAACCGCAAAAGCTGTTGTCAGTCCTCCTGCCAGATTAGGAGTTTCTTCCTGTCTGGCAGGCTGGTTTTTAATATTCCCACAGTACTGCCTCTAAAAATGGACATCGCAATAGGAACGCCCAAAACAGTTCCTGCATGGCATGGACCGAAATGTCCATGCCGTGCAAGAACGGGAGTGCATCCACACAGGAGGGCACATGTTGTGCCCCCCTGCATGCATCCCCATACACAGGAAGCAAAGGGGGCCCTGCAGGGCCCCCTTTGTTTCCTCTCCGCCACAGTGTTCATGGAGGAGGAACCTCCATGACTCCACCAGAGGAGAGGAAACTCCTAATATGCTTGGCGGGACCACAGCATATTGATGCCTCCTGACCGCCGCAACATCGCCAGGAAATGCCGGTTCCCTGGTGGCTGAAGCGGGGCTGTGGCGGTCCGACTGCCCGACACCTAATAGGGCGGTCAGGAGACCGCCGCGCCTCCACGAGTCTGTCGGTCTATGAACCATCAGACTTGTAATCGGGCCCTTATTGTTCCAGGATCATTGCTCCTGTGAGACTGTTATCAATGGCCTAAAAATCTGAAGATTAGGGGGCGTCCTTACTGGCACGGCCCATTATTAAGGGCAAAGGGTCTCCACTCGCCTCCCTTTTCCAAGCGTAATGAGTGTCTCTCAGGCTGAGCAAAGGTCAGCCTGACAGACACACATGTTAGGGTCAAGCAGCCAGGTGCTTTACATGCACTAATGTGCAAGCGCCCAGCAGACTGAGACAAGCTTTGCCGGGCTGAAGATTTCACAGTACTGAGGGCATGACATCATCAGCCTGACAAAGTTGTGTAAGAGTCTTTCCCGCATGACGAGGGGGAGTGTGACCAGTAGACACAGACCTGGATGATTCAGATTTAAGCCCTAAAGTGCTCAGGGCTCAATCAATGACGCCTTATCGCAAAGTCTGGTGGGGTCAGCAACTCTCACTTACACTATCCCACTCTGTGATGCGTTGGGGTAGGCCTACCTCTCATTAGCTGACCCATGACAAGGTCAGCCAATGAGAGGAGATGGGGGATCTTCCGTGAGTTCCCTTCCCTCACCAAAGCCTCCAGCAACCATCAAGGCCATTTTGCTTCTCCACCCAATGTCATTGCCATGTCCCGGTAAAACACTTTGGTCTAGAGACTTCAAATGTTCCCTTTTTAAATTTATTTTCATTTATTTTATTGTTGTTTTAAGGCACTCATGGTCGGAGGAAGCCATAGATTATGTTAAACCTTCTCGATTGATGTGGGTTTTCAGGGGTTTGTGTAATGATAGGATATTCATTTTCTGCAGGAGATGCCTTTTAGAGGTGGGGTGGGGGGGTCGTATTTACTGAGCGTTCATTGTACAGGCGCCCTTCTTTTTAAAGCAACAGCCCAGACTGAACACTAGTATTCACTGGGTTCCACATTATATGGCTCAACCTCCTCTTCACTCGTCTGACGTGCGCATTGATTGCTTGAGTAAGCGCAAGCTAAAGATGTCAAGGAGCTTTGGAGGCCCAACCTTCCTGCTCAGACCAAGCATTCAGTATCCAGGTCTGTAGGAAACACATGGGGCATCACGTCTAAAATGGGTAGGTGTTCCAACAACTTCAAGATTTTGGGTAAAAGTCTCACACTGGTACAGCAATGTCTTGACCTTTCAAGAGCGTGCAAGCACATGAACATCTGAGGAAGATGGCCCCCTGTTAGGAATGGCAGATTCTAGTTGGCAGAGGTAGGTAACTATGTCAAAATAGGGACCCTTGCTTCTAGTCAGGGTAAGGGGGATACACACTTTAGATAACCCCTGCTCACCCCCTGGGTAGCTTGGCATGAGCAGACAGACTTATCCCAAAGGCATTGTGTAAAGTATCTGTACTCAAAACACACAGTAATACAGTGATAACACCACAAATGGACACCACACCAGTTTAGAAAAATAAGGTATCTTTATCTAAACTCAACAAGAGCAAAACAACAAAGCTCCAACATACATGTAATAAGAATATGATTTTAAAAAGGTTTCAAACATCTTGACTCATAGAAAACTATGGATGCGTGATTTCTCTCAAAGTACCTGTAGTTGCGACAAAAATCACAAGGTCAAACAGCTGCAGAGATAGGAAGCATCGAAAAACAAAGAGATGCGTCAGCTCCTGAGACCCAGGGGAGGCAATGCAACAGTTCTGCTGCACGCAGGAGAAGTGATGCGTCGAATCGGTCTGTAGGGGAAAGTGATGCGTCAATTCCGAGACGGGTCTAGTCCACGAGTGATGCGTCAGGAAAACTTGCCGCACAGGTACAATACGTAGAAATCCGGGATGCGTTGGCGATCGATGCGGCGGCATCGAGCACCACTGCGTCGATTTCTTCAGCCGCGATCCCTCAATGCGTCGGTTCTTGCAGTGGCGGCAGGCGCTGCGTCGGTTTCGGTAGCAGCGCAGTAATGCGTGGAGATTCTTCTAGCACAGTGGTGCCGCGTCAGAAAAACAGCCACAAGAAGAGCAATGCGTCGATTTTCTTGTAGTTGCGTTGCTTTTCCAGCTCTCAACAGCAGGAACAACCTCCAGAGGCCCAACACAGTCACAGACACCCCTTGGCAGGTCAGACCCCCAGCTAGGAAGTTCAGGGGAGCTGGGGGTGCAGTCTTTGTGTCCCTGAGACTTCAAAACAGGAGGCAAGCTCTACTCAAGCCCTTGGAGATCTTCCTCAAGCAGGGGGACACAGCACACAGCAAAGTCCTTGTCCTTTCCTTGGCAGAAACAGCTACTGCAGGCCAACCCCACACAGCACACAGCAAAGGGGCAGTACTCCTCCTCCAGTTTCTCCAGCTCTTCTCCTTGGCAAAGGTTCCTCTTGATTCCAGAAGTAGTCTAAAGTTCAGGGGTTTTAGGTCTAATACTTATATCCCAAAATGTCTTTGTTCTCTTTGTGCAAGGGTCTCTGAGCCCAGTCCAAACCAGTTCTGTCCTCACTTGTGCAGTATGACCACAGAGGGTGAAGACAGCATTGTGCAAGGGAGACAGGCCCTATTCAGGTGCAAGAAAATCTCCTCCCACTACTCTAAATTCAGCCAGGGTCTATTCAGCTGAGCTCTAAGTCATCCAGAAAGGGCCAGGCACCCCTCAACCCCCCCAGTGGCTGTCTACAGTGAATGCACATCCCCAGCCCCTGTCGCTCCAAAACCAGACGGTCAATACACAAACAGGCAGAGGCACACAGAATGGTTAAACAAGAAAATGCCTACTTTCTAAAAGTAAAAACAATTGATGGACAGAATGCAGAACAATGTCAGACATTCAACCCAGTACAGAGATCTGGGCCTAAATCCATCGTTTTTTTGCTCACCATGCCATTCCAGTTTGAACCCAACCATATGCAAATCAGTCTTGACCCTGTGCCCAATGGGAACAGTCCAGCCCGAACTGTCAGGCCAGATCCTCCCTGGACTGGAAACAAGCATCCTAGGACTGGTTTCGGGGTTTCACCCCTCTTCAGCCAGGATAGCTTGATTCCAGTGGCATGGAGAGCACGGCCACTCGGGGTGACAAATGCAAAAAGAACAATTGATGGACAGAATGCAGAACAATGTCATACATTCACCCCAGTACAGAGATCTGGGCCTAAATCCATTGTTTTTTTGCTCACCATGCCATTCCAGTTTGGACCCAGCCATATGCAAATCAGTCTTGACCCTGTGCCCGAAGGGAACAGTCCATCCCGAACTGCCAGGCCAGGTCCTCCCTGGACTGGAAACAAGGATCCTAGGACCGGATTCGGGGTTTCACCCCTCATCAGCCAGGATAGCTTGACTCCAGTGGGATGGAGAGCACGGGACACACGTCTGGGCATACCTGTCCCACTCGGAGTGACAAATGCAAAAACAACAATTGATGGACAGAATGCAGAACAATGTCATACATTCACCCCAGTACAGAGATCTGGCGTAAATCCATTGTTTTTTTGCTCACCATGCCATTCCAGTTTGAACCCAGCCATATGCAAATCAGTCTTGACCCTGTGCCTCCTGGGGACAGTCCAGCCCGAACTGTCAGGCCAGGTCCTCCCTGGACTGGAAACAAGCATCCTAGGACCGGTTTCGGGGTTTCACCCCTCTTTAGCCAGGATAGCTTGACTCCAGTGGCATGGAGAGCACGGGACCCACGTCTCGGCATACCTGTCCCACTCGGGGTGACAAATGCAAAAACAACAATTGACAGACAGAATGCAGAACAATGTCATACATTCACCCCAGTACAGAGATCTGGGCCTAAATCCATAGTTTTTTTGCTCACCATGCCATTCCAGTGTGAACCCAGCCATATGCAAATCAGTCTTGACCCTGTGCCCAATGGGAACAGTCCATCCCGAACTGCCAGGCCAGGTCCTCCCTGGACTGGAAACAAGCATCCTAGGACCGGTTTCAGGGTTTCACCCTTCATCAGCCAGGATAGCTTGGCTCTAGTGGCATGGAGAGCACGGGACCCACGTCTGGGCATACCCGTCCCACTCGGGGTGACAAAAGCAAAAACAACAATTGATGGACAGAATGCAGAACAATGTCATAAGTGTGCCGGGGGTTGCCCAGACGTGGGTCCTGGGCTCACTGTGCCACTGGATTCAAGCTATCCTGGCTGATGAGGGGTGAAACCCCGAAACCGGTCCTAGGATGCTTGTTTCCGGTCCAGGGAGGACCTGGCTTGGCAATTCGGGCTGGACTATTCCCATGAGGCACAGGGTCAAGACTGATTTGCATATGGCCAGGTCTAAACTGTGGTGGCATGGTGAGCAAAAGAATGATGGATTTAACCCAGAACTCTTGACTGGGGGTGAATGTTTTGATTTGTTCTGCATTCCGTCCATCAACTGTGTCTTTTACTTTCTCGCCCAAAGTGCACCGGGTATGCCCAGACCTGGGTCCCGGGCTCACTGTGCCACTGGATTCAAGCTATCCTGGCTGATGAGGGATGAAACCCTGAAACCGGTCCTAGGATGCTTGTTTCCGGTACAGGGAGGACCTGGCTTGGCAGTTCAGGCTGAACTGTTCCCCTGAGGCACAGGGTCAAGACTGATTTGCATATGGCCAGGTCTAAACTGGGGTGGCATGGTGAGCAAAAGAATGATGGATTTAACCCAGATCTCTTGATGGGGGGGAATGTTTTGATTTGTTCTGCATTCCGTCCATCAACTGTGTGTCTTTTGCTTTCTCGCCCTAAGTGCGCCGGGTATGCCCAGACGTGGGTCCCGGGCTCACTGTGCCACTGGATTAGGTTAGACACCCCTGTAGTTCATAATCAATACTGGGTCGGAATGCAATTCCATCATACCCCCTTTCCCTGGCCCAGTGCCGCCCCGCTGCTCCTGGGGGCCGCTCCTCACACACCGAGAGAGGGATGCTCGGAGGATGCTGTCAGAACAGATTGGACCCCCAGACAGGTGGTGAAATCCTGATCATGAAAAACAAGAACATTTGTCTCTTGGCCAGAGATTACAGATAGAAGAGATGTCGGAAGCGGAGCATCTCCCATCTCCCAGGTGAGCAGAGCCAGCTGGAAAAGACATCTTATTAGAGAGCAGGCAGTAGCCGAGCCAGTACCAGAGCACACGCCTGATCTGCCCCAGGCACCTGAGACGAGGGCTGGGGCGGAGGAGGCAGCGCAGGGAATTCATAGGCACAAAAATCAACTCATTTAGAGAAAGTTCTGCTCGTGTCTCCACATTGGTGCAGGCAGACCCTTTGCAGCTGAGACGTGTGGCTGGGTTGGCATATTTCTGTCTGTCTAATTATCTGACTGTCTGCCTGCAGAGCTTTCTCATCGGCCAGCTGTCTCATTCTATTGTTACACCTGTCAATCTTAGTACACTCTCACTCTCCCACTTTCAGCATCAGTGTCATTCACTATCCCTCTTTCAAGTCTGTCACTCTCTCTTTCATTATCTCTCTCTGACACTTCCCATCTTTTGGTGTCATGCTGTCTTCTCACTTTCAGTATCTCTCTCTCTCGCTCTTTCAGTACCTGGATGTCTCTCTCGCACTCTCCTCTTTCAGTATCTTTCCTCACTCTTCCTCAGTCAGTATCTCTATCTGTCACTCCCCCTCTTTCAGTATCTGTACCCCTCTCTCACTCTCCTCTGTTAGTATCTGTCTTTGTCACTCTCCCTCTTCCAGTATCTGTCTCTCTCCGTCTCTTAATATGTCTCTCTATCTCTATCTCCCTCTGCCAATGTCTGTCTCACTCTCCCTCTCTTAACATGTCTCTCTCTCTCTGTGTCTCCCTCTCTCTCTCTGTCTGTGTCAGTGTCTGTCTCTCTCTCTCCCTCTCCCGTTTTTAGTATGTCTTGCACTCTCCCTCTTTTAGTATGTCTCTCTCTGTCAGTGTCTGTCTCTCTCACTCTCCCTCTTTTAGTATGTCTCTCTCTCTCCCTCTGTCAGTGTCTCTGTCACTCATCCTCCCTTTTCCAGTATCTGTCTCTCTCCCTCTTTTACTACGTCTCTCTCTCTCTGTCAGTGTCTGTCTCTCTCATTTTCCCTCTTTTAGTATGTCTCTCTCTCTCTTTCAGTTTCTCCCTCTCACACTCTCCTTCTTTCAGTACCTCTCTCTCTCACTCTCCCTCTTTTAGTATGTCTTTCCCCCTCTTTCAGTGTCTGTCTCCCTCCCTCTTCCAGTATCTGTCTGTCTCTCTCACTCTCCCTCTTTTAGTATGTTTGTCTTTCTCTCTTGTAGAATCTGTTTCTTTCCCTCGCTCCCTCTCTTTAGTATGTCTCTCTCTCCCCCGGTCAGTGTTTGTCTCTCTCACTCTCCCTCTTTTAGTATGTCTCTCTCCCTCTGTCAGTGTCTCTCTCTCTCTCTCTTTCAGCAGCGGCGTCACTAGGGTTGGTGTCACCCAGTGCGGCGACTTACCTATGACACCATCACATGGGGTGACACCTTTCCCAAAGGAGACTATTTACTAAATAGTCTCATTTGAAAAGGTGTCACCCCATGTGATGGTGTCACCCGGTGCGGTCCGCACCCCCCGCACCCTCCTAGTGATGCCACTGTCTTTCAGTATCTGTCTCTCTCCCTCTTTTAGTATGCCTCTCTCCCTCTGTCAGTGTCTCTCTCTCTCTCTCTTTCAGCAGCGGCGTCACTAGGGTTGGTGTCACCCAGTGTGGCGACTTACCCCATGACACCATCACATGGGGTGACACCTTTCCCAAAGGAGACTATTTACTAAATAGTCTCATTTGAGAAAGGTGTCACCCCATGTGATGGTGTCAACCGGTGCGGTCCGCACCCCCCGCACCCTCCTAGTGATGCCACTGTCTTTCAGTATCTGTCTCTCTCACTCTTTTAGTATGTCTCTCTCCCTCTGTCAGTGTCTGTCTCCCTCTTTTAGTATGCCTTTCTCTCTCCTTCTTTCAGTACCTCTCTCTCTCTCCCTCTGTCAGTGTCTGTCTTTATCACACTTCCTCTTTTAGTATGCCTCTCTCTCTCTCCCTCTTTCAGTATCTCTCTCACACTCTCCTTCTTTCAGTACCTCTCTCTCTTCCTCTTCCAGTATGTCTCTCTCCCTCTCTCTGTCAGTGTCTGTCCTTCTCTCCCTCTCCCTCTTTTAGTATGTCTCTCTTTCCTTCTGTCAGTCTGTCTGTCTCTCTCCTTCTTTTAGTATGGCTCACTCTATCTCTCTCTTTCAGTGTCTGTCTCTCTCTCCCCCTCTTTTAGTTTGTCTCTCTCGCTCTCTGTCACCCTCTGTCAGTGTCTGTCTCTCTCTCGCTCTCTGTCAGTGTCTGTCTCTCTCACCCTCCCTCTTTTAGTAGGTCTCACTGTATCTCTCTGTCAGTGTCTGTCTCTCTCACCCTCTGTCAGTGTCTGTCTCACTCTCCCTCTTTTAATATGTCTCTCTCACTCTTTCTCTCTGTCAGTGTCTATCTATCATTCGCCCTCTTTTAATACATCTCTCTCTCTGTCAGTGTCTGTCTCTCACTCTCCCTCTTTTAGTATGTCTCTCTCTACCCCTCTGTCAGTGTCTCTCTCGCTCATTCTCCCTTTTCTAGTATCTGTCTCTCTCCCTCTTTTAATATGTCTCTCTCTCTCTCTGTCAGTGTCTACCTCCCTAACTCTCCCTCTTTTAGTATGTCTCTCTCTCTTTCTCTCTCTCTCTGCCAGTGTC
This sequence comes from Calotriton arnoldi, assembly GCA_963921515.1. NCBI lineage: Eukaryota > Metazoa > Chordata > Amphibia > Caudata > Salamandridae > Calotriton > Calotriton arnoldi. The sequence continues at coordinate 2,010,493 of CAWUFW010000210.1, read as the reverse complement.
TGTCTCTCCCCCCCCTCTTTTAGTATGTCTCTCTCTCTTTCCCTCTGTCAGTGTCTGTCTCTCTCACACTCCCTCTTTTGGTATGCCTCTCCCTCTTTCAATATCTCCCTCTCACACTCTCCTTCTTTCAGTACCTCTCCCTCTCACTCTTCCTCTTCCAGTATGTCTCTCTCCCTCTCTCTGTCAGTGTCTGTCCTTCTCTCCCTCTCCCTCTTGTAATATGTCTCATTCTGTCTCTCTCTTTCAGTGTCTGTCTCTCTCGCTCCCCCACTTTTAGTATGTCTCTCTCGGTCCCTCTTTCAGTATCTCCCTCTCACATTCTCCTTCTTTCAGTACCCCTCTCACTCTCCCTCTTTTAGTATGTCTCTCTCTCTCTGTCAGTGTCTGTCTCTCTCCCTCTTCCAGTATCAGTCTGTCTGTCTCACTCTCCCGCTTTAAGTATGTCTTGCTCTTTCTCCCTCTCCCTCTTTTAGCATGTCTCTCTCTCTCACCCTCTGTCTAGGTCTGTCTCTCTCCCTCTCCCTCTTTTAGTATGTCTCTCTCTCCCTGTCAGTGTCTGTCTCTCTCACTCTCGCTCTTTTAGTATGTCTCTCTCCCTCTGTCAGTGTCTGTCCCCCTCCCTCTTTCTGTATCTGTCTGTCTCTCTAACTCTCCCTCTTTTAGCATGTCTCTCTCTCTCACCCTCTGTCAGGGTCTGTCTCTCTCACTCTCCCTCTTTTAGTATGTCTCTCTCTCTCTCTCTTTCTCTCTCTCTCTCTCTCCCTGTCAGTGTCTGTCTCTCTCACTCTCCCTCTTTTAGTATGTCTCTCCCTCTCCCTCTGTCAGTGACTCTGTCGCTCATCCTCCCATTTCCAGTATCTGTCTCTCTCTCTATTTTAATACGTCTCTCTCTCTGTCAGTGTCTGTCTCTCTCATTTTCCCTCTTTAAGTATGTCTCTCTCTCCCTCTTTCAGTATCTCCCTCTCACACTCTCCTTCTTTCAGTACCTCTCTCTCTCTCTCTCCCTCCCTCTTTTAGTATGTCTTTCTCCCTCTTTCAGTGTCTGTCTCTCTCCCTCTTCCAGTATCTGTCTGTCTCTCTCACTTTCCCTCTTTTAGTATGTCTTGCTCTCTCTTTCACTCTCCCTCTTTTAGCATGTATCTCTCTCACCCTCTGTCAGGATCTGTCTCTCTCACTCTCCCTCTTTTAGTATGTCTCTCTCTCTCTTTCTCTCTCTCTCTCCTTGTCAGTGTCTGTCTCTCTCACTCTCCCTCTTTCAGTATGTCTCTCTCTCCCTCTGTCAGTGTCTCTGTCGCTCATCTGCCCTTTTCCAGTATCTGTCTCTCTCCCTCTTTTACTACGTCTCTCTCTCTCTGTCAGTGTCTGTCTCTCTCATTTTCCCTCTTTTATTATGTCTCTCTCTCCCTCTTTCAGTATCTCCCTCTCACACTCTCCTTCTTTCAGTACCCCTCTCTCTCTCACTCTCCCTCTTTTAGTATGTCTTTCCCCCTCTTTCAGTGTCTATCTCTCTCCCTCTTCCAGTATCTATTTGTCTAGAAGCTCACACTCTCCCTCTTTTAGTATGTTTGTCTTTCTCTCTTGTAGAATCTGTTTCTTTCCCTCTCTCCCTCTCTTTAGTATTTCTCTATCTCCCCCTGTCAGTGTTTGTCTCTCTCACTCTCCCTCTTTTAGTATGCCTCTCTCTCTCCTTCTTTCAGTACCTTTCTCTCTCTCTCTCTCCCTCTATCAGTGTCTGTCTTTATCACACTTCTTCTTTTAGTATGCCTCTCTCTCCCTCTGTCAGTGTCTCTGTCGCTCATCCTCCCTTTTCCAGTATCTGTCTTTCTCCCTCTTTTACTACGTCTCTCTCTCTCTATCAGTGTCTGTCTCTCTCACTCTCCCTCTTTTAGTATGTCTTTCTCCCTCTTTCAGTGTCTGTCTCTCTTCCTCTTCCAGTATCTATTTTTGTCTAGAAGCTCACACTCTCCCTCTTTTAGTATGTTTGTCTTTCTCTCTTGTAGAATCTGTTTCTTTCCCTCTCTCCCTCTCTTTAGTATGTCTCTATCTCCCCCTGTCAGTGTTTGTATCTCTCACTCTCCCTCTTTATGTCTCTCTCCCTCTGTCAGTGTCTCTCTCTCTCCCTCTTTCAGTATATGTCTCTCTCACTCTCACTCTTTTAGTGTGTCTCTCTCCCCTCTGTCAGTGTCTGTCTCCCTCTTTTAGTATGCCTCTCTCTCTCCTTCTTTCAGTACCTTTCTCTCTCTCTCTCTCCCTCTGTTAGTTTCTGTCTTTATCACACTTCTTTTAGTATGCCTCTCTCTCCCTCCCTCTTTCAGTATCTCTCTCTCACACTCTCCTTCTTTCAGTACCTCTCTCTCTCACTCTTCCTCTTCCAGTCTGTCTCTCTCCCTCTCTCTGTCAGTGTCTGTCCTTCTCTCCCTCTCCCTCTTTTAGTATGTCTCTCTCTCCTTCTGTCAGTCTGTCTCTCTCCTCTTTTAGTATGTCTCACTCTGTCTCTCTCTTTCAGTGTCTGTCTCTCTCCCCCTCTTTTAGTATGTCTCACTCTATCTCTCTCTTTCAGTGTCTGTCTCTCTCTCCCCCTCTTTTAGTATGTCTCTCTCTCTCTCTCCCTCTGTCAGTGTCTGTCTCACTCTCCCTCTTTTAGTATGTTTCTTAGACTCCCTCTTTCAGTATCTCCCTCTCACACTCTCCTTCTGTCAGTACCTCTCTCACTCTCCCTCTTTTAGTATCTCTCTCTCTGTCAGTGTCTGTCTCTCTCCCTCTTTCAGTATGTCTCTCTCTCTCTCTCTCTCTCACTCTCCCTCTTTTAGCATGTCTCTCTCTCACCCTCTGTCAGTGTCTCTGTCGCTCATCCTCCCTTTTCCAGTATCTGTCTCTCTCCCTCTTTTACTACGTCTCTCTCTCTCTCTCTCTCTCTCTCTGTCAGTGTCTGTCTCTCTCATTTTCCCTCTTTTAGTATGTCTCTCTCTCCCTCTTTCAGTATCTCCCTCTCACATTCTCCTTCTTTCAGTACCCCTCTCACTCTCCCTCTTTTAGTATGTCTCTCTCTGTCAGTGTCTGTCTCTCTCCCTCTTCCAGTATCGGTCTGTCTGTCTCACTCTCCCACTTTAAGTATGTCTTGCTCTTTCTCCCTCTCCCTCTTTTAGCATGTCTCTCTCTCACCCTCTGTCTAGGTCTGTCTCCCTCACTCTCCCTCTTTTAGTATGTCTCTCTCTCTCTCTCCCTGTCAGTCTCCCTCACTCTCCCTCTTTAAGTATGTCTCTCTCGCTCCCTCTTTCAGTATCTCCCTCTTACATTTGCCTTCTTTCAGTACCTCTCTCACTCTCGGTCTTTTAGTATGTCTCTCTCCCTCTGTCAGTGTCTGTCTCTCTCCCTCTTTCAGTATCTGTCTGTCTCTCTCACTCTCCCTCTTTTAGCATGTCTCTCTGTCTCCCTCTGTCAGTGTCTCTGTCGCTCATCCTCCCTTTTCCAGTATCTGTCTCTCTCTCTCTTTTAATACGTCTCTCTCTGTCAGTCTGTCTCTCTCATTTTCCCTCTTTAAGTATGTCTCTCTCTCCCTCTTTTAGTATCTCCCTCTCACACTCTCCTTCTTTCAGTACCTCTCTCTCTCTCCCTCTTTTAGTATGTCTTTCTCCCTCTTTCAGTGTCTGTCTCTCTCCCTCTTCCAGTATCTGTCTGTCTCTCTCACTCTCCCTCTTTTAGTATGTCTTGCTCTCTCTCACTCTCACTCTTTTAGCATCTCTCTCTCTCACCCTCTGTCAGGGTCTGTCTCTCTCACTTTCCCTCTTTTAGTATGTCTCTCTCTCCTTGTCAGTGTCTGTCTCTCTCACTCTCCCTCTTTTAGTATGTCTCTCTCTCTCTTTCTCTCTCTCTCTCTCCTTGTCAGTGTCTGTCTCTCTCACTCTCCCTCTTTTATTATGTCTCTCTCTCTCCCTCTGTCAGTGTCTCTGTCGCTCATCCTCCCTTTTCCAGTATCTGTCTTTCTCCCTCTTTTACTATGTCTCTCGCTCTCTATCAGTGTCTGTCTCTCTCACTCTCCCTCTTTTAGTATGTCTTTCTCCCTCTTTCAGTGTCTGTCTCTCTCCCTCTTCCAGTATCTATTTTTGTCTAGAAGCTCACACTCTCCCTCTTTTAGTATGTCTCCCTCCCTCTTCCAGTATCTATTTGTCTAGAAGCTCACACTCTCCCTCTTTTAGTATGTTTGTCTTTCTCTCTTGTAGAATCTGTTTCTTTCCCTCTCTCCCTCTCTTTAGTATGTCTCTATCTCCCCCTGTCAGTGTTTGTCTCTCTCACTCTCCCTCTTTATGTCTCTCTCCCTCTGTCAGTGTCTCTCTCTCTCCTCTTTCAGTATATGTCTCTCTCACTCTCACTCTTTTAGTGTGTCTCTCTCCCTCTGTCAGTGTCTGTCTCCCTCTTTTAGTATGCCTCTCTCTCTCCTTCTTTCAGTACCTTTCTCTCTCTCTCTCTCCCTCTGTTAGTGTCTGTCTTTATCACACTTCTTTTAGTATGCCTCTCTCTCTCCCTCTTTCAGTATCTCTCTCTCACACTCTCCTTCTTTCAGTACCTCTCTCTCTCACTCTTCCTCTACCAGTATGTCTCTCTCCCTCTTTCTGTCAGTGTCTGTCCTTCTCTCCCTCTCCCTCTTTTAGTATGTCTCTCTCTCCTTCTGTCAGTCTGTCTCTCTCCCTCTTTTAGTATGTCTCACTCTGTCTCTCTCTTTGTGTCTGTCTCTCTCCCCCTCTTTTAGTATGTCTCACTCTATCTCTCTCTTTCAGTGTCTGTCTCTCTCTTCCCCTCTTTTAGTATGTTTCTTACACTCCCTCTTTCAGTATCTCCCTCTCACACTCTCCTTTTGTCAGTACCTCTCTCACTCTCCCTCTTTTAGTATCTCTCTCTCTGTCAGTGTCTGTCTCTCTCCCTCTTTCAGTATCTCTCTCTCTCTCTCCCTCTTTTAGCATGTCTCTCTCTCACCCTCTGTCAGTGTCTGTCTCTCACTCTCCCTCTTATAGTGAGCCTCTCTCTCTCCCCCTCAGTGTCTGTCTCTCTCACTCTCACTCTTTTAGTATGTCTCTCTACCTCTATCTGTGTCTTTCTCTCTCACTCACCCTCTTTTAGTATGACTCTCTCTCTCTCTGTCTGTCTCTCCCTCTTTTAGTATGTCTCTCTCTCTCTCCCTCTGTCAGTGTCTGTCTCTGTCTCTCTCTCTCTCTGTGTCTGTCTCTCTCACTCTCCCTATTTTAGTATCTCTCTCTCTCTCTCTCTTTCTCTCTCTCTCTCAGTGTCGGTCTCTCTATTTCTTTCAGTATTTTCCTCTCACACTCTCCTTCTTTCAGTACCTCTCTTTCACTTTCCTCTTTCAGTATGTCTCCCCTTTGTCAGTGTCTGTCTCCCTCACTCCTCCTCTTTTAGTATGTTTCTCTCTCTGTCTGTGTCTGTCTGTCTCTCTCTCTCTCTCCCTCTTTCAATATCTGTCTCTCTCACTCTTCTCTTCCAGTATCTGTCTGTGTCTCTTTCAGTATCTCCCTCTCACACACTCCCTCTTTCAGTATCTCTCTCTCTCTCTCTGTGTCTCTCTAATTCTTTCAGTATCTGTCTCTCTATCTCTTCCTGTATCTGTTGGTCTCTCACACTCTCCTTCCTTCAGTACCTGTCTCTTTCCCTCACTCGTGCGCGCAGTATGGAGGGGGGCACGTCGGTGCCCTCACCCCAAACCAACTGATGAGTAAATCCCACCGTTCCCAATGCAGCCATCCCATGGAGTAGCAGGCTGAGAGCAAAACTTGCTGCTGGAAAGAGATACCACAGTCCCAGGCTGTATTTACTCTGCAACCATGAATTCACAACTTGAAGTAAACACATCTCAGCAGTCCTATTTACATGGTTGTAACAGAATGCTTTCCCTAATAACTAGTTGTAGGAAGCTGGCTCTGTATATACTATACCAAAATGAGGTATAGTGTGCGCAGAGTCCAGTGGAACCCCAAAGGAAAGCAGAGGTAAAAGTAGATAGCACCTTACTCTCTATTTGTGGTAGTGTGGGCGAGCAGTAAGGCTGTATCAGAGGGTAGTGTTAAGCATTTGTTGTACACACTCAGGCAGCAAATAATGTCACACACTCGAAGACTGAACTCAGACCAATTTTGTTTGTATAAAAACTTTATTAAGTTATTTTATTTCTAGAACCAAGCCAATCCTGGCAAGGGTAAGTGAAATAAATGCCTTGCAAAATATTATGCAGTGCTTACAAGTGAATTCAAGTTCAAATTCTTGAATAATAAGATCATAAAAGATCATAAAAGTACAAAGATCCACATTGTAAAATAGACATTAAAAATACAGCCTCCAAAGTGCAAATAATGGCAATAATAAAAAAACAGGCGTGTAAACATCATTTTAAAAACAAGGTGAAGGCACACAGTTCATTGAGAAAGATTGCACAATCGCCTAGTCTTCCATGAAAGAAGTAAAAAGGAAGCCACAGAGTAACATACTAGATGGTCAGGCAATAATTGTAAAAATACATTCCTGGGCAGCATTGAATAAAGTGGTATTTGGGCATGAGCAACCAAATAAATCTATTCCGATGATCCTCATAAAATTTACAAAAGAAAAAATATGTAAGTTTGATTGGGGAGAAATACCATCACACAGACAGGGAGGGAGATCAAGGATTGAATAGATTCCTGCTGGATAAGAAAACATACAGGGGATAAAAATCAGTCGAAACCTCACTAAGATAAATCGGTGGTGTGAGTTGGTCACAAAGGATAAATATGGGGCTGCGCCTTCCTGATCAATTGGGCCCTCTAAGTATGATTTTACAGACACTTTTGAGCAGTTCAGATCGAATCGCTCGGATGGTCTTTGTTTAAGGAATAGTGTCTTAATTTCTTTTTTTGAAACAACGGTGCAGTTTAATGGGGAGGTAAATAAATGCTCTAAGCCAAGAGAAGTGAAACTGTTTTTGATGTATGTTAGCCACGGGATCCTGTGGGCATATTCAAGGGAGAGACAATCTTCTATTAGCCTCTGTGTAAGGTTCACCGATTCTCTTTTCCAGATCGAGTGCCATAAAAGTATTGGTGCCAGCCTGATTACGTCATTAATGTATGGGACATCCAGTTCTGCATGACAAATGAAATTCGAGCAGCTGGGTGGAAGGCCAACAAGTTTTTCCAAAAGGAGTTCTCAATAGGTCTGGAGATTTTGAGAATTAATGAATCCGCAAATCCCTGCCCCGTAAGTTGCTACTGATATTGATTTGGAGGAATAAACCTTTTTGACCGATTCTAGGTGCTTTGCGCCCAGTTTCTTTATAAAAGAGTTTAGTGCAATAATGCTCTTTTCCATCGCTAAACCCCTGTTAGTGATCATGTTTGTCCAAGAAAGTTGTCTATCAAAGGTTATTCCGAGGTAAGAGAAAGTGTCTGTGTGAGCTATTCTATGTCCTGCTATATAAAAATTTGGGACCCTCTTTTCTTTGCGCCCAGTTATTAAAACAAAGGACTTTGTCTCGTTTGTCTTTAGATCTAAGCTACTTATTTAGCTTACATAGATTTCCAGTTGCTGCTGTAAGACTCGACCAGTGCGGGCAATTAGTACTGCGTCATCTGCGTAAAGCAGAATTGGGGTGCGCACATTATTGATCGTGGGAACATCCTGTGTGGAGTTCAACAGGGGTGATTCCACCCCATTTGTATAGATGGAAAAGAGGAATGGGGCGAGAACACAACCCTGGTGCACTCCCCTATTAATTGGAAATGACCTAGAGCACTGTCCCTGTTTACCGTAACGGACACTTGCCAAAACCGATGAGTAGAGCTGTCTAATAAAAGTGATTATCGCCTCGTCAATACCCATTTCTGCCAATATTCTCCATAGGTGGTGATGTGCAACACAGTCAAATGCTGCTGATAGATCCATGAATGCCAAGTATAACTTTACCTGCTTTACTTGGGTATACTTGGCTATTAGTAGGCTTAGGTTGAGACATTGATCCTGAGTGCCACTCCCCTTTTTGAACCCATATTGCACTGAGATCAAGACGTTGTTGTGGGTAGCCCACTCCTCTATCCTGTTTAGTAAAACACGACCCATCAATTTAGCAGTGCTGTCCAATAGAGAAATTGGCCTATAATTTTTGGGCTCGGATTTGTCTCCTTTCTTATAAATTGGAATTAAGATTGAACTCCTCCACGAGTCCGGTGGGCCCACGATGGCAATTACGTTAAAAACGTTGGTCAGGACCGGACCCCATAAATCTGTCTGCTCCATAAAAAAATCTATTGGTGTGCCATCCGGACCAGGAGCTCTATTAGTGGAGGACTGTGAAAGAGCCTCTCTTATTTCGGATAAGTTAAAAGATAGAGGGGACTTAGTAGGAGAAATACTAGGTGCCTGCTGGATGGCCACTCCCTCGACATGTATGTTAAAAATGGAAGAGAAATGGGCAATCCATGATTCCTCGTCCACATGACAGTCTGTGCTCGGGTCATCAGGAGGTTTATGAAATGGAGCGTTGATAATTCTCCAGAAATCCCTGGCATTATTTGAGAGAGCTGCTTGATGCAGTTGCTCCCAAACGTCCTCCTTAAGAGTTTTGATTCTCAGCTTCATTGCCTCTAGGTAACGGAGGCGCAGGATCTTAACTAGTTCTGCGTCTCTGGGGGTGGCTCTAGGGGCCTGGTGTAGGGTAGATAGAGACTTGGTTGGTACATGACTGGTCAAACCATTTGGGACCTGGTGTGTTGGAGGTTGAACTTTCCCTGGTTAAGGCCAGTTTGGCCTCTAGTAGTATCCGGTCAAAGGCCATAATTATCAATGTTGGGTCAGGGATCGCTACCAAGCAGGACCTTATCCTTTACGATAAGAAAAGTGGTAGTAGGGAGAATCATTAAAAAACGATAAAACTGTTAGTTTTAGAGTATTTTTTAGCAGGGTTAAAATCCCACCCCTGGCACGGCCCGAAGTGGAGAGGCGAGCTGGAGTGTAAAAGGAACGATAGCCATCTAGTTTCCCATGTTTCCTGGAGACAGATCAGGTCGTAATTGGTGACAATTGCTAGCCAAACTGGATTGGACACTTTGGATCTTAGTCCAGCAATATTCCAGGGGATGAATTTTACTTGATCTCTGGAATTGAGTGCATGAATAGAGACTGCCGTGGGAGATGTAGGAGGATCAGGCCCTGGATTCCTTGAGCTTTGGGCAGGATTAGGGGTGCTCCTATTCCCCCACTGTCAATCGCAACCATCCAGATCTGTTAAGACACTGAAACGATTATTGATGGGGAGGACGAGTAGTGGCCGGCCTAGGGAAAGATGCGGGTGCTCATGGTAGTTGGTACTGTGCGGAATCAGGGGAACTTGAACCCTAGGGGAGGGTCTAGCTGGTTTATAAAAGAAGCCAAGTGGCAGCGCAAACATTTGGGTATGCTGTGAGGGACTATCGGGTCTGCGACATAAAGTTAACTACCACGCAGTCCCCCTGAATAGATTTTGTGGAGTTCCCTACCCAGGCCACCCTTCTTACCATTAGGATGCAAGGAAATAACTCCCCCTGGCCCCACCAAGTTTGCTGATCCAGTGGCATGCCTTGGAGATGAGCTAGTCCGTATTTTCTTTCTGTGTGGCATTTAATTTGGGAACATTCACCAAAACTATCACGTAGGGGCAAGCGGCAGGGGGAAGGTCTAGTCTTGAGTCACAGGATGCTTGAGCCCCTTTTGCCAGTTCGTGATCGTGTTCTCTGGTGCGTGCCACAGTAGATGGTGTGGGGGAGCTAGGTGCCCTCTGTGGTTGCGGTAATTCACGAGGAAATTGAGGAGGGGGTGGATAACTTGCAGAGTTGGAGGTTGGGAGTGACTTTTAGGTCCCCCAGCTATCAAACCTACATGATTGAATTGTCTTGTCCTGTGGCCCCCTCTTTCGGGTTCCGTGCTGTCCTGGATGTTAGTAAAGGAGCACTGAAGTGTTACGGGCAAATCAGGATGCGCGGACAGCTCCAATGTCCTGACCCGGTTAGGGTTACTCGTATTTGTTGGGGTAGGGATTAAGGACTCTAGGCTTGCCTCGATTCTGGATAGTCTATCAGAGAGGGGTTGAAGTATACAAGTGATTGACTGTTCAATTTTTAAAAGTAAATCGGTCGTTAAGGATGGGGAGGCTATTTCGGGTCCTAAGGGGGCAGCAGACGTTGGCTTAACGGTTGATCTTCCTCCATCCTTTTTCCTCTTTGGAGGCGACTCAACAGAAGCCGGTGGTGAGTGGGCTGTGGCTTTAAGGCGGGAAATTGTGCATTTCAAGTGAGTTGAGACTAACTTGGGGGGTCTGGAGGAGGTAAAGGGATCATCTACGGGTACAATCGGAGGCTCGATAGTGGTGCACTCATTTGGGCGATCAGGTGCTACTGGGTCGCACATAGATAGTCTGCGTTCAGCAATCTGGATCTCCTTGCTCAGAGCATCTGAGGCCCTTATGAGGAAAGCGTCTAAGGTGTTTGATGGCTCACCTCCATTAATGGTGGACTTCCTCTTCCCCATCTGCAGGACCTGATCTTAGCTGGGGGAGCCAAAGTTGAGCACATTAGAGGGGGGCCCAGTCCAGCCTCTTCCGGGCTCCGACGGGTATGGATGGGCCCGCCCTTGGCCCGGGCATGGGTGCGTCCCACGCCGCGTGGCGGCTTTGCGCTTAAGAGCGCAGTGACGTGGGTGCCGGGGCTGATGGGATACTCAGTGTGATATGCCTAGATATCACACTGGGACATTTCCTAGAGAAAAGGTAAGTAAAATCAGTTTGCATAATTATAAATTTTCAGGTTTCCATACAAATCAACTCCACACATTTTTCAGAGAAAAACAATCAATAGGTTCCTCTGGAGAGAAATGAAGTTAACGGTTACCAGGTAAGTACTTGGTCTTTGGGGTTGAGTTTCTGGGGTTAGAACAAGGGTTCCCCCAGGGTCAAGGATGCACTCTTGTTACACCCTCAGCGGCACTAGGGCAGCCGGGTGCAGAATGCTGAGGCCCAATGTTATCCAACGGGGGATAGGTGGCCTCCGGTAGGTGGCTGCTTACGAGCAGGCCACTGGGTTGTGGGAGCAAAGCTCCTGGTGTTAGGCTCAGGGCAAAGGGGGATCCTGCTTAGCACAAAAAATGCACCTGCAGCGACGCAGGGGCAGCTGGGTGCAGGGTGCTGGTTTGGCGTCGGGTGCCCTGTTGATTTCAATGGGGATTCTCCGGTTTCAACAAAGACTGCAGGCTCGGGGACGAAGATCTTCTGGGGGTGACCACCAGTTGGAGAGGTAAGTTGGGATGCTTGGGGATGCTGGGACACCATCGGTTGGGCCACCCAAGGCCGTGGGGCTTCAAGTGCTGGGGTGTCTTTAGGCATCGGGTTTCTCTTACCAGCTCCGGTTGCGGTCAGGGGGATCCTCCGGAAAGAGGCTGCAGGCTTCGCTGGGGGATTCGAGGCAGGTCAGAGATCACCAGGTCTCGGGTCAGAATCGTCGGGGAGACCTCCTCGTGGTGTTGGGCCACCCGAACTCGGGCCATGGGCGACGGGTGCAGAGTGGTGCAGACTCGCGGATTTGGCCAGAGCCAGAGTTTGTGGGTGAACAAATCCGGTGTTCATGGGAGACAAAGTCTTTTCTTTGGAAGGCAGGGCAGGTCCTCAGGGTTCTTGAGGATGCTGGCTGCAGGACACACCAGAGTTTCACTTCTGCAGGTTCGAGGTGGGGACAGGCCGGTAGGGCTGGGGCCAAGTCAGTGGGCGTCCTCCTCTTCTTAGCTTCGGCACGGCTGTTCGGTCCTTCTTCTTCTTTTCTTAATGGTCATTGCTTGTCTGAGGAGGCAAGGTTCGGGGGTGCCCCTAAATACTAGATTTAGGGGCATTACAGGTAAGTAAAGGTTTGGGACCAATGGGTCCCTTCCTTGGGGTGGCTATACCCCCTATTATGCCACCCTCCAGTAGGAAGGGGGCATAAGCCTCACTCTGGTTGGCTGGGTCCCCCATCTGCAAGATGGCGGGGATTGAGAGTTGTGCTTCACCTCGCCTCCCCACCTGAGGGGTGGGGTTGGCAAAGGTGGGCACACCTCCCTTCCTCACTTGGTTTTCCCGACGGTTCTCCTGCCCAAAGTGGGGGTCAGAACCGATGGGGACCAGTTGCTGGGAGCAGCAAAAGGCCTGGGGAAGCTCGCAAAGGCGGCAAGCCTTTGAAGCTTCCCCTTTGTGGACCCTGCCCATCCTGGGGGAAGAGGCTTGGCACCTCGTCCCAGGATGTGCATTGTTTCAGACCTCCGAGAGCAGCAGGCTGTCGACCCAGGGGTTCAGAAACATGTCTGGTGGTGGCAGCTGGGGAGCAGCCACTCAGCCTGGACACAAGTGTTAGGTCATTTTTCAGGGGGCCATCTCTAAGATGCCCTCTGTTTGTATTTTTCATTAAATCCCACACTGGCATCAGTGTGGGTTTAATGTGCTGAGAAGTTTGATATCAAACTTCTCAGTTTTTCAGTAAAGCCATTATGGTACTGTGGAGTTTGTAATGACAAACTCCCAGCACCATATACTCTTAATGGCATTACTGCACTTACAATGCCTAAGAATTGGCTCAGACACTGTAGGGGTACAGGGCTCGTGCACCTGTACCCTCACCACTGGTATAGTGCACCCAGCTAGAGGGGTGGCTGATCTATGCCAGGGCAGTGGGTTGTAGCCATGGCACACAGGGATGTGTGCCATGTCGACTCTTCACTTTGTTCTGCACCAAAACACGCAGCCTGCAAAGGCAGTGTGTGAGTGTAAAGGTACAGGGCCTTAAAGGGTGGCACAATAAGTGCTGCAGCCCTTAGAGGCCTTCCCTGGTCACAGTGCCCTGGGTACCTGTGGTACCATTTACTAGGGGCTGACCTGTGGCCAGAGAGTGCCAATTGGGTTTTGTCTTCAATGCAGTTTTAGGGAAAGAACATAGGCCCTGGGTACCTGATTGGCAGGACCCAACGCACACTCAGTCAAAGTACATCAGCAGTTGAGCAAAAAGTGGGGGCAACCATGCAAAAAGAGGGCACTTTCTTACACTAGTGCGCTAGAAATTGAGTCACCTACAACCTAATACCTCCCTGTACATCAACAAAATCTGTGAACTCATGGTTTGCCTTTCAACCCGCTCCCCCTGGCACCTTGCACCTTTTGAGGGCCCTCTAAGGGCCCCTCCCCAGAGTTTAAACAGAACAATTGCTCCTATTCAAAATCCATGCTCTCTAAAAACTCTTGCAGGAGATCCACTTTCAATACCTGACAGGGAGCCAGCTGAGCAACCATGCCATGTCTTGGTCCCCTGGTGTAGACTGAATCCTCCAAAAATCCTCGGGGTCCTGTTGACGGGAGTATCCAGGTGCCACATGGGCATCTGGCTTTGGTGTACGTGTGATACAAGCCACCGCCCCCGCTAGGATCCATGATGTAAGGTTATCCTACATCTGATAATCAAGTTGCTTTCAGGAAACCTGAAGGCACCACGGTAACCGTAAGTTAAGCGGTTTTGCTGCCACAGGTTAGGGTGCACCTTAGCGTGTGCATAACGCAGTGGCATTTGGTCCTGAAGAAAGCCTTGCTACGGGCATTAGGAGGCTGAAACATGTAGACCACACCTTATTTCCACTTTAGGATGTAGCTGGTCAATCTACCCAGTTGTTAACATCCACCTCACTGGTTTTTTAGTCTAGCCCTATTTTTCCACCAATAAATAATTTGGATAAATAAAGGCAATTTTAACTTTTGCACTATCACTTCTTGCACCTCCACCAAATCAAAAAAACCCGCTCCGCTGTAATCAGGCATCGCAGCACATCAGAGAGGCACTCAGCCTCTCTGGTGGGAACCCTATGATGAAGCATGTCACCAACCAGGTTGGTGAGTGAGGGTTCTTCTAAAAACAAGAGTGACTCCTCTTGCTAGCTCTTCATACATTTGGCTTCACTCTTCTGTTGTTTATTTGTATTACATTAGGGAGACCAAGAGTGGCTCCATTTTCTTTCCCTCTCTCTCTTGTTGTTTTGAATATGCTTCTGCTGTATCCAAACATTTTATGGGGAGTAGTCGTGTTCACAGTCTGTACTAATTTCCGCTCATATTTATGCCTTGTATGTGTCTACCTATAAATTATAGTATAAAACAAAGAAAACTTACTTAGGTATCTGTGGAACCTTAGATACCAAACTGAAACATATGAAGCTACTGCATCTACCGGGGTCCTTCGTCTGCTTGATGTATCACTTTAATGTCGAATCATGACTCATATTAAGTATCGTATCTAATGGGCCAAGGGGGTTCCCGGGTATGGGGGAAGGAGGAAGAAGGGGGTGCGGGTAAGGGTGCCCAGACCCCCGGCAGGTCCCGGCGGAAGAAGGAGAGGAGCGATCATCCACGGCGTCCCAACATCGTTATGTGCCTTGTCCCCCCTTGTGATGAGGAGACAACAGTACCCTTGTTGTGTACTGTTGTCCCCTCATTCGATCTGAGCCTGGCAATGGGCATTCCTGTTTTTGACCCATATGTTTGTCCAGTCCCTATTCTGGTCCTGAGGTGTCCGTCTGTATTTCCCCGTCTGTCGATTAACGTGTATCCTATGCCCCCAGTATTTCTGCCCAAGGTTCAGCCAGTGGTTTACGCCTCTTCGTGACCTTATGTTCCCGAAGGAAGGCCCTTTCCTCCGCCCTGGCCCAGCAGGAAGCATCGATTTCCCAGTCAGCTATAAGCGGACTCCTTACTGCCCTCCATCTGAGAGCTATGCTCCGTTTGGCCAGGAGCAAGGCCAGATCCACAAACCTGTGCCCCATCCATTTGGATTTGGGCCTCGGGAAGAGTCCTAGTAGGCAGACCTCCGGGGAGCATTCCATACTGCGGGCCAAGACCTTATTGAGGGTAGGGGTGGGCGGACAACTCCGTTCCGCCCACGGAATGTGCGGAATTTTGCCTGTTCTGCGTTCCGTGAAGTAGGCGGAGCAGGCAAATCTCCGCACACTCGCGGCGGAGCGGAGTTGGCCTCCCACCCGCCTCCCACCGCGCTATTAAAACATTTTAAAAATCTATTTAAAACTCCTTACCTTATCGGCGGCGTCCCCGGGCTGCCCTCTTCCGCTATCGCGACTTCTTCATGAAAACTGCGCATGCGCGGGCGCCCGCGCATGCGAGTTTTCAGAAAGAAGGCCCAATGGAGGAAGAGGGAAGCCCGAGGACGCCGCCGATAAGGTAAGGAGTTTTAAATTGATTTTTAAACGTTTTAATAGCGCGGGTGGGAGGCGGGTGGTGCGTAGCGGAGCTACGCGGAGTGTGCGGAGATTGGTTCCGTCTCCGTGGCACTCCGCGTAGCCCCGCTATGCCCACTACGCCCAGCCCTAAGTGAGGGTTCCAACCACCGTGGTCCTGTACTGTTGGAGTTCTGGACAGGACCACAACATATGATCAAAGTCTGCATCTATCCTGGCACATCTGGCACAAGACTGGTCGTGTCTCCCATATACTATGTTCAATTGGTGCGGTGTAAGGTAAGTCCTATGTATTATATTAAACTGTATTGGTTTGAAGGCTGCATTCCTCGAAACCTTTTTGGGGCTACCCAGGGCCCTCTTTCATTCCTTCTCAGTTCGTTGCCTATCCAGCGTGCCCTCCCACCGTTCATGAATGCGGGGCAGAGATTGCCGAGACATCTCAGTTATTGCCAGGTATAGCCACTTCACCAGATGCCCCGCTGCTCCCAACGTCACCATCGCTTGGAGAGCTGCATGCATGGCCGGTTCACTCGTGCTACTCCCCCATAAGGCTACCAACGCTCCCCTTATCTTATAATAGTTCAAGAACTGCCCTGGTGGTAGATCATGGTGCTCCAAAAACTCATCTAGAGGGAGCATTTCACCATCCTGGTAGTAGTCTCTGACAGACAGAATACCCGCCTCCTCCCAGCCCTGTAATTGCCTCTGCGTAAGGGTAGGACCTACACCCATCTGAGGTATTCCCGTAAGTGGTAGGTCTGGTGCGTAAAGCAGCGCGTCCGGTGCCCTTTTCCTGCATCTATCCCAACATGCCATTGCCACAGCGAGTAAGGCACCCATGTTTTTAATCTTCAGGCGGGGGTTGAGCATCCTGGCGAGCAATGTCCCTCATGCGGTGTGAGCCGGCAGCGCCAACGTCTCTAACCCTCGTCCATCTAACCATCTGGCCAGCCACTGAAGTTGCACCGCCAGATAATAGGCTTCAAGGTCTGGAGCGCCCAACCCCCCGTCAAGAGCATTCTTAAAGTCTGTAGGGAAACCCGATTTCATCCACCGTCCCATACCAAGTCCCTCAACAGAGCATCTAAGGCCCTGAACTAGCTCCTCGGGATCACTACCGGCAGGTTAACAAAGAAATATAACATCCTCTGCAACACCACCATCTTGGACAGTGCTACTCTGGCCATAACTGGCAACTTAAGTGAACGCCAGAAAGACACATTCGCCCTCAAGGCCCTCCATTCCCCACCCAGGTTCCCCTCCAACAGATCTCTCTGTCGATGGTACACCCGGATTCCCAGGTACCTGAAAGTGCCTGGGGTCCATTCCAGGTCCCTTTGGGAGGTCCAGCGGCCTGTCAAGTTCAGGTTTTAGTGGGAATACACATGTTTTTTTCTTGTTAACGTGCAATCCTGACAGCTCCGCGAACTCCTCCAATATGCGCAATACCTCCTGGACCCCGCGGGATCCGTTCCTGAGGTAAACTAAGATATCGTCCGCTTAGAGCGAGACTATGGGTTCCGTCCCCTCAAGTACCACTCCAAGACTCCTACTCACTTGCCTAAATCGTTCCACCAATGGCTCAATGGCCAGGGCAAAAAGCAGCGGCGATAGGGGACACCCCTGCCGGGTTCCTCTGTAAATGGGGTATTGTGCCGATACCGTGCTGCCCGTGCTTACTCTAGCTCTGGGTCTCACGTATAGAAGGCGGACCCACTTCAACCAATCATCCCCCAATCCCATCTTCCCCATCGTCGCTTGCAGGAAGTCCCATCTCAAAGAATCAAAAGCCTTTTCCAGGTCCACAGCTACTACTACCGCAGCGGGATATTCCCCCAAATCTCAGTGGAACAGCACATGGTATAGTCTCCTCAGGTTAATGGATGTTGAACGTTTTGGTCCACGTGGACCAATCCCTGCATCTGGGGCAGGAGCCTGGCCGCTAGCACTTTACTTAGTATTTTAAAGTCGAGGTTTAACATCGACAACGGCCTAAATTCCGTGGTATCGGCCACCTCCTTCTTGGTTTTAGGCAAGGGGATAACAAGCGCTTCCCTGGCCGATGTGGGAAGATGTTCCTCGTCCCATGCTGCAGCATACATTTGTTCCAGTTTTGGGGCCAACAGATGTACAAAAGTAGAGTAAAATTCAGCCGGGAGACCATCTAGTCCCGGAGTCTTCCCCCGTGCCATTTCTTTAATGGCTGCTCTAATTTCCCACCGGTTAACCGGCTGTGCCAATGTCTCCCGTGTGGCCTGATCTAGCTGTCGTAGCCTAAACCCTTCAAGATACGTCACTGTCCTGTCGCTCTGTATTTCCATTGGCTTCCCATATAACTGCTCATAGTAGTCCCTGAACATGCTGTTAATGCCCCTTGGGGAGTATATATAACCTGTCCAGTAGGATTCCGAATACTAGCAATTGGTACTCCCCTACCCTCTGGCTTAATCAACCATGCCAATAGCTTCCCTGCCCTGCCGCCTTCTACATGCTGCCACTCCTGATATGTTCTGTAATCCAACATCCTCAGTCTCTCCCACGTGGCGCTATAAATACTCTTCACCTCCGCCAGGCGTCTCTGAGTGTCCGCTCCTCCTCCAACTTCCCCACCCAACAACAGTATCTGGGCCTCCAAAGATGCCAGCGCCCGGGTGATCTCCCTCCTGGCACCTACCATCTGTCCAATGCACTGCCCCTTAATTACCACTTTAAAGGCGTCCCATTCTATCAAGTTACAGCTAGTAGTGCCCTGGTTCTTCTCAAAGTAAGTTGCTATCGCCCCAGAGAGCTGCTGTCTAAAACATTCACTCTCTAGTAGATTGGGGTCCAAACGCCACAGTGGTATGGGGGCCTTTTCAGGGGTGGGTGCGAATCGTAGTAGTAGGGGGCTGTGGTTCGATATAGATCTCCCTAAATATTCTGCCTTCGCTAGCATCGGGGCAAATTTGTCAGAACAAAGGAACATGTCTAATCTAGTGTGTAGATCATACAGAGAGGAGTAGTAGGAGTATTCTCTCAGTTGAGTGTTATGTATTCACCAAACATCTAGCAACTCCCACCCCTTAATCCACTCCCGCAGGCCCTTAGCCGTCGCGGCCGCTGTTGTACCCCCCAATGGAGGAGTAGATCTGTCCCATGTCAAATCACAGACACAATTAAAACCACCCCCCAGGATCAGGTCGTCCGCTGCCACCCCCGACAGAGGTTTAGACAACTGTGTCAGGAAGGTCATGGTTCGGCGCATACACACTCCCCAGCGTCACTTCTTTGCCCTTTAACTTGCCTTTCAGTAGCACAAACCTCCCTTCCGGGTCAATTATTGTCTGGGAGACTTGAAACGGAACCCCAGGCCTGACCCACACAAGAGCCCCCCTTGCATATGTTGAGTACGCGGTTGCATACAATTGCCCCCGCCACCTACGCCAGAGCCAGCTAACCTCCCTATCTGTGAGGTGGGTCTCCAGCAGCATCACTACATGAGCACCTCTGCGCTTTATGTAATTAAGGCTAGTATAACGCTTAGAGGGAGACCCTATACCCCAGATATTCCAGGTCAGGACCTTAAACTCCTCAGCATGATGAAAGTCACTGGCCACCTCCTAGATCAGTCGTCCCCCCTGCCCACCTCCCCCCCGCGCCCCCACATCAATATCTGCAGTGGACCCCACAGTGTAGCACAACAAACCCAACTGTAAACTCTCCATCCCGTGAGCGGCCTGACAACGGCCAGCTACCCAAACCTGAAAAGAAACATCTCTTTAGTCAGGATGCCGCATCCAACTCCAGGGGCGGTATCCTCTGGTGGGGGGTGGAATGAAAGATCAGTTACTATTAGCGATGACGGATCTGCTGTCTGGTCCCATTTGTAGCGCTGAAGGGCATCCCCTTCCCCTCCCCCAGGTATCAGTAACATCCATGTAAACAAGGCGTCGCCACTTAGTGGTATTATGGTTGATTGTAATCCCCTATCTTTAGACAATGTTATCTGCTGAACGTGGGGTCAATTTCGGCAGCTCCATATCGTTCCCCGAATTGTCCTCCGAATTAGGCAGATGGCTCACTTGGTCGGAAGATGTGTCTCTGTTCTGGTCTTGGCCTCTGGGTGACCTTAGCTGTGCCACTGCCTTCAGTGCAGCTTCTCGTTCTTACTGTGTTTGAGAAACAGTGGGCCTCTGCAACGCTCTAGATTTCTTGGGACGGCGTTGCCGAATCCTAGTGCTGCGTTTCTCCCCCTTCGAACCCGACTGCGATCTGGGCATGAGCGCGCCCTTGCCATAGGCGTCCAGTCATGTCCAGGCATCCTCCGGAGTGTCACAGAAGTGTGGGGTACCATCTAACACAATCCGGAGCTTCACCGGAAACATTAATAAGTACTGTAGCCCAGCCTCTCGAAGAGCTTTCTTGGCTGCTATAAAGGAGGCTCTCTGCGCCTGCACTTTGGCGGTAAAGTCCGGATACATTGACACTTTACTGTTGCCCATCGTGTAGGGGCCATGAGATCTGGACTGTTGCAATATGGCATCCCTGTCCCTATAATGCAGAAGCTTGGCTACTACCGGGCGTGGGGGCCGACCCGGGGCCGGGGGTCGACCCGGGACTCTGTGATCCCTCTCCAGGGTGAAGAATTGAGATAGTGTGCCAGCCGACATCATCTCCTTAAACCACGTTTCAAGGAATGTCAGCATGTCCGTCCCTTCTGTGGTCTCCGGTATCCCCACCACCCGGACATTGTTGCGCAGATTTCTCCCTTCAGCATCTTCTGCCCTCCGTTCGAGCTCCGCCACTCTGGCCGTAAGATCATCTAGCCGCGCTGACCCTTGTTTCTACCCCGGCACTAGTTCTGTGAGGGAGTTTTCGACCTCCGTGACCCTATCTGCCAGCTTATGGTGTTCCGCCTGCAGCAGACCCAGGCCCACCGACACCGCCCCTATATCCTGCTGTAATGCTGTTTTGGTGTCGGAGATTGCCTCCAGGATCTTGTCCAAGTGGAGGTGCAACGATAGGTCTTTGTTGGTTGTGTCCCCATTGTCTTGCCCACTATGCTGTGGGGATGAGTCCCGGGTGTTGGGCCGGGTGTTGCCTGTTTTAGTTTTCTGCCGCCCCATTTTACTCCTGTGGGACTCAGCCCAGGCACTCTCTCAGGGAACAGGCAGCCCCTCCGCCAGTCCGGCCCCACTCGAGGTCTCAGAGTCCGCCAGAACCCCGGTTCATAACTTCGGTGGCGCCCCCTCTTATCAGTTCCCTTCTCGATGATCTGGGCCCCAGCCCCCAGAGAAAAGTCCTGCGGAGGATTCGGTCACTGCCTTCCAATGCCACCTGTGTCCAGGCATCTGTAGGGCCCCAACTCTTATTTCAATTGCCCAGTGGGTAGTATGTGCCAAGCATGCCGAGTGGGCCGCACCTGTCGGGGGCCTCGCTCCTCCCTGCTCCGTTCCTTCCGATTCAGTGCTTGCCCACAAGAGAGGAATCAACTTGCCCCAATTCTCCTCTTCGCTATCTGCTTTAGCACTTCAGGCGGCCAAGCTCCCACGACACAAGGGGACGTGCGTGAGCTGTTCGGTCTCACAAGGCCTCTCAGTGATCTCAGGCCCCAACAGGTCGTCTTGTGGTGGTCCCAATCCAGCCCAGAGCCAAATGACACAATCTGTACCCACCGGCCCACTTATCTGCCCCCTCACCAGTCCCCACAGTGCAGTGCCCAGGGATCTGCACCTATCTCCAATCTATCTGCCGATCCAGTACTAGCCCTCCGTGCTTCGTCAGCGTATCGCCGGCTGTCCTGCTCGCTGCTCTCACCTCGGGTACTCTGGCCTTACTCCTCCATCACTGTATGCGAACCGCTTCTCTCTGTCCCGGATCAAGACTCGCCCAGCCTCAGCCGTCCCCTCGGCTCCCGTCTTAGGCCCACATGGAGGACGGGCCTCCGCCGGTCCCCACTCACAGCCGCTCTTATTCGGGCCGCCGCTCTCCTCTCCGTAGCGCAGAGACCCTGCCGAACCAGTGCGCTCACCGTGGTTGTTCCGTCTGCACCGCCACCACTTGCCTTCGATATTATGTGCAGCAACCATCTCTCCGCTCTGCTGCCAGGGCCTCCACCCAAGGCTGCAGCCTCGTGGCAGCGCCGGGTTCGCTTTCTTAAGGCCCGCTCCTGGGGCCCGCTCCGCAAATGCACTGTCCTTAGCTCCGATCCGGGTGCTTCCCTAAGCCCCAGCCCCAGGTCCACCTGACCGCAAGGACTAGTCCGCTCTCCAGCCCTCCAAATGCGGGACCTCGGGGACGCCCCTCTCGAGTTCCGACAGGATTATCTCCGGACCAAGACGGAGCTCCGCAGCTATGCGGCCGCCATGATCGCGGCCCAAGCCACGCCCCAATTCTTAGACATTGTAAGTGCAGTAATGCCATTAAGAGTATATGGTGCTGGGAGTTTGTCATTACAAAGTCCATAGTACCATAATGGCTTTACTGAAAACTGAGATGTTTGATATCAAACTTCTCAGCACATTAAACCCACACTGATGCCAGTGTGGGATTTAATGAAAAATGCACACAGAGGGCATCCTAGAGATGCCCCCTGAAAAATGACCTAACACTAGAATCCAGGTTGAGTGGCTGCTTCCCAGCTGCCACCACCAGACATGTTTCTGGACCCCTGGGTCGAGAGCCTGCTGCTCTCGGAGGTCTGAAACAATGCACATCCTGGGACGAGGTGCCAAGCCTCCTCCCCCAGGATGGGCAGGGTCCACGAAGGGGAAGTTTCAAAGGCTTGCCACCTTTGCGAGCTTCCCCAGGCCTTTTGCTGCTCCCAGCAACTGGTGCTCACCGGTTCTGACCCCCACTTTGGGCGGGAGAACCATCGGGAAAACCAAGTGAGGAACGGAGGTGTGCCCACCTTTACCAACCCCACCTCTCAGGTGGGGGAGGCGAGGTGAAGCACAACTCTCAGTCCCCGCCATCTTGCAGATGGGGGGACCCAGCCAACCAGAGTGAGGCATATGCCCCCCTCCCACTGGAGGGTGGCATAATAGGGGGTGTACCCACCCCAAGGAAGGAATCCATTAGTCCCAAACCTTTACTTACCTGTAGCGCCCCTAAATCTAGTATTTAGGGGCACCCCCGAACCTTGCCTCCTCAGACAAGCAATGACCAAGAAGAAAAGAAGAAGAAGGACCTAACAGCCGTGCCGAAGCTAAGAAGAGGAGGACGCCCACTGACTTGGCCCCAGCCCTACCGGCCTGTCCCCACCTCGAACCTGCAGAAGCAAAACTCTGGTGTGTCCTGCAGCCAGCATCCTCAAGAACCCCGAGGACCTGCCCTGCCTTCCAAAGAAAAGACTTTGTCTCCCGTGAACACCGGATTTGTTCACCCACAGACTCTGGCACTGGCCAAATCCGCGAGTCTGCACCACTCTGCACCCGTCGCCCACTATACCTCATTTTGGTATAGTATATACAGAGCCAGCTTCCTACATTGGTGGATCAGCGGTGGGATATACAACTTTGCATTTAGTGGACTGACTTGGTTACCACCTGATCACATGACAGAACTCTTAAATTGTCTTTAGAATTCTGATTTTTTTTTAATTGACAAAATGTTTCCAAATTACTCAAATTCTTTTTAGGGCATTGGTTCAGTCCCTTTAGAATTTTAGAAAAATAAACATTCACTTGATTTAGGATAAGAGGGGTTAGAACGTTTTTTTTAACAATGTCTTTTAACAAGAGCCCAGCTGTTAGTGAAGATAACCACAATGGCATAGAGAACCAGGTTGAGGAGCTCGACCTCACCCCTTATCTCCACTTAGAATTTAGGGAGTTAAGGTCTCTATTCAAACTCAAACATATAGTCATGGGGCCCCATCCCTCCAAACAAAAGCTCCAGGAGCTGTTGGCAGGGTATGCTACGGACCATACCTCTGAGAATGGTGAAGACCTCTCAGAGGGGGGAGAAGATGGAAGATGGAGGGGATGAGGATACCTTCCAACACCCCCCCCCCCCCACTTCTTAGGGAGAAAAGGGCCCCAGTGGCCCTGACTCCAAGAATAAGCCTCTCAGCACCTAGATCCCACACAGGTGGATCAGGTGCTACTGAGGACATTGAGGACAGCCTCAATGAGGAGGACATCCTTTAGGAAGGTTGACCAAAAGATTGGATCTAGAGACCAGACTCCTGGCTCTAGAGAAAGAGAGAGCCTAGATGGGCTTAGCTCCCATCAATGGTGGCAGCAATTTACTAAATAAGGATAAAGAGCAATCTTATGATCCTAAAATCCCCAAAGGGATTGTCCCTAAATATGAAGATGGTGCTGATATCACAAAATGGTTCACAGCCTTTGAGAGAGCTTGTGAAATGAGAAAAGTGAAGAAGTCACACTGGGGGGGCACTCCTTTGGGAACTGTTCACTGGTAACTGCAGGGACAGACCCCTGACCCTGACAGGGGCAGATGCTGGGTCTTATGACCTCCTGAAGAGTACTCTGATTGAGGGCTTTGGACTCACAACTGATGAATATAGAATTAGATTCAGGGGGGCTCACAAAACCCAAAACCAATCCTGGATTGACTTAGTTGACTACTCAGTTAAGACACTAGATTGCTAGTTAACTGGAAATAATGTACATGATTTCAATGGACTTTACAGTTTGTTTATGAAAGAACATATTTTAAGTGATAGCACTAATGAAAAGTTACACCAGCATTTGGTAGACCTAGGTCTAATTTCTCCCCAAGAATTGGGAAGGAAGGCAGACCACTAGGTCAAGACATGGGTGACAAAAACAGCCACTGGGGGTGACCAAAAGAAAGGGGTTACAAAACCTCCCCAGGGGAAAGGTGGTGAGAATCCCCAAGATAAAAAGCCTGAGTCTTCAAAAGGCCCCCAAAACCCTGAACAGGGGGGTGGGACCCAAAACTCTTCCCAGTCCAATAATAGGCACAGGTAAAAGAACTTTGATCCCTTAAAGGCCTGGTGTGACAACTGTTGGGACACTTAACTGGAGATGTTACTTGTCCGGACAAGAAGCCCCCTAGTCCTACTACAGCTGCTCCTGGTGTAGCCAGTCTCCAGATGGGATCAACAGTGTGCCCAAAGCAAATCAGGAGTCACACTGAAGCAGTTCTAGTCACAGAGGGTGAAGTTGAGTTTGCCACTGTAGCTGTGTGGCCACCCAACTTAAAGAAGTATTTGCAATACCCTTGGATTAATGGAACTAGGATAGAAGCTCCGAGGGATACAGGTGCCAGTGTCACTATGGTAAGAGATACACTGGTTTCCCCAGAACAATACCTGATTGGGAAAACTTACCCAGTTACCAATGCAGACAGTGTTACTACTAACCATGCAATGGCTATGGTGACATTAGACTGGGGGAGGGGGGGTTACTGGCCTGAAACAGGTAGTGGTCTTTCCAAAGCTTCCAGCTGCATGTCTGCTTGGCAATGACCTGGAAACCTCAGCATGGGCTGAGAGAGAACTAAAAACCCATGCAGCAATGCTGGACATCGCTGAGATTAGTGTGTCAAAACTAGAGCACAGAGCCGAAAGCAGGGTGAAAAAGAAGTGTTGGAGCCTGACAGTATGGCCCAACCTTCCAAGAGGAAAGGTAAGAAGATTGGGAAACCAGCTTCTGTACAGCAAAAGGATCAGGACCCCTCTCCTCTGGGAGAGGACTTGGACACCCCAGAGGAAACTGAGCCCATGGAGCTTGACCCTTACCAGGTTGAACTCTCAGGCCCAGGGGGACCCGCTAGGGAAGAGCTGTGCCTTGGACAGCAGGACTGTCCAACTGTTGAAAGCCTGAGGCAGGAAGCTGCTACCCAGGAAAAGGGAGATGTCAGTGGTACCCACAGAGTCTATTGGGAGGAGGGGCTACTGTACACTGAGGGCAGAGACCCCAATCCTGGAGCCACTAGGAGAGTGGTAGTGCTTCAGAAGTATAGGGAGTTCCTACTAACTTTAGCTCATGACATTCTACTAGCTGGACATCTGGGCCAAACCAAAACCTGTGAAATGTTAGTTAGCCATGTTTACTGGCCCCATATGTCTCAGAAAGTAAATGAGTTTGTCAGCTCCTGTGTCACCTGTCAAGCCAGAGGCAAAACAGGCGGACACCCAAAGGCCCCCTTATTTCCACTGCCAGTGGTTGAGGTTCCCATTGAAAGGGTAGGTGTGGACATAATGGGTCCACCTGAACCTCCCACAGCATCAGGAAACACATTTATACTAGTGGTAGTGGATCATGCCACTAGGTATCCTGAAGCAATTCCCCTTAGGACTACTACAGCTCCTGCAGTAGCCAAGGCCCTCATTGGTGTCTTAACCAGGGTAGGGTTTCCTAAGGATGTGGTTTCAGACAGAGTGTCAAACTTCATGTCTGCTTACCTAAAACACATGTGGAAAGAGTGTGGAGTGCAGCACAAGTTTACTACACCCTATCACCCACAAACCAATGGTTTTGTTGAGAGGTTTAACAAGACATTGAAAGGCATGATTATGGGGCTCCCTGAAAAACTCAAAAGGAGATGGGATGTCCTCTTACCATGCTTGCTTTTCGCCTACAGAGAGGTGCCTCAGAAGGGAGTAGGGTTTTCCCCCTTTGAACTTCTGTTTGGCCATCCTGTTAGGGGACCACTCTGTCTTGTAAAAGAAGGTTGGGAAAAGCCTCTCCAAGTACCCAAACAAGACATTGTGGACTATGTACTAGGCAACTTTAGCAACCAGTGCATCAAACAAATCCTTTCACCTAAGCTTCACTACATCATTGCCTCCTAAATGGAATATTACTAGAACAGAGGTGGAAGTCCCCTTGGTAACATCTTTTCCACCGCTGTACTCAGATTGTTGACACGTAGGACTCTTTGCCCAAACCATCTCATGGTGGATCCTGGTGAAACCACTCGTCCGGGACACCTCTTGAGCCTTCTGTATATAGGAGTGACCCAAAGCAACGCTTGGCGAGTGGACATAACACCTGATGCACACAGAGACATATGGAGAGAAGAACAGCATATTACATGGCTGACCACTAGGTCATGTGACGACACACATACGTTTTTTAGCACCTGGATCTACATCTCCCAATTTTAGCACCATGTGCCCATCCAATCCCGATCCAGCAACAGATGTGGTTACCCCTAAGCGGAAAGAATGAGAGCTGATATTGGACGGATGAATTCCTGGCATTCCAATAGTGTGGAGGAACAATGCCCTTGCCAGCCCCTGTGGGTGGGCGCCAATGTACTCTTCAGGGGCCCGGATGGGACAGCTGTGGGCACCAGGTGCGGGAACCAGGTGCCCTGTTCAGAATGATCAAAAGTAGAAAAGAAGCAGTACCCCACTAGCCATGGATGAAACTATAAATAATTAACATACATAAGGAATTGAACCAATGTGCATACATGTATTTCTTTCAGCATTATTTAAGGATTAATTGGTTATAAGCACTACACTCAAACCTTAAAGCTTAAACATATTCAAAAAACATAACAAAGCAAGTTAGAAGATAAACATATTGAAAGACATAACACACAACAAATATAAATGACCTCAAAAAGCTGATATTTAACTGACTGTCAAGATATATACCTTACATATGTACAAACATGAAAACTCAGTGTCCTGCAAAAGTAAATCACAGAAAAACACTAATCTTGAAGGCGTTTTCCGGAGTTTGTTACATTAATGCAGTCAGTGGGGTCCCATGGGCAGGGGTTTTGCTTTACTGAATGTTCCCAGAGACAATGGTTCATGTGGCCTTTCTACAAACACTGTGCCTCTCATAATACCACTGACGCGTTTCAACCACTTTTCAGTGGGACATGCAAACTACGTTGAGGTCATCATCAGGGTGTAATGTTGTAGATGAGGACACTGTACACCAAAAATATTAATAATGTGTGGTACATTCATATTATTTAGATGTGGGTCCATACCCAAAATTCGGCCTAGTGTTTGTGGTAGTTGTTCGCTGTGAACAAAAGGCAATACAAATTTAAATTTTAATGCACACGCATTCCATGCGTCCCAACTCACGTCCTAGGTGCTACCCTATATTAGAAGTATGAATCACAAGGCGCTATGGATTGAAAGAAAAAGTCAATAAAGTGATTATGTAGTTATGTAAAAAAAATTGACATTAGGAAAGAGTTTCAAGATCTCTATACCTTTACATGACTATTTATTTTTCTTGTTTATTTTGTGGTACATGCTAGCACAGATGTTATGATGGATAGCAGGGCAGCCTGCTGATTTTTTCTCCTGGGTTGCTGAAGCAACCCTGCTTCCCAGAATTAATGTAAAAAAGAGTCAATCATCTACCAGGTGCCTGAGTGTGCTGTTGTGGTGACTCACAGGAATCTTGGGACATTTAGCATGGTGATCTTTGTGCAATGATGTTCACAGTTCCTTCTTTGGTTATGTCCTGCTGAAAGAACAGTGGTCAGAATGTTGTATATTTTTGAATCGGGTGGGCATTAATCATCCCAAGGAGTTGCACTTAGAGAAGGCATGCTGTCTGCTCAGTGGCGGAGCTAGACCTATTGCCGCCTGTGGCGGGCCCTGGATTTGCTGCCCCGCAGCCATGTGTAAGAGCGGGGTGCTGGCGATTTCCTCAGCGGCTGCCCCGCGACAGCCCCCCTTGCTACACCACTGAGGCGGCCCCCCCCCCTTGCTACGCCACTGTGTCTGCTACAAAAACTGGTGCATGTTGGTGTACTATATTGTAGACAGTTTCTTTTGACCCTTATGGTGCACAGTATGCTGGAATTTGTATTTGGATGTTGTTCTTGGGAAGATACTGCTAATTTCGGACCGTCCTTCGAAAATGAAATGTGGGCCACATTCAGAAAGTCAGAGATCTCTTTCCGAAAAAAAAATGGAAAACATGGCTCTTTGGATCGATCTAGCGTAGTTCTTTAGTTATTATGCCCGATATGGAGGATAGGCCACCTAAACCCTGTGACACGTCTATTGACATAACTGCGCTTTACAATACACCTTATCATTATTATTATTATGATTTCATTTTACGAAGGACAGAACAGGGTTTATTAGGGCTCTCTATGCCGGTGCCGCCCATGACTGAACAGCAACGACAATTCATTATGTGAGCTTGAAAATATTGATGATAAACATTTGTTATTAGGAAGAATGGAACAGTCGAAGAGGTACAGGAAAGATCGGCTAGAAGAAACTCGTACTCTGGCACCTCTATCGTCTGACTTTATGTATTATTGTTAGAGGAATAAGAAAATTAGTTTGTAGTCACACGCCTTGAAAAAGTCCCATTGGGGACAAAACACGTGTCAGCTGATGATCATGTACTTGGTGGGAAGCCTGTAAACACAGTAAAGACGACTAAAATATATCACATGACCTTGGACTTATTGACTGACTTTTCTGGTTATTTGTCCTCAAACAGTGTTATTTAAACAAATCGTTGGAGCGCTCCAGTATATTGATTTATGATTTAGTGGTTTGTTATTCTTTAGAGTAACACCATCATTGCCCTTGTAGATAGCAGGGCCATATACTGTGGTGGCACCAGTCTTTGAACAGGTATACTTTTTGTAGACTTTCTGCCCTGACTAATTCAGTAGTGTGAGACATCTTTTAGTTATTGTCACAGCTACCTATCATTATCTAACATAATTTCGGACAGTTCATTCAGGCCGAACTACGTTGTACACAATTTCAATATCATATGTTCTTTTTGTCGAAGTAATACTGCCTCCACATCATCTTTGATGGTTTTATGCCTCAGTACCGTCCACCTTAAATCGGAGACAGCTTTTGTTGCTCCATGAAGTGTTTTACCAAAGGGGCAGTCAAATCTTATTCTTGACATATATTGGCCGATACACTTTTTGACCTCTTGGTTAGTCTTTCCTACGAATGCCTTGGGCATTAGCACAGGATGCAATATTTGAAACTTTTACTGTTGCAGTTAATGAATTCGAAGTGTCTTTTGATTTGGTTGTAGTATGTAAATTCTTCCCCTTCCATGGTACTGTCACACACTGTACAATTTCCACATTGTGGTAGCTGTTTACTGTTGGCAGGCTCAGCATGTTTCACCGATTGAATGTAGAGCCTTGTTTTTCAGTATTACAATGTACTAGGATATCGCTCAATTTTCGATTTCTTTTTAATGCAAACAAGAGATTATTTTTTATGGAACAAAGCAAGAAATTAGAAGCCAATGCTTTCTGATGGTTTTTTCAACTGGTCGGTGTTATTGTTAAAAGCAGTAATGCGGGCCATCCTATCCAGTTTCTTACTTTGTTTAGGTTCCAGAAGACATTTCTTTGGGTTATACCAGACCCTGTTCATGGCTCTTTTTAAAAGCTTATATGGATATTTACTCTCCCTCAGTTTAGCGAGTAATATTCCTGCGTTCTTAGAGTAATCCTCCTTTTCGAAACAATGTCTCTGTATGCGAAGATATTGACTGAAGGGGAGGTTATGCTTATTGGTGAATTGTTAGAAAGGCTGTCTGCTTTAAACTCAGTGGGTTCCCAGTAAATTATTGGGGCTACGCACCAAGATGTGACTCAGTCCCAACGAGTCAGACCGTGGCAAGAACTGACACCCAATGAGGGTGAGTGTGCTGCAAGACACACAATTCAGACTCAGTGTACAAGGTGCTCAGAAAAGGGAAACTCACACCAAAGGAGTGGGGCTCTGCACCAATGGGTCAAAGTCACACTCAGGGCCTGTGGGACTTGGCCCTTTTTGCAGGGTCATCCCCGAACTTTTTGCCTTCCTTCTAGCCTTTTTTCTGACCTGTTCTTGGCTGTTTTATGACTCTGGGCACTTTACCACTGCTGATCAGTGCTAAAGTGCATATGCTCTCCCTATTGTAAATTGTGTTATGTATTAGTGACTCCATGATTGGATGATTGGTTTACTTGTCAGTCCCTAGTACAGTGCACTGAGTGTGCCCAGGGCTGGTAAATCCAATGCTGCTGGTGGGCTTGTAGCACTGGTTGTGCCACCCACAGAAGCAGCTTGTAAAGTGTGGCTCTGGCCTGCCACTGCAGAGCCTGTGTGCAGCCTAGGGCTGCCATGTCGACTTGGTGAGTGCACCCACTTACCAGTCCCTAAACCTTCCCTTTTCTTCATATCAGACACCCCTATGGTAGGCCCAAGGGCAGGGTGCATTGTAAGTATAAGGTAGGACATACCCTGGTGTGTGTGGCATGTCCTAATAGTGAACTACAGCCATTTTCGTTTTTCACTATTACAAGGCTACCTGTTCCCCATAGGCCAGAATGGGCAGTTTTGATTATTACACCTTATAATCCTAACTGACCCAGGGAACATGGTAGAAAAACGAATTTAGTATGCCTGAACTCAGAATGATAAAATACATATTTTAGTGAAGTTGGTTTTAACATTCTGTGTTTGAAAATACCACTTTTAGAAAGTAGGTATTTTCTTGCCTAACTATCCAAGCCTGCCTCTGCTAGGTTGTGTATTCCTTGTCTGGGTTTGTGAGTGACAGGGGCTGGGGGACTCCAGGAGACAGGGTGAGTCAGCACAGGGCTGAATAGAGATCTGCATGGAGATAGGTGGGAGGAGTTGCACCTGGGACCTGAATAGGGCTGTGCCTTCCCTCCACAATGCTGGCTCCACCTCCTGTGGTGTGTCTGATGTCCCTGGCCTACTCTGTGAAAGGAAAGAAGGAGTCCTGTAAACAAAGTGCTCCAGGACTGACCAGAACTGGTTTTGGACTAGGCAAAGGCCTCTCTACCTTCAGAGAACAAAGAGAAAAGGTGTATAAAAGGGGACCCAGACCCCTAGGAAATTAGATCACTTTTGGGAAACAAGAAGAAACCTTTGCTGAGGAGCGGAACCAAGAAGAAACTGAGGAGAAGACTATCCCTAAGCTAGAGGGATCTGCCTGCAGTGGTTGCCTGACTGCCAAAGAAAGGAGAAGGGAACTTTGTGTGTACTTTCATCAACTTGTGAAGGATCTCCAAGGGCTTGATTTCAGAGCTTGCCTCCTGCTGAAGTCTCAGGGACAACAGACTTCACCCACCAGCTCTCCTGTATTCCCTTGCAGGGAATTTGGACCTTCTGACACACTTGCGTGTCGCTGGGAGCTGGAAGCGCGACTCACGAACGAGAAGCGTGTCGCCGAACTGCCGCTTCACAACACGAAGCGCCTCGCATCTCCAGGGGAGAGGATCGACGTCGCAGCAGATGCCGCTGCATCACTGGGAAGCGTGTCACAGGGCCTGTCGCGGCTCATCGCCGGAGAAGAGGATCGACATCGCATCAGACGCCGCCGCATCTCCGGGAAGCGTGTCGCAGGGCCTGTTGCGGCTCATCGCCGGAGAAGAGGATCGACGTCGCAGCAGACGCCGCTGCATCACCGGGAAGAGTGTCGCAGGGCCTGTTGCGGCTCGCATTGTTGTGGAAGCAACTCGCATCGCCAGTGGAGAGGGTCGACGTCGCAGCAGACGCCGCCGCATCACTGGGAAGCGTGTCACAGGGCCAGTCGCGACTCGCATCGTGGGAAGCATCCCGCATCGCCGGAGAAGAGGATCGACGACGCTGCAGACGCCGCCGCATCACCGGGAAGCGGGTCACATCAAGAAGAAAGCGCCATCTTTGTTTCTTTGCACCAGATCTTCAATGCATCACCGTCCTTGCGTGTAAGGGACTACCGCATCACCTTCCCTGCAACACTTTCGTTGCCTTGCGTTACGCATCTTAAGGTACATTGAACTCAGAGTGTCGCACTTACCATCTTAAGAGACTCAAGCTAATTCTACCATCTTTAAAGTACAGTATTGTGGATTATTTTTGTCGTTTGTGGTCTTGTGGTAAATCTATATAAAGATACTTATTTTTATAATACAACCTGTGTGGTGTCCATTTGTAGTGTTGTCACTGGATTACTGTATGTGTTCACAAATGCTTTACACACTGCCTCTGAACTAAGCCTGTCTGCTCGTGCCAAGCTACCAAGAGGGTGAGCAGGGGTTATTTCAGGAGTGTACCCCCTTACCCTGACTAGACGCAAGGGTCCCTATTTGGTCAAAGGTACCTACCTCTGCCACCTAGAGACCCCCAAATCTAACATTGGTGGTCAGCGGTGGGGATTCTGGACTTGCATTTGTGACTCATGTACAGTGATTGGTGAACACTACCTAGTGAGTGCAGACCAAACGCAACCACATACTTTTGGTAGATATTCTTTTCTGGGACTTTCTATTTTTTGCTAAAAACTGCCAAGTTTAGCCACCATGAATTCAGCAGCATCCATAGTATCTGTTGATAATGATTGGGAAGAGGAGAAACTGGAATGCTACACCATTAACCAGCTCAAGCACTTCTGCAGAAGGTTCAAAGTTTCTCTGACCGGAATCACCAAGAAGGATGATTTCCAAAAGGCGCTGAGGGCCTGGGTTGAAGCAAGGAATACCCCTGAGAATGAGGAAGGGGCTGAGAATGCAGATGAGCAGCTGGATGGGCCAGTGGGTCCAGGGGAGAGGAGAGCACCTTCCCCCGTAGGTAGCAGTGTTTCTGCCAGAGGTCTGTCCCCGGAAGAGCTGGAGGACAGAGAAAAGAGTAGGATGCATGAGATGGAGCTGACCAAGCTCAAGTTGAATGGGCAGTTAGAATTTGAGTTGCAAACTAGGAAATTGGCCCTAGAGGAAAAGAGGATGCGGTTTGAGCATGAGTTGAGAATGAGGGAGCTTGATTTAAAGCTCGAGAGGCTGGAGGCCATGAGTGTCTCAGCCCAGCAACAAGAAATGTGTGTAGCTCAGAGAGTGAGCTTTGTTGAGTTGGAGGGGGAGTCCAGCTAAGATGGTGGCAGTAAAATTATGTTATCTAGTGCTGAGGGAGTAGTGCACACACCCAGAGATGTGGCGACTGACTTGAAGGAGGGGGTTAATATACACCAGGAGGTTCCAGGATATGAAGTAGCTCCAGTGGTGCACAGTGTCCCTGAGGTGGATTGGGGAACTGGCACAGGGGTTCATAGTCCTAGAGGTGGGAGGGACACTCTACTGACTCTAGATGAGAGGTGCAGGGAGAGGGGTTCCCCCATGGTTGAAGTCCTGATGTGTGAGTGTGGAGACCGCCCAGAAGAGTGTGGGTTGAGTGACAGAGACAGTCAGATACTGTCTTGCCAGTCTCAGGAGAGTGGTGTGGGGTACGTGTGCAAGGCACTGGATGGTGAGGTGAAGGATAGTTTGGTTAACCCTTGTAGGGGGCTGTGTGATCCATTTGTGGGAGAGCATATTGTAAGTCCCTATTTTCCATAGCTATGCCAACACCTGTTGGAGTGTGAGTTCTCTGACCCCAGGGAGCTCACAATGGAGGCAGACCTTTTGGTGGATTCCAGAGGGTCTGAAGAGGCATTGGGGAGTGACCCTAAGAGGAGTGGCTCAGGTGTCTTCCAACCCAGAGTGGTGGGAGAGGTTCAGTGTAGCCCAGCTAGGTCCCGTGGTAGTGGGAGGGGTGTAGGGACTCACGTCCTGTCTCAGTGGAGAAGGAGTGAGTGTGGGGCTGCGTATCCCAAGGTGCCCGAAACCCAGTCTCAGAGCCTGGATGGTTCTTTAAGGGAACACCAGGTAGGGAGCCTAGGCTGTCCTGATGGGCTGCCCGTTGAGGAGGATCTCCTAGTGTCTAGAGAACCTGGAGCGTCTGTAAATAGAGCTCCAGTGTTTCTGGTGTCTGGCAGTGCCACTCCTAAGTGGAGGGTGCAGAAGTCCAGAGTGAGGGGTGAGAGGGGGAGAGAGTCCCCAGTGGAAGAACCAGTGGGTCAGGGGCCAGCCAGAAGGGCTGAGTCACCGGTGAAGGACCATGGTGACACCACTTCTGTCCTGGGGGATCTTCACGCCTGTCAGAGGGACAGGGGTCAGGAGATCTGCGCCAGGCAGACTGTCACACGACACATGAGTTATGTGTCACCCTCAGGGGGGGCATGCGTGCTCCCAAGGAAGTCCTGGTGCGCCAGGCGGGTGCTCAGCTGCAGGGTTTAGTCCCTGGGTTGGGAAGCCAGGTTCAGGTGTTGTCTGACCTGGAGGGTGGGACAACTGTAAACAGTGTCCTGACCGGTTTGTCTTCTGGGGGTACCGCTCCTGATGGGAGGGGCAGTACTCTGGAAGGGGTGCAGAGGGAGGGAGTCCTCGCCTCTGACCCCGGTTCAACTGGAGGGTTTAGACCCTAGATTGGAGGACCAGGTTCAGGGTGTCCCCCCTGACCTGGACGCCCAGTTGCAGGATAGAACCCCTGAACTGGTGGGCGAATTGTGCAGGACACCTGCCACAGGTGCCCTGGCAATTCTGGAAGGGGGTACCGCTCCAGGTGGGAGGGTACAGAGCCCCAAGGAGGAGGACCGGGTGTGGGAAAGCCCACCCCAGTCTCCAGTCCAGCCGCTGGTTATAGGCCCGGGGCTGGTGGGTCAGCGCCAGGATGTCATACCTGACCTGACAGGAGGGAGAATGGACAAAGGGTGCCAAGCACCTGGGGCTACTGCCCCCCCCTCTCTGTCGCCACAGAGGTTTGAGAGCCCTGAGAGGCATAAGGTCTGGGTCTCATCCCTGACCACTGTCAGTGGCCACTGTGGCTTGCTGTCTGTCTGTTGGGACACACCTGTGAGCAAGTTAAGGTTAGGTGCTGCACAGGTGGTGTCCACAGGTGAGGAGAAGGGTTCCCCATGGATTAGCTTGGTGGGCCCTGAGAGTATGGACAGAGGGATTCCAATAGGTTCAGATTGGCGTAGAACTGGAGTATGCCCCTGCTGTTGTGGGCCAGGGTCCAGGTTCTATCGCCCAAAGCAGGGAAGCCCATCAAGGTAGTGATTGGTCTACCCTGCGTTTTTGGCTGAAAGGGGGTTGTGTTGGACTTGGCCCTTTTTGCAGGGTCATCCCCGAACTTTTTGCCTTCCTCCTAGCCTTTTTTCTGACCTGTTGTTGGTTGTTTTATGACTCCGGGCACTTTACCACTGCTGATCAGTGCTAAAGTGCATATGCTCTCCCTATTGTAAATTGTGTTATGTATTAGTGACTCCATGATTGGATGATTGGTTTACTTGTCAGTCCCTAGTACAGTGCACTGAGTGTGCCCAGGACTGGTAAATCCAATGCTGCTGGTGGGCTTGCAGCACTGGTTTTGCCACCCACAGAAGCAGCTTGTAAAGTGTGTCTCAGGCCTGCCACTGCAGAGCCTGTGTGCAGCCTAGGGCTGCCATGTCGACTTGGTGAGTGCACCCACTTACCAGTCCCTAAACCATCCCTTTTCTTCATATCAGACACCCCTATGGTAGGCCCAAGGGCAGGGTGCATTGTAAGTATAAGGTAGGACATACCCTGGTGTGTGTGGCATGTCCTAATAGTGAATTACAGCCATTTTCGTTTTTCACTATTGCAAGGCTACCTGTTCCCCATAGGCCAGAATGGGCAGTTTTGATTATTACACCTTATAATCCTAACTGACCCAGGGAACATGGTAGAAAAACGAATTTAGTATGCCTGAACTCAGGATGATAAAATACATCTTTTAGTGAAGTTGGTTTTAACATTCTGTGTTTGAAAATACCACTTTTAGAAAGTAGGTATTTTCTTGCCTAACTATCCAAGCCTGCCTCTGCTAGGTTGTGTATTCCTTGTCTGGGTTTGTGAGTGACAGGGACTGGGGGACTCCAGGAGACAGGGTGAGTCAGCACAGGGCTGAATAGAGAGATCTGCATGGAGATAGGTGGGAGGAGTTGCACCTGGGACCTGAATAGGGCTGTGCCTTCCCTCCACAATGCTGGCTCCACCTCCTGTGGTGTGTCTGATGTCCCTGGCCTACTCTGTGAAAAGAAAGAAGGAGTCCTATAAACAAAGTGCTCCAGGACTGACCAGAACTGGTTTTGGACTAGGCAAAGGCCTCTCTGCCTTCAGAGAACAAAGAGAAAAGGAGTATAAAAAGGGGACCCAGACCCCTAGGAAATTAGATCACTTTTGGGAAACAAGAAGAAACCTTTGCTGAGGAGCGGAACCAAGAAGAAACTGAGGAGAAGACTATCCCTAAGCTAGAGGGATCTGCCTGCAGTGGTTGCCTGACTGCCAAAGAAAGGAGAAGGGAACTTTGTGTGTACTTTCATCAACTTGTGAAAGATCTCTAAGGCCTTGATTTCAGAGCTTGCCTCCTGCTGAAGTCTCAGGGACAACAGACTTCACCCACCAGCTCTCCTGTATTCCCTTGCGGGGAATTTGGACCTTCTGACACACTTGCGTGTCGCTGGGAGCTGGAAGCGCGACTCACGAACGAGAAGCGTGTCGCCGAACTGCCGCTGCCGCTTCACAACACGAAGCGCCTCGCATCGCCAGGGGAGAGGATCGACATCGCAGCAGACGACGCCGCATCACTGGGAAGCGTGTCGCAGGGCATGTCGCGGCTCATCGCCGGAGAAGAGGATCGACGTCGCATCAGAACCCGCCGCATCTCCGGGAAGCGTGTCGCAGGGCCTGTCGTGGCTCATCGCCGGAGAAGAGGATCGACATCGCAGCAGACGCCGCTGCATCACCGGGAAGAGTGTCGCAGGGCCTGTCATAGCTCGCATCGTTGTGGAAGCAACTCGCATCGCCAGGGGAGAGGATCGACGTCGCAGCAGATGCCGCCGCATCACTGGGAAGCGTGTCGCAGGGCCGGTCGCGACTCGCATCGTGGGAAGCATCCCGCATCGCCGGAGAAGAGGATCGACGTCGCAGCAGACGCCGCCGCATCACCGGGAAGCGGGTCGCATCAAGAAGAAAGCGCCATCTTTGTTTCTTTGCACCAGATCTTCAACGCATCACCGTCCTTGCGTGTAAGGGACTACCGCATCACCTTCCCTGCAACACTTTCGTTGCCTTGCGTTACGCATCTTAAGGTACATTGAACTCAGAGTGTCGCACTTTCCATCTTAAGAGACTCAAGCTAATTCTACCATCTTTAAAGTACAGTATTGTGGATTATTTTTGTCGTTTATGGTCTTGTGGTAAATCTATATAAAAGATACTTATTTTTATAATACAACCTGTGTGGTGTCCATTTGTAGTGTTGTCACTGGATTACTGTATGTGTTCACAAATGCTTTACACACTGCCTCTGAACTAAGCCTGTCTGCTCGTGCCAAGCTACCAAGGGGGTGAGCAGGGGTTATTTCAGGAGTGTACCCCCTTACCCTGACTAGACGCAAGGGTCCCTATTTGGTCAAAGGTACCTACCTCTGCCAACTAGAGACCCCCAAATCTAACAGGGCCTCTCTGCAAGACCCTCTGTAATTCCACTGGAGATAGACAACAAAGTTAGCAGCCCCCTTGGATAACAAGATCCACATAAACACTGCGGATCCTGTGTGATCCTCCAAGTGAAACTCCATGGCAAAATGGGTAGTTACTTGGAAATTAGACCCACAAGTACTTACTATACTTCCCCGGTTCCTCATTTCTAAGGGGACTCTCAGGGCCAGACTCGTAACTTCACCCAGTGGACCTCCGTTATCAGAGTTTCTGAGCCTCACAGCGGAGACCTCATAGTGGACCCCTCAGCAATGAGAGGGACTGTGGGTCAAGGTGTGAGATTCACATCATACATGCCCCTCTGAGAAGGAATTTGCTCCAAGATGTGGGGCGCATATTGGTTAAGTAAGACTAAGCTACCAGAAGTCAAACTTACAATGAGTGAGAATGTACTCCGCACACTCATGCACACAATAAGGAGATGCCAAATTAGTGAAGCTGTTCTTCAGCACCGGTGAAGAACCCACTCTTGAAAGAACTTTGAGACA
This sequence comes from Calotriton arnoldi, assembly GCA_963921515.1. Taxonomy (NCBI): domain Eukaryota; kingdom Metazoa; phylum Chordata; class Amphibia; order Caudata; family Salamandridae; genus Calotriton; species Calotriton arnoldi. The sequence goes on along the minus strand of CAWUFW010000210.1, from coordinate 1,972,457 downwards.
CTGCTTCCAGTTGTAATTATTGATAGAGCACCCTGCATCAGTGTCTGAGCAGCGTTAAAGTTGGGATCCAACCCCTCCCCCATGTATGTAAAAGGATAAACTAATATCTTCATGAAACACTTCCTGATAGTGAGTAATCATAGCTCTTTGAGAGACACAATGCAGCTCTGCCTGTCCTGTGACCTGCAGGCACTAGTGTCAATGACATGTGAGCACATTGCTACCCCAGTGCCTATTAGATGAGCACAAATTGCCTCCACTCATGTGTTTGAAGACAGTTACCACAAGGTGAAAGTAAGCTCTGTATGTGTCATTCCCCATTTTCAGCCCCGAAATATAAAGTGGGTAAAAAACACAAACACCTCCCGATTTACCGAATTACCCCGTAAATACGCTGAACCTTTGTTCGCTAGTCATTGCGGCGGCCAGTGACAAAAAGTCTCCACCAAGGTTTGGTTTGGAAGAGATCATTAGGTCGAGCCTTAGCCAGCACGCAAGACCTGCTCTGGCGATGATCTGTTGTAGTTCAGTACGAGAGAGAAGCCCCACCCACTGCCCCGCCCATATTTTTCATTGGCTTGTGTCTTTGTCCTTCGTAAATGCTGGCTTCTGATTTTGTAATGAGTTTGTTAGTCCCTCCTTAGTACCGCCATGTCATCATTTGTAACCTCCCATGGCTACTGGCCCCTTTACTTGGTTGTTACACGGTACGTGTTCTATTTTCTTTAATGAGTTTCTCCTACTGCAAGCACGACGACGTGCTTCGCTTACATTCAGCGCGCCATGCGCGCTTTCACTTTTAAAGCAGCCGGGACAATGGCGGCCACTTGAATCCAATGCCATAGGTCTTGCATTTAAATGCGAGACCTATTGCATTCCAAATATTTTTTTATATCGCGATCTTGCTGATTTCTTTTTCCGGGGGTATAAAAATCTCCTGACGTGACCCAGGTGGGACTTGAACCCACAATCCCCAGCTCAGGAGGCTGATGCCTTATCCATTAGGCTACTGGGCCAGCTGTGAAAAACGATGGGTACAGGAAGTCTCATGGCTACTCAGCACGCACTTGCACTGAACAGAAGCTGAGGAGGATCAGATGGAAACGAGGGCTTCCTGCGGATGACCCCAGGGAAATGAGGGGGAGCAGCCGGGGTCCCTAACCCAACGCATGGGCTTCAGACTCCGAGGGGCCAGGACCCTGCTGCAAAGAGCCGTAGAGGCCACCAAACATGTCACCCGTTCGTCTCCCATACCTAACGCCTGGACCAGGGCTAGTGAACACTGTGCCTCTCCCCTTCCAGAGGTACCCTCCTATCCCACGCACACTCGAGAGGACATCAATAAAAGTTACTCTGATCTACTCACTACTTCTGCCATTTTCACTTTCTAATTCTCTATTCTGACGGACATGGGGAACTACAGAGCCCGGGGTGCACTTCGGCAAGTTTTAGCAATGCCTGGAGCGAATCCGCACGGAGCATGCTCTCTACGGAGACACAACTCTTCACGAATGGATTACTAGGTGACACGCACGGTCACCTTGTGTTAAGGGTTCTCAGTAAACATAACAGTGCGTTCTGGAAGTTGTAGTCTTGTTTGTGGAAATACTGCACCAAATGTCATTAGGCGTGACTAGGTGAATAAATATCACCGCAATGCTTCAAAGGTTAGGAGATGAAACCGTAATCGTCAAATCAGCAGCTGTTTGCTCCCAGCCTCGACATCAATGAACCGCTGTCGAGCGGCTGCTGTGAACACCACAGACAAATGGCTGCCAAGGAAGGGAGTGTGGCGGGAAGCAGCTGGGCGAGAAAAAAGATCAGAATCGGATACGTAGCGTCATGTTCGTAGAAAAATATTTTTTTTAAAACATCCGTTGATGCAAACACCTCATCGAATGGACGCCCATCCACCATTTTATATAAAACGTCACACTGAGTGTTACCAATCCTAAGGGGCAGGGCCGGCGCTAAGCATGGGCAGTGTGGGCAGCTGCCCAGGGCCTCGCGCTCAGCTGAAAGACAGGGGGCCCCGCTTCACTGTGAAATGAAACACTTTCACAGATTGCCCACCTGCTCCTCCAGGGCCCCCTCCCCACACAATCACAATACACATGCGAGATGTCTCGAGTCGACGTTGCTGGTCAGGGTGTGGTGGCATTCCTGGGGGTGCAGGGGTGTGGGGAAGGGACAAACAGAGTGGGGAAGGCACAGCAGCCGGGCCAGCAATTATGTTGGCTCACAGTGTCAGGGGTGAGGCAGCACCTCTGTTAAGTACCGGCCATTCCCTTTCTGCATTTTGTTGCTAGGTGACACAAGGCCCCTTTGTTTCCAGGACCAGCCGGACACAGGTAAGGAGAGGTGGGTGAGGGGAGGAGGGAGCAGCCAGATCAACTGGCTTTTGTTAACTTTTGCATCACCCATTTTTTTTTTATGGGAATGTGTATTTAAAATGTATGTAGAACTGCCGTTGCTAGGGCAGTGTTTTACGAAATGCCTCGTTACTGCTTCGAAGGCCCAGGGGAGGGGGCCCCTTTTCCCTGGGCCTCTAAGCACTAGAGCAAGCTGCAAGGTCCAGGTGTGGGGGCCCCCTTCCCTGGGCCTTGTAGCCATTACTCCCTCTTTCCTTTCCTTTATTTGTTCCCCTGTGAAATGAATCCAAAAAAGAAAAACACTTTTGCTGGAAAGGTCGTCTTTTTTCTCACATTTTTCACTTCCAAAGTGCAGCCTTGGGATGGAGAGAAATAAAAGGTCCAAAATGTAAAAAATAACTTAAGCAAGACAGAGTGGGTCGAAAAGGGGCCAGATTGATTTTATTCACACCCAAAACACATTAGTGCCACTTTACAGAGTTTGCCAGTGAAGCGCTACTTTTGTTTTCTTGTCTTTCTCTGAACAGCATTGTTTTCCCCGGGTGGGGAAGTCCACCATTCCTGAATGTACTGCAATACCTGCTTGATGTGCAGATTGGAAAACAAAATGCATACCGCGGCTCTGTATTCACGAATGTGGTCTTTTTAAACCATATTGCTTACGTTTTGTAAGGATATAAGCAATGGACATTGAAACTGGTCCCTTCCGGCCCTGTAGTCATGGCCTTATCTTTTCATGCAAAAGCACTCATTGATTTCTGAATAATAAGTGCAAAAGCGTTAAGGTAACCATGTTGTTCCTGCTTACATTTCACATGCTTTACTTAATCTTACATTCCTTATGAGTGTTTGCTTTTTCCAGATGTTGTCACTTTTTTTTTTTTTAGGCAGCATATTGCTCTTGTCTAGTGCGTAATTTGAATTGAGTCGCCTCCAGGTGATCATTGCGGGGCGCAATTGGGTTGCAGTTGAAGGCAGTGCGGGCAGTATGGTGTTCAGTGGGGGAGAGGATGTGGCACTATGGTCAAAGCTGCCGAATTTGGAACTGGGGAACCAGGTTCAGCCTTCATGACCAGTCCACCAGACCACTCTCCTGAGAGAGCACATTTCCATGCTAGACCTTAGAAGGCCCCGAAAGACCATAGAAGAATGGTGTCTGAGCACCAGCAGGTGGACCATAGCGGTGGCAAGTGTGGGTTAACCTTGAAGGCCTGTCCACTACAACCCCTATTGAAGCTCACCTCGAGTCTTTTGGGCAGGCCTACGAAGCAGCACACCCTAGAGCAACAGTGACTCTGTCATTGAGGTCACAGGACCCTTGACCAGGGAGGCTCTAGGGCGGTGCGACCGGTGAGATCATACTGAGCGCTGACTTCGGGTGGGGGCGTCATGTTTGCGAGTATATTATGTTTCTTAAAGCACTTGCTGCCTCCTTCCTGGCCTTCAGCAATTTTCGGCAACAATAAAAATGTCATGATAACTCCGGTGATTAATGTTCTTCCTAGAGAGAGATGGAGTTTTGTCAAGTGGAAGTTTTGACTTGTGGAAAGGTAGCGCAGAGGGTTAATGTGCCTGCTGCAAAGAACATGTACCATGCAGATCACTAAGTCCACATAATGTAAAAAGGCCAGTGGGTTACTGCTTTTGTCAGAGAGATCTTATTGTTACTTGCAGTTTATAAGTCAAAATCCTAACATAGAACAATGAGCTATTAACTGTCATCTAAGCGCTGCATGCAAACTGCAAGGTATAAATTACAGCGTTATGGTTTTTTTCCCAGTATTTGATTATCCTAATGTTGCAAAAAGGGTTCATTTGGACAGAAATCAATTCTGGTTATTAAAGAGAACCCCCAACCATGGTATTACGTTCTAAATTCAGAGTTTGTGTTTCTCCAGATCAATCACTATTAAACTATACTGCCTACTAGTATGATTGTCATGTGACTCCTAGTCCTTTGTCTTATGTAACATTACCTATTGTGATTTACACACGTATGATTGTTTGTCTCTGTGTAATGTGTGATATAAAGTTCTCTGACACCCTACACTGGTATCAGTGGCGCTGTAAATCAAATTAAATGCATCTGAGCGAGAATGTGGTTATGGAGACTTGAGGGGCACTGTTAAAGGGTGGTAGTGAGGAAAACCGTGGCAGAGCGAGTCATTGAGGGGCACCATCATTGTCGCACAGGGCTCCACCAGCGCTAAAGGCGGCCACTTCTACTTCCTACAGTTCTAACACCAAATCAAAAATGTTGATTTGAAAACCCCTTGAATCTGAAGCATACCTTCAAGTCAATGTATGATTTAGCAGTGGTCTCGGTTGTTCTAAGTCTTTTTTATTTATGTACAATCTTTATTTGTTTGCAATGGTGTCTTGTAATTTTGTACTATATGTGTTGTGTTTTTGCACTTAACATAATTCTGGCCAGTAAAGAGCCCACATACAAAAAAGATTGTCCTACGTCTCTTAGCATGTGCGTGTGGGATACTGGTGAGAGGATTTACGTTAAAATAAATTACGAAGTATTAATGTCATCCTAAGGTAGCACAATAATGGCATAGAAAGATAACGGAGCCTTTTGAAATTTGCAATTATATCCATGGTGTGAGAGGTTTTCTCTTGTGTAATTTTATATTTTGAATGATCCCGCCCCTCATTACCTCAACAGGATCTCCCCCCTTTATGAGGCAGAACTGGAAATTATATCATGCTCTCATCTGGAAACAATCAGTTAACTAGGAGTAAATAATATACATCTTTGTGAGACCTGCACCTCGCTTTTCCATCCAATGTGACAAATGTAATCCATTTAATACAGTTTTAAAATATATGGACTTATTTCATTTGTATATTTATCTTTTTGTCCCTGTTACTGATATCCACGTTAGGTCTCTTCAGTGACGCCAAATAAGATCAATAGTCCTGCGATGTCACTTTCTGTGATGTCACTTCTTGTGATGTTACCAAGGGCAGCTCCTCCACTAGGGCGGAGGAGCGTCGCCCCACTGCTTTCTCGCAGTACGAGAAGCAGAAACACAAAATGCTAAAACTACCATTTTATGTTTCTGCTTCTCGCACTGCGAGAAAGCAGAAGTGTTTGGTTGGGGGCGGGCGGGTCTGCTTTAGGGCAGGGGAGGAGTGCCTTGCCCACTGCTAAGGGCGCTGACTGTTTGGTCGGTCCTCCGGGGCCGACCAAACCAGTCATGCGCACTCTGGCCTTTCTCCATGTAGGTTGCAATGCAGCCTACATGGAGAAAATGGCCTCTCCATAGGCGCCTGGCTGGTCGGCGTCCCGACCAATCACAACGCTGCCATTGCAGCGTTGTGATTGGCTTAGGGGAGGGAAGGGAGGCTGCCTGCTGCCTGCTTCCTGTTCCTGCCAGAGGCAGGTCAGGAGCAGAGACCACGCGAGACCCGGGAAGGTAAGTTTATTTTATTTTTAAATTAACCCCCCTCCAGAACCCCCGCGAGACCCCCCACCCGCGAGTCATGCCGGCCGCGACTGGATGTTACATGCAAATTAGAGGGGCCTCACATCTTCCCTTTCGCCCGGGGCCCCAGAAGTTCTAGGACCGGCCCTGCTAAGGGGTGCCCAGGACTAAGATAGTCAACCCAGACCCGATATCATACCGAATCATGAAAAAGGCAATCTTTTGCTAAATAAATCCCATACAATAGTCTGTCACATGTGCAGTGTGTCTGAAACGCAAGAAAAGGGAGAGGATGATGACAGGATGTGGCCTCACGGCCAGAGCTCCCGACTTTGGAGTTTGGGAACCAGGTTCGAGCCTTGGCATCGGCTCAGCATCCTGTGACTCTGAGCATATCTCCCTGTGCCTACCAAAAATGAATGTGTCCTTGTGTAACGTAACTGGTGCTCATGTAAAGCGCTCCAATACCTTCGGGTCCAGTTCGCGCTATATAAATCTGCAAAAAAATATAAAAATCAGGTTTACTGGTATGGTGCTCTCAGGGAGCTAGTGTGCTCCAGGAGAAACCCTGGGTCTGTCTTCATGTTCCCTTTGGTTCACACACACGAAGGGAAGGTGAGGAGTTCTGAAAGAGCAGGACATAGGGCTAAACACCAATAACAAGTGAGGGGAGTGGGATGGAGCACAGTTGGAAGCTTGTTTTTACCTGCACTTCCAAAACCGTAATATATACACCGACATTTTGGAGCGGGCAAGGGGAAGATTTAGGATAAATGAAAATCAGAGGATTTTAAGTTCCCCATCAACTTGCGTTGAAGTAATGAAAGTTTTAAGCAGAAGAAAGGCAAAATAACCATTTCTGGTTCATAAATACGGAGTCTCGCACCTTATCACAAGTGTAGACATACAGGCGCATGGCTCCATTACTTCCTACGCAATATGGCTTAGAGGCTCATTTTAGGCCCAACCAGTATTGGGCTGCCACCCACAGATCCAGCAGCAAAGGTCTTCAAATGTGGCCAAATTTCCAAGGTACAAGCGACGCCGTGCCTCAAGCAACAAGCGCCGCCGTGCCTCAAGGTACGAGCGCCACCGTGCCTCAAGGTACGAGCGCCGTCGTGCCTCAAGGAACAAGCGCCGCCGTGCCTCAAGGAACAAGCGCCGCCGTGCCTCAAGGAACAAGCGCTGCCGTGCCTCAAGGTATGAGCGCCGTCGTGCCTCAAGGAACAAGCGCCGTCGTGCCTCAAGGAACAAGCGCCGCCGTGCCTCAAGGAACAAGCGCCGCCGTGCCTCAAGGAACAAGCGCCGCCGTGCCTCAAGGAACAAGCGCCGCCGTGCCTCAAGGTACGAGCGCCGTCGTGCCTCAAGGAACAAGCGCCACCATGCCTCAAGGTACGAGCGCCGTCGTGCCTCAAGGAACAAGCACCGTCGAGCCTCAAGGAACAAGCGCCGTCGTGCCTCAAGGAACAAGCGCCACCGTGCCTCAAGGTACGAGCGCCGTCGTGCCTCAAGGAACAAGCGCCGCCGTGCCTCAAGGAACAAGCGCCGTCGTGCCTCAAGGAACGAGCGCCGTCGTGCCTCAAGTAACAAGTGCCGCCGTGCCTCAAGGAACAAGCGCCGCCGTGCCTCAATCCAGAGGACATATCTTACACCACCCTTGCTTTCAAAGACAGAAGTGATGTACTGGGTTTCTGGAAAAGCCTCCAAATGAAAGAGGTTTTGTTCATGGCTGTAACAGTAAACGCCTAACTAAGGGTGTTGTGTATTCTCGCAGCTGAGCAAAAAAAAGAACACCACTGTGGAGTTTAGCACAGCATGGCACTCAATGGTACAGTGCAACATGGGTGGAAGTTGAGGTTGGGGGGGGAGGGTGTAGGATCAGCACTGTACACCACTTACCAATCCCCTGCACCATCACAGAGATCTCTTGACAACAGGCAGTCCATACCAAAAGTACCCTTAAATAACTGAGCACGTTTATTTGGAACCAGAGTAATGTTTACCTCATCTGATCATTCAGCTGCTCAGCACCCTCTTACCACACCTAAACACCACATGTGCACAATACTACAGGTCGCCCTTAACACTGCCACAATAAATCACACCAAACCTCACCACTCCAGTGGCAACCATACCATATTACAATACACAATCCTTTCAACACTGGAAAGACTATGGTCAACACCCCACAGCTGTATAATGTGAGGCACCAAGAAACACTGCATACTCGAATACCTCACCTCACACCCCATCCCTCAGTCTACCCCAATACAGCATACCACCTCCTCTCTACAACACTCCAGATAACTCCCTTTACACCACAACACAATGCTAGAGCACAAACACCCCTGCACAATTATACCAGACTATACAATACACATTAAATCGACTCTGAGTCTCTTTATGCCCAGCTTATACAGTGGATAGCTAGAATTATGAGCCTCAACATCCACAATGTGTTCCTCATAATTATGGTACTGCCACACAATCCATCACCCGCTGCACAATTTGCAGTTTAACAAACAAATGTTTCTATTTCAAATTAACAAAACGTTACTAAAATGCTGCTACACCTATTACCACACAGTACAAGGCTCTATACAATTGTTATCTGGCCAACTTTAGGTTGCAGGTTGCTGTATTTAGGTGTTAAACTGATACTGAGGTGAACATTCGCCTAGATACTTAACATCTGTTAAAAGAACAAAACAATGATGTCATTGTAGTGTGGTTTGTGGCCTCATTGTCGACATTGCTAAGTTAGCTTAGGCCTAGCTGCCATGATGCCTTCTTTGCACACGTTACTATGTGACTTTGTTTTTCCAGACTCTGCTTGTGCCCATTCAGCATTAGCACTGTCTGCCTTTTTGCCTTTCGCCTTTTCTCATGTCCTCTGTGGGGTTCGTCTGCACACAATGTACAAGGTCGAAAAACAACGTCCCTTGTTATTGCTGTTCTGGTCAGTCCCTCGCACTTAGACATAACATGGACTACAGCTATGCCGGGAGAAATTCATGTGTATTTAATATTGTGATCTCCCTGTTTGTGGCACTTGGAGAACAACCTCTCCAGGGAGAAGAGCTGTGCTTGTCTGATGATGTAAACCTTGCATCTAGATCTTGAGGTATGGGGGTCCCCCGGACAAAGCCCAGAGGCCTTCTATTTTCATAATAAACTAGTTCCTAGCACGAGGAGGGTGGTATGGCCTTTTAGTTCTATATCCACTGCCTTTATAAAATGCTGTCCCCGTTTGTATTCTATGGAATTGTAACCATGCTTACTGTTTTAACTTTATGCATTATGCTGCTAGTACTGGCACGTGTACTGTGTCTTAGAGCACGATAGTTGAAATAAACATTTTAAACTATACTGTGTCTCTTAATTCGCATGTTGTGGACAAGTATGAGTGAATTATGAAAGAGTGCTCTTGCTCCCGCGATTCCTGAAAGAGTCCGTGTTCTGGGATGTCTAATCATTGGTAGCTCCGCTGTAGTACGGAGAACGAATGTGACACTATAGCTAGTCGGATTGGGATTTTGGGCACTAAGGTGGATGGTTGGTACACCACTATACACCGAGGTCCTGTTTTCCTGCGCATAGTTCTGTATATGTGCAGAATCCCCGCAACATCATGGGTCAGAAAATGTGCTGCATAATTTGCCTTTTCTTGCTACATAATTTGGTCCTCCTCGCCTCATATTTCCAGTGTTTCTGCTTATATACAAGACATCAATCTCCTCATGCACTTTCTATACAGCCATCACTTCCCAACACAGCCTTTAAGTCTCTCACTTCCCTCAAAAGTATGGGGGCTGGAGCTGCCACAATTACCAGTTAAAACTTACACGAATTTATAATATCCCCTGTATCACGTGAGTTAATTTCCCAATTTTATGTTAAAAAAAAGTCAACTATTTTAAAATCTGATCCCAAAATACATAGTACTCATTGAATATTCCAGCCCTGATCAGGGCCCTGCAACAGCTGAGTGAGCTCCAGAAACATGTCAGAAACCTTGCTGGATCCAGTCTCCCCAGGGCGGACAGTGTGGTCAATACTTTGGGCAGCACTGGCTGCATACAGGTATGTCACATCTTCCTACCACGCGGCTTTAACGCATAGAATATGGATTCCACTACCAATTACTCAAGTGCTTTCACCTTTGAGCACATAAAACGTGCATGTGAGTGGAATTCTGGGAAAACCATAGACCGGTGCTCCAGCAGAGCACAAACTGGGCAAAGGCATAATGTGAGCAGAGCAGCCCTCTCCTCTAAGATTCTGATGTGCCACTTTACCAGACTCTGACATTTTAGTTTTGGTCAACTCTGGTTCCAGACCATGATTAACGAAATACTCATGTGCCAACCCCAGGACCAACGCAAGACGGAATACACCAGAACACAGAGGTATGTCGTGCAGTAGACAACCCGTACCATTCGAGAGATCTAGATTTGTTTTGAATGGTAGTTTTTTAGGTTGAGATTTGCGAGACTTGTTGTAGTGGAGTAGGGAATAGAAGCCCCGCCCACTCTCCGCCCATATTTGCCACTGGCTTGTGTCATTGTCCATACTAAATGCTGGCTTCTGATTCGTAAATAGGCTTGTTAGTCCCTCCTTAGTACCGCCTCCTCTTCATTTGTCACCTCCCAAGGCAACTGGCCCCTTTACTTCGGTTGTTACACCGTACGTGTTATTTAGGCTGTGAGCACTATTTTCTTTATCCAGTTTTTCTTATTGCAGGCATGACGTGCTTTGGTGCCTTCTTTACCCCCTCCTGCCCTCCCTCCCGTTGTCGTGCCTTGTTTACCCCCACGCCCTCCCTCCTGTTGTCCGTGCCTTCTCCCCCACCGCCCGCCCTCCCACCCGTTGTCCGTGATGCCTACCATTTGAAATGCAATAGGTCTCGCATTTACACGAGTTTGAGCTATTGGCATTGTAAATGACAATGCCTTTATTTACGTTTTGGTTTTTAAAACATAAATAAAACGCATTGTCATTTACAATGCCAGTAGCTTAAACTCGTGTAAATGCAAGACCTATTGCATTACAAATGCTTGTTTTTGCCTTGCCTTTCAATCTCGCCCAAAACCCCCAACTTTGCCCTTGAGTTTTTTTTTAATGGAAATTTGTGCAGATTTGTCCATGGGTGTAAGAACCATGGTGGACAGGGTGGAATTTATCCCTCCCACATTTTGCAGTGGGGGACAATATCCTCCCCCATATTTTCAAAGGCAAACTTAAGAGTAAACAGTAGCAGACAGAGCATGTCTCCCTGAAGCCATGGCACGTGGTCGCCTCAGTGGTAGACAGAGCATGTCTCCCTGAAGCCATGTGGCACGTGGTCGCCTCAGTGGCAGACAGAGCATGTCTCCCTGAAGCCACGTGGCACGTGGTCACCTCAGCGCCAGACCGAGCATGTCTCCCTGAAGCCACGCGGCACGTGGTCACCTCAGCGGCAGACTGAGCATGTCTCCCTGAAGCCACGCGGCATGTGGTCACCTCAGTGGCAGACAGAGCATGTCTCACAGAAGCCACACGGCACATGGTCGCCTCAGCGGCAGACAGAGCATGTCTCCCTGAAGCCACATGGCACGTGGTCACCTCAGCGGCAGACAGAGCAAAGCATGTCTCCCTGAAGCCACGTGGCACGTGGTCACCTCAGTTGCAGACAGAGCATGTCTCCCTGAAGCCACGCTGCACGTGGTCACCTCAGCCTCCTTGAGGCTCTGTAACCTGAGGATTAACCTCAGTCTGGCTCTAGGACCTCTTTGTTTTGTTGATTATTTAATTGTGGTGATTGAGGTGTTGAGCCTCTCCTTAAAGACAAGCTAGTAGGGTAAAGGAATGCAAGAGATGCTATTTTATGTTAAAGTTACTGCTAGCTCAGCTGTCTTGAGAAAAAGAGTGATTTTGGGAGACGCTCAACACCTCAATCACCAAAATTAAATAATTTGCAAAAATTAAAAAGGTCTGGCAGCCCCTGCAGAGTTTGCTCCTTAGGTTACAGCTCCTCAAGGAGACGCTTCGAAGCGCTGCATGATTTCAGATAGACTTGTTCTGTGACTGTGTCTGATCTTCATTGTCTTTGGAAACACTTGGAACAGAAAAGCCCACCTTAAAATCTTATGACTATGAATGTGTGTATAGCGTCATCTTGATATAAGCCGTGATAAGTGCATTTATTGACCTCCATATGCTAACATTAATTGAATAACAATAATTGAATAAATGAACACAAAGCACTGATCTTTGGTTTTAAATAGAAGTATCTAAACCGCAAAATATGAAATTCTGGACTCAAATCCCAGCTTCCTTATCAGACCGAATTGTGTAATCCGCAGTCCACCCCTTTACTTCACTATGCAGGTATATGACTGAGAGCATAATCCTAACACATATGTGGCTAATAAAAATAATGCTTCACTTTTAATAACAATAAGGTTATATAAATAGAGAATATGACAAAATGACAGATTTGGGTAACTTATGGCACTGTTGTCAGTGAATGGCGGTATTCAAGAATGTTACTTTCAATAAATGTCATTCAATTCAGTGATATAATTTTATATATTTATTTGAGACATTGAGAAATGTTTACTTTTTTCATTTTAAAGTATTTGTCATATGTTTTCATGTCATTTGTTGCCTGATTTGCATCTTTTGATGGCTCCGTTTAGCATTGGTTCTTAGAACCGCCAGATCCTTGGGGGTATATTTACAAGAATTGGCGATAACCAGTTTTTGCAGTAGTTAGCAGCAATTTTTTTAACGCGGTCTATCACCGAAAACTATCGCCCTGTTAACAACGTATTTACAATACGTGGCTACATGGCGATAGTATTAGATAGCCGCGGCAAAAACTGCCGCTAACACTAGTGTCAAGGCGATAAAAAAATTGACGTTAGCGAGAGAAAAGTGATGAAAGGCCAATTAGCGGCAAAACAATTCACGTTAGTCAGCCGAACCTCACTTTTCAGCCTTAAGAGGTAAAAATAACCTATAAATACACCTCTAAGGAAAAAAATAAAATAAAAACAGTGGAATGCAGAATGGAGCAGCCAAGGTCAAGTTCAGCACAAGTCAACAACCCCCTAAACCCTCCAACAGCCAGTGTCCCAGGGGAAGAGGAAATGAGGAATCAGGGCCTCATTAATGAAAAGTGGTGCAGCACTTTTCATAGCGCCATCCTTGCAACACCATGGCAGCCGATGCCTGGAAGCGCGGACCCTGTCCGGGGACCGGAGGCCTCGCGGGCCTCCGTCTGAGACTCAGAGTGGGAGGTGGCGGTGCTGTGGAGCCACTGCGGCCTTACGGTGGAGGCGGGCCGCGTCGGGCCCAAGCCTGTGGGCTGTGGCGGTACACATTAAGGTGTCGGCGATCGCCCTTACCTGGTGACAAAGTTTGGCAGGTCGCATGGAGACACGTGGCTGACCTGTGCTCCTGCGTACCGACGTAGGTAGGTCTGCATTGCATAACACGCGCCACCACTACACCGGGGTGCACAGAGAATTGCCAATGTTGGGCCGCGCCTCTCTGCATCACAGGCCGGAGGATGTGGCACTGGCCGGACGCTGTGGAGGGTGGGGCCCCTGAGCTGCGCTGAACTTGTGTGGAGGGAGCACTGCAACTTCACACCTAAGGGGGCCCTGTTGCATCACCTGCAACTTGGCGGCCACTGCTGTACCCAGGCTTGTGAAATCCCGCTTGGCTGAGGCTCTTGCTGGCTGAGTCACAGATTCAGAGAGAGCGTGGCGGACTGAGCCCCAGTGTTGATGTCCAGATGTGGAGAAGGTGGGGCACGGAGCGGAGGAGGCCCGGGGATCGAGTCGGGGCCAGGCCTAGCGCCAGTGGGTGTCGCACACTGTGCCCTGAGCAATCCCTGTGTTGCGGCTGACCAACATCACCGAGGGCAACGCACAAGGCTGGTGGGGGACTCCACTAACTGGCTCTAGTGGCTGATATTGGCCGTTGGTGGCGGCGGGTGCCAGGGGCACAGGGTCGGTTCAGGCCCAGGCCCTTGGGTGTGCCTCTCGACCTGCCATCGCTCACTGGGGTACTGGAGGACACAGAATCTATTTGCGAATGTACGATCGGAGGAGGCGACTGGGTGGTGCTGCCTTTCGTCGCCCCTTGGTAGTGAGCTCTTGGGTGTACGGGGGATTTCCATCGATGCCGCCCGAATAAAGATTCCTGGCTAGTATACACCTGACTAGAGGAGAGGGCCCGGCTGGCAACTCTGCATTGCACCGCATGTCATACATAGTGCCTGGGAGCCTGGCGCAATGATGACCCACCTGCAGACGGGGCGGTGTCGACATTTGGCCGCTCCTCTGTGTTGGTGAACCGAGCGGCTGGGGATCGCTGGCTGCCGGGGCAGTGGACAGCCTGGACTCCAAACTAGACTCTGTACTCGCAGCGGGTACCTCCCTCGAACAAACGGGCACTTCCTTTGAGGGCTGCATAGACAAAATCACAGTCGACTTCACCTTGGACCGCGCAGTTCATCACAAGCTGACTTACAAGATACACGAGATTGAGCAAGAACTGGCCAAAGTCCCTCTGAGTACTCTGTGCACAGCTTTGGAGGTGTAGCAGCTAATGGCACATGTGAAGTCACTGGAAAGAACAGTGGAGAATGCGGATGCCCGCTCCCAGCATAACAACGGGAGGGTGTTGGGTCTGCCTGAGGGAGCAGAAGGTGCTGATGCAGTGGCATATACTGAGACATGGTTGCGTGACATACTGCCAGCAGGTGCACTCTCCCCATTCCTTGTTGTGGAGCAGGCCCATCCAGTATCGTCAAGCCGCACGCTTCCGGGGACAGGTCCATACCCTTTCTCTTCCGCCTCCTACAGGGATCAGAACGCTGTCCTGAGGGAGGTATGCAAGTTGGGGGAGGTGAAAGTGGATAACGCCACAGTTATTTTCTTCTCTGACTATGCCACGGGGGTGCAGAAGCAGAGGGGCTTGTCTCTAGTGGTTAAATGATGCCTCGAGAGTTGGGCATCAAATACTCCCTCCTCTACCCATAAAGGCTGCACGTGATCTCAGATGTTGACACGCAAATCATTGACGCCACTGAACAGTGCTGGACCTGGCTGCAATCTACTGGTCGCCAGGTGCTGCGGACAGGGAGTGAAGGGTCTGCTCAACAAGCTGTCATTCGTGGAGTCAGTTGTACTGGGAGGGGTAGGAGGAGCAGGCATCCCCACCACAACTACAACACACCCCCAATCTGCAGCAGGTTGTACAAGAGAGGCATAAGGAGCTGCATGCGGCGCCGACGATGCGCAATCCCACTCAGAGGGGGAGATTCCGATGTCGGACGGACGGAGTCTGTCCGACATCAGTCAGGAACTGGAACTGAATGACCTCTTGTCGTCAGTTCCAGACCTGCAAGTAGGATGTGACTGAACCCTATTCGGTCGCAATCCTATATTCAACAATGGGAGCATGCATTCCGCACAGAATGCATGCTCGCATCGTTAAGTGCAGAGGTGCAGTTCATCCCTGCACCCCGTGGCAGGCCCCCCAAGGTGCCTGCCACCGGGTGCAGGTATCAACAGGGGGGCACCATCAGTGCCCCCTAGGCCACCATTCGGCTGCCTCGCACCCATGGGGGCCCTGCTGGGGGCCCCAAAAGACAGTTTTCCATTGCCTTTCTATGTCGGAAAGGCCGGCACAGAAAGGCAGTGGTAAACTGCCATTGTACTCCCTCAGCCGAAAAGAGCCAGCCTGGGAATACTGAAGGGTTTCCGGATGGTGGACGGGCTCTCTGAGCCCCTCAGAAGCCAGCTGGAAAACCGAGTCGGATTCCTTTCCGACCGAGCCCATCGGAATGGCTCGGTTGGAAAGGAATCCGAACCTGCAGGTCCGATGCCGTTAGGATGGCTCCTAACGAGGGTCGGATCTATTCCTAACCTCATTGGAATCGGGCCCAGAGACAGGATCCTGAAACTTCCCCCGAACGCTCCCCCAGCGACGTGGACTCCACTACAACTTGGTCATCTGGTGCAGAGTCCGTGCAGCCCCCGGATGTGACTCCTTAGATGGCAGATAACCTAATTTAATGTTGACTGGTTGTGCGTCTCCCCTTCTTCCACGGGTACAGACAGCTCTGGAGAGTCTCTGGCTTTCGGTGGTTCCAGGTCACCAGCTTCCTGTTGCTGAAGTTCCGGTCTACCGAGGTCAGCACTTAGAGGGGATCAGGTCCAGTCGTCACCCAAAGGGAACGGAGCAGTTGTCCAGGTGAGTGATGCATGTCAGGGGTGGTGGTGGTGGTCTCCTTGGTGCTCCGAGCTGCAATGGCATGAGATCCATGGCGTCGTTGACCTTGCCAAGGATGAATTGCTGCTTACACTTTTAGCATAGAGATTGGTGTTTACTTTTCTTTCTCTGACTGCAAATGGAGAGGATTCTGTAAAGTGGGTACAGGGAGTGTGAAAGGAAAGTCAGTAGGATGTCATTTTTTTAACATGAAACAAAATGGGAATATCTGTAAATGAACTGTGCACATTTTTCAAAATATATCAGCAGTTAGGAAAGCACATTCTGAACTGTGATGAGAACAAAGATTTTAATAGGAACAAAACAAATCAAGATACTTTACTTGGTGATGCACAAATTATAAATATGCGCTGTAACCCGATTTCTATAAACATTATTGTTTCTGCTCTGTACAGTTATATTTATAAAATTGCATGTCTGTGCAAATTTAGTAGTCATTTTGAAGGAAAACATGCTGTCTGTAAATGACAATGCACTACATTGTGTTCCCTGTACCTAGCTGCTCAGCCAGTGTGAGTGCTCCGGTTAGAATGTTAGTGTGAGTGGAATGCTTGGGTGCCTGTGTGTGTGTGAGACAGTTGGGAAGATGGGCTGAGCAGCTAGGAGGCTGCTCCTGGTGGGGCTTGTTCTAGCTTATTGTAACTACTTCTAAGAACTTAATAAACTACATCAACTACTACTCGGCTACGTCTACTTTGTCTGCTGTACACGTGGGTCAGACCACTACACATTTATGGCGACGATCTGGAGCTAAGAACCCATCGCATTCACAAAGGAAGAGCAACAAGTTGAAAGAAACACAAGGTAAAGAAACCAGAAAAGCAAGAAACATGTCAAGCACGCCTCGCAGCCCCACCAGTGTCCACTACACCGGACAGCCCAGCCCAGGCGTGCTGTGTCTTCATCTTGGCATCTTATTCTTCTTTTATACGTTAAGGAAGGCTGCCTACATATTTCAGAAAACCCTGTGCCAGAACAAATTTTCTACAGTGGAAACAAACGCCGACTGTGCCACAGGAAAGTGATTTAATGTAAGAAGAAGCGAGGTAACCTGTCTAAGTTGCTGCCAACGACTACAGTGGCAACAATTGTCGTATGTGCCTCGAGAAATGGATGGACTGACTGAGAAAGTGAGCTTCTGTCTCAAGTGCGGAGTTCCAAGATTTGATTTTGTGGCCTTTCCTGGGAGTGAGACCAGGACATGAGGAGTTGAACTTGTGCCGGTTTGCATCATTTGTGACTGTTCGTTTTTGAAAAATCAGTGAACTGTGTTCCGAGAATGGTCGTCTCGGATTGTTTAAAGCCACATTTGCGAAGCTGCTGGGTGAGAGATTTTTGAATTTACATTGAATGGCATGTTTGTCCTGTTTTCCCTGCTGCTCGGCCTCGGGAGAAAACGGTTGCGCTGTGATTCAAAAATAAAATTAAGCTTGCGCACCTCACCTGGTCCGTGGTGTCGCGCGTAGCCTCTCCAGAACTTGCATAACGTTTTACTTACCAGGCGGTACACTATGCTGCCTCTTGACGCTTGGCAGCAGGAGCGTGCCTGGAGCCACCCGGCGTGCGTTACATGAGCGTGCCGCCATTTGGGAGTTGGAGTATTGCCTGTAACGTTGGAGGTGTGTGTATTCCTGCCAACCACTTTGTTCATCGTAATAAAGTTGATCGCGAGTTGAAAGTCTCAAGCGGCGCCTCGCTCAACATGAGCACTGCCAAAACTCTCGACGAGTTGGTCACTTTGCCGCCGCCCAGATGGATTTTGCTGCCTCGCTCAACATGGATTTCGCTGCAACGCTTTACTAGTAAGCGCAACGTTGGAGAGTTTCGACGCGCTGCGGTGAGTTTAAATACTCTGGTCTAGACTCTGGACACTGATCTTTGCTGCCATACCCTGTGGAGAGATTGTATTCCTTAATATGTTCTGCTCTTCAGTATTCGTTGGGAGTCTCCTCTGCAGCATTGTCTCATTCTTGCTCAAGTTGCGTGTGCGACAGCTTTCTTTTCAAGTGCTCTTTGGTCATTTGGACAGCCTGTCTCTCAAGATCGCGGTGACAGGCACACCATTGACATTGTTGTGTTGTTTTTGGTTAATCAACATGCAGGTTTTTGGCTAACAGTACATATCGAATGGTGGTGGTTCCATACTTTCAAAAAGAAAAAAATGTTTTTTTATTACATGTCATGCTTAGTAACTTATTTTTACGATTGGGTTCTCTCACCCTCACGACTGTACTACAGTGATGTATTTCATGCATGTTTTCATTACAGTTCTTGTATCCCTGTTAGGGGATGGGAGTAGGTCTTAGTCCCATGTCTCAGGTTCACGCATTTTCTTATGTTATATCCCTGTCTTTGGGATGGGAGTGGGTTCAAGTCCCATTTCTCTAATTTACGGATTTGTTACTTTTGGTATGGGTGTTAGTCCCATTTCCTAGTTTTTGGTCTCTTGTGTGCGTGTGCCACACTGTACTGCATTGGGTTATTGAATGATGCTGTACATGTCCTTTGGTTTTAGTCCCATGTGACACTAGTTGTTATGCAACATGTTCTTGGGCTTATGTCATTCCTTACAGTGGGTTTGATGTACATCCTTTCTTCTGGATGTCTGTGTTTGGGTGTCAGTCCCAGTTACACGTTTGAGCGTCATGTTGTGTTTTTGGTGTATAAGTTGCCCTCCGCTTCACTTTGTTCATTTGCGTCGTTCTGTTGTCGACGTATTGTGTGCGTTTGTCACACTGTGCTGCTTTCTTGCTGCACAAGTTCATGGGTGTTAGTCCCATGCAACGTTACATGTTACATTTGGGTGTCAGTCCCATGCATTGTTACCTGTTATACTTGGGTGTCAGTCCCTTGTGTTTTTGGTGTATAAGTCGCCCTGCACTTCACTCTGTGCTTTTGCGTCGTTCTCTTGTGTCGACGTATTGTGTGCGTTTGTCAAACTGTGCTGCTTTCGTGTTGCACATAGTTCTTGGGTGTCAGTCCCATGCAACGTTATATGTTACATTTGGGTGTCAGTCCCAGGCAACATTTGTTTTTACACTTCTAAGTATGGGTTAGTCCCATCCCTCACATGAGGGGTGGCGTTTTTGCCACGGTCTCCTTAGCTGAGGAGTACCTCTTTGGGTGTCGTCCATCCATTGTGTGTGTGGAGTCTTGGGGTTCGTTTTCCCTTTACTCTTGTTACATGTCTTGCTCACTTGTTGTGTATGTGAGCTCTTATTACGCTATTTACTTTTTATTTAATTACTATGAAAGGAAGAGGATGGGTATAGTGCATGTGCATTTCTATTTTTCCATTCTTCTTTCTTTCATCGTGCTTCCGTTTTCCCTCTCGTGATGTCATTCCTCACATCCCTGGGTTAATGGATGGTTTACTTCATATAAATGTGTAGTGGTCTGGCCCACGTGTACAGCAGACAAAGTAGACGTAGCCGAGTAGTAGTTGATGTAGTTTATTAAGTTCTTAGAAGTAGTTACAATAAGCTAGAACAAGCCCCACCAGGAGCAGCCTCCTAGCTGCTCAGCCCATCTTCCCAACTGTCTCACACACACACAGGCACCCAAGCATTCCACTCACACTAACATTCTAACCGGAACACTCACACTGGCTGAGCAGCTAGGTACAGGGAACACAATGACATGACCTGAGGATACTACACATTATTGTTTCTGCTCTGTATAGTTATATTTATAAAATTGCATGTCTGTGCAAATTTAGTAGTCATTTTGAAGGAAAACATGCTGTCTATAAATGACAATGCACTACCATACCATGCTTTTGTATTATATTTGCAACCACACCATTACCACTCTTTTTTTTGTGGGCGTGGCTCATTTGCTACATTTGTTCTTTGTCTGACAGTTGGATTTTTCTCAATTCCTATGAGTTTAGTGAATCAACATTAATGGCTGCAACCCGCACTTTAAAAATTGATCCAGAACCACTGCAGCGATCTTTCCCTATGTTTAATGCAGCAGCCCAAAATAAACAACTAACTACATTTCACAAACTAAAGAAAACAAACACACCAGAAAACATTATGAAAATCAACCAAGCATGCGGGACGCCCAGCTTCTGTGTATCCCACTGCAGACAGCAAAGCTCTCCTTGCTGTGGCTGCAGGCCAAGTCGAGTGTTTCATTTTACCTACCCCTTATCTTTGGCTTTCATTTGTGTGCACATCATGTATTAGTTTCTCTTGTGGTTTTCTGGTGAACATCCTATTTTTCTTAGTTGTTTTTGTTTTTCGAGTTATATTGGTAGTTGAGAGTTGTTTTCCCCCCAGGTACCTTTGGCCAATTTTCTGAGCTCTGCACGCTGACAACGAATGTAGGACCATTGATTTTCAGTTGCAACGAACACAAGCTCAGTGTCGGTCTGAGCGAGTGTCCGCTGCCAGTCTGAGGTAATCAGTGATTGGAGTCACCATTTTATGTCCTCATGGCTTTCTCGAGGAGTATCTAGCCTCCATTTCTTTTCTTGCTCTTTAGCTTGTTTCCCTCCTCTTCCTTCCTCATATTTTGATATTCTTTCTTCCGGGATGAAGGCTGCAAGCAAACCCCTGTAATTTGGTGCAGTGGTGAGTTGTAATGGAAGTAACATCCTTGCATGTAGATAATCCAGTAGGCAGTAGAGTAGGTTATGAGAAAAGTTTATTAGGTCAGTTACAGTTGGTTTCAAGTATCTGGTAAGGTGGAAAGTACACCCCACCAGGAGCAGCCACTCAGCTGCTCAGCCCACTCTCACCAACAGACACTCACTCAACCAGGCACACACCAACATTCTGTGACAACACGTTCACCGTGGCTGAGCAGCAAGGAACAGAGCACATGGGAAGAATGTATTGCAGCACACAAGATACAACACAGTGCTAGGGTGCAAGCATCACATCCAGTGCGGTGTACAGATCTCCTGTGCCACCAGGTCACAAACTCAATTCAAAAGAATTTAATTCAATTTTATCTCAGCTTGAAAAGTCTTATAATATAACCCTTAAAATGTTAAAATACAGATAAAAGAGCAATCCTCAGCCAATTTATGCAAGGGAGCAGCAATAAAATGTATAAAGTGCAATTAGTGCCTTATATCATATTTATGTGCAAATAAAGTGCAACTGGTGCCCTGTATCAGAGCACATGACCTCACTGGTCACAGCTTGTCACTATAGTCACCTTCCAAACTGCACGTGTATATGATGCAGCTACCTTTTGAGTCTGTTCGGTAGCAGAACCACAACGCCTCCCTACAGCGTCTTATGTTGTGTTTTATAAACAAGGTTCATATATGGTAGCTCCAAACATGCAGTGACTTTCCACATAGCGTATAGTGTGTGATCGTATCAATTCCCCTCAAGGAGCATTGGCATGGATCTGCTTTGTTATAAATCTTGTTCCAGGCCTTGGCGTAAGAGAGAACATGTGGAGTTCCTGTTCTGAAGTTTAAGTAAAGTGCTCCTTTCTCTTCTGGGAAGAACAAATCCACATAGGCCTCACAAAAGGAACCAAATTTCAGTTTCAAATAATTTGACAAGTGGATACTTGTTTTTTTGGCTTGGGCCCTCCAAGGAAAGGCCAAGAATTGATTCTTGATTAACTGGATGTTTGCTTTAGTCATGAGCTCCGGGTTTGACCAATGATTCTGGCAACCAATTTCTGTAAGGGTCTTGGCAACGTGCCCGAACCAAGGTGGCAATTTATAGTAGTGGCTCAAACAAGGGACGAGACATCAGTGCAAATCTGCAAGCCTTGGTTACTACCAGTGTCACCTCTTGAGAGGTTGTATTGTAATTGGATTTATATAGCGCTTACTACCCCTGACGAGGCGTCGAAGCACTTTTTCGGCGAGTAGCACGCTACTCCGGAACCCATAAAGGATTAGTGTTGAATTAGTATAGTGAAATACTCCAGTTTGTGCAACAGCAGGAAAGGTGTTGGATTGTAAATCCAACACCTTCTGCCCCCTACAGCAATGACTTGCGATGTAATTGTATGCGATGTAACAACGCGGTCGTTGTAACAACCGCGTTGTAATGGCATGCGATGTATCGCATGCGAACTAAACGATGTCTCCCCTTTTTTGTCGAGTAGCACGCTACTCTGGAACCCATAAAGGATTAGTGTTGAATTAGTATAGTGAAATATGCAAGTAATTTGAGTGGTGGATAGGTTAGTCAGTTATTTGGATTCAGAAGGATAGCGGAGGGGTAGAAGAGGGAAAAAAGGTTTGCATTTATTTAGCGCTTGTTACCCCTGATGGGGTGTTGAGGCGCTTTTTTGGCAAGTGGCACGCTACTCCGGAACCCATAAAGGATTATTGGTGAATTAGTATAGTGAAATATGAAAGTAATTTTTTTTAATTACCGGGATTTATGCTAATCTATATTTATGTCTTTTTATAAAATGTGACTGTATGTACTTTTATGTTCTTATGTGTAAGATCGAATAAAGGAATTTGAATTTGAGTAGTGGATATTAGTCAGTTATTTGGATTGAGAAGGACAGTGGACGGATAAAAGAGGGAAAAAAGGTTTGCATTTATATAGCGCTTGTTGCCCCTGATGGGGTGTTGAAGCACCTTTTTTTGAGTAGCACGCTCCTCCGGAACCCATAAAGGATTAGTGTTGAATTAGTATAGTGAAATAGGAAAGTAATTTGAGTGGTGGATAGGTTAGTCAGTTTTTTGGATTCGGAAGGATAGCAGAGGCGTAGAAGAGGAAAAAAGGTTTGCATTTATATAGCGCTTGTTACCCCTGATGGGGTGTTAAGGCGCTTTTTTTGGCGAGTAGCACACTACTTTGGAACCCCATAAAAGATTAGTGTTGAATTAGTATAGTGAAATATGAAAGTAATTTGAGTGGTGGATATGTTAGTCAGTTATTTGGATTGAGAAGGTTAGCGGAGGGATTGGAGAGGGAAAAAGGTTTGCATTTATATAGTGCTTGCTCCCCATGATGAGGTGTTGAAGTGCTTTTTCAACTCTACTCTGGGACCCATGGAGGATTAGTGGTGAATTAGTATAGTAAAATATGACATTTGAGGGTGAAGGATTTCGATTATTTATTTTTTTCATTTTTGGTGGTCATAGCAGTAGGAAGAGGCTTGGGATGAGTAAAAAGGGATGTGGAGGGGAAGAGTTATAGAGAAGAGTTTTAGAAAGGCTTGTTTTGGGGGATCGGTACAGTAAAGAGGTGTCAGATGATGCAAGGAGGGTAGAGTAGGGGAGAGTCTAGAAAGGGTTATTTTGGGGATCATAGTAGCGGTATGGGGTTTGGGATGAATGAGAAAGTGGATGTGGAGGATATTTTGGTAGAGGTATAGGGTGAGAAATAGGGTAGTGCATTGTAAAGAGTAGTAGAAAGAGTTTTGAGATGAGTCAGAGAGTTGAGGTAGAAGATATATTGAGAAAGGTATAGGGTGAGAAATAGGATATTGCATTGTATGCTTTTTAGGAGAAAAGTAATAAATATATAGATCCAATTAAATGGAAGGTATATAGATGCATAAAGTAGGTAAGTATATGTAGATTAAAGATGCATTAGATAAACTCTGGTTTTCAAGTGTTGTTGTACATAAAAATGTATTTATTTATTTATTTTTAAACATAATTATTCTACATGTTTATACAAAGCAATACACATATATAGGTACATATCTATAATACAAATGAATGCTTATATACAGAGTGATATGCTGTATATTTCTGTTACGTATGGTGCTTATGTGGGGAAGAGCCAATTCTTGAGTAGTTTTCTAAGATAAGGTGGTTGTCAGTGGATCTTATGTTGGGGGGTAAAGAGTTCCATAGTTTGGCTGCTTGAACAGAGAAGGATGTGCCACCCATGGTTTTTTTCTTGCATCTTGGGATTTTAAGGTGAGGTCCCACTCTAGAGCAGAGGTTCCTTTGTTGAATGTGTTTGGTGATTTTATTCCTGATGAAGAGCGGTCCCATTCCATGTATCTCTTTGTGGGTGATACAAAGCAGCTTGAAAGTGGATCTTCTGGCAACCGGTAACCCATGCAGGGCTTTCAAGGCAGGGGAGATGTGGTCTCACAGTTTGATATGCAAGTGATCCAGCGCTAACAATAAAAATAATTCTCCTATATGCTTTGGTCATCCAGGTGCAACTATTCCTCTAACACACACACTATATCCATATGACGGTGGGGCCCATAACACCGCATATACATTCACTTACTCATTTGTTCCCTGGATTTCCTCCGTCATGAACCTAGGAGAAAACGATTCGCTGGAAGGAGACGGGATACCTCTTTAACATGACATAATATTTCTCTTTGCTTTAAGGTATTCCGCTCATTGGTCGATGGACCAACTAGTAGGAATCAGTTGATGGTGATTAAGACCAGCTCAATCACAATAAACTCTTTAACATTTCATTTTAATCATTGAGCTAAAGAATCACTGAGTCATTTGTTTAAAGAATAATAAAGTTTATATAAAGTTTTGAATGCAGGAAATGAGGTTAAGCTTATTATTCAGATCATTACATTTATCATCAATATAAGAATAGCTTGAAATTGCAATGCATTTTTATTAGACGGAAAAATAAGGTTTTCATAGTAAGAATTCTTAAAGATCAATTTATCTATCTGGGGAAATCTAATAGTTCTAAAATAAAAATCTATCATGAAAAATTCTCCTAAAGCAGCATCTTATACTCAACTGGAAAAGAAAAATAGCAGCAGCAGCATCAGCTCGTCAGCATCAGCAACCGCAACTTCACCCATCTACAGCATCTAACTTCTCCAGCAACTCCCGCAGCAATTCCCGCAGCATCTACCGCAGCATCAATACCCCTCCCACCAAGAGTAGGTCTTCTTATACCCTAATTCTAGCTTACAACATAAAATGTTTCTTCTTCATGGCGTGATTCTTTCTCATTGGTCAAAACTCAGGCCCATATACATTTTAATCAAACTTCCTGGTCTTAACCAGTTCCTTGTGGAATGTCCATGCAAGCATCGCTTCCCACAGTTCATGCAATTGCTCATCCGTTTCGATCAGTCCAAATTGTATCTTTTTCTGCTACATTTTGGGTTTAACAGTTCCGTCTATTGATTCAGTTGGACTTCTCACGCTTCTTGCTGATCATCTTGGCACACATCTGCTCAGAAAGGTCACAACAGCCTTGACCATACTTCCATCTTTGCCTCTCAGCATCAGCACGTGATCATCCCTTTTCCACAGCCTCTCTCCTCTATCACATAGTCCCCCGATCATGCGTACTCTAGCAACTGGCGGCCATTTTATATCGCTGCTCGACAGGCCTAAGCGCACTATTTTCAAAGATAAACAAAATATTGTTAAAACAAGAAATATAAACCCTTTCGTTTCCCTCCCGTCTTTCTACGTACCCCAATTAGGTATTACCTAGCAAAAAGCAACATATAAAGCTGTCCCTTACTTACCATCGCTTTATTTTGCAACCACACGTTTTATTTAAAAGCACAGATCATGCATTTATTATGTAATTAGTACGCAAATATTATGTTATGTTAGACACGTAAACAATTATAAGTTGATTATTTTGCACACGGAATAGCGTGTTACTTTTAACCCTTAACATGTAACATACATTGTTGGTTATTTACTTAAACGAACATGTTTATTAATTATTTTACTGAAAATATTAGGAGGTTAAAAAAATTTCAAATACCCTGCTCCATCAACTCCCCCCTTTGGTGATTTTTAATATCACCATAAAAACCCAAGTTATACAATTTTCTCAGACAGCATATATCTTTTATCCGTTTGCTTTTGTTAGTTTACACAACTGTATCCCTTTCAACTTGTCTCTTCGTTTTCTTGTACATGTTCTCTTTTATTTCTTCTAACTCTATTTCACCCATTTCTCTCTCTCTTTCCTTGTTTATCATGTTTTCTTTTTCTCTTTTATTCTGCCTTCTTTTTCTCTTTATACAGTCCTAATATTATTATTATTATCACGGTTGCTATTATTATAACTTTCCCTATTATTAATCCACTCATTCTTGTTAACCAATTTATTACTGAAGAAAACCCTTTACCAAGTTTTCCCCATGCACTTTCAACCTCCAGTGGAACAAGTTCTTTGTGCAAACTTGTAATATTTGTTATATACTTCTGTATATTTTCACTTTTTTCTGGAATGTAAGTGCAACAATGTTGGACTTTCAGCATTCCACAGACTCCGCCCTCTTTTGCCAAAAGAATGTCAAGGGCAAGTCGATTTTGCATCACCATAGCTCTCATGGCAACCATCTCGGTATTTACCATCAAGAACCCTCCAGCAGTATCTGTAGATAAACGATCTACCACTGTGGATAATTTCCGAATTCTAAATGCATTCAAAGATATTCCCACTGCTGGTATCAATGCTCCAAAAATATCACCTACTATTTCTGAAATCTTTCCCTTTTTCTACGTGTAAAGGTATTTATCATTTTGTGTGTTCCCTTTTCTTTTCTATCCACATGAAAAATCTTTGGAAAGACCAGGCCTAAGTAACATGACCCATACCAATGCTCCGGCAACCTATAATAAGCCCTATTTCCGCAAACATAATAAATCCCTGGAAATATTGGATCTTTTCCCCCTTTGAATCCCCATCCACCTAAAATTTGGTAATTGTCGTGGCAAATACTGGAACCCACAGAATAATTGTCATATCTTGTCTTATTTCTTCTAATGCACAACCTTCCCTGTTGGGGCCAATCCAGAGTCATAGCTGCATTTGTCTTTTTCTTGTCATGATTGTCTTCCTCAAACGCCCAAAGAGGTGTTTTTGTCTCTTCTATCACTTTTCTTTGAAATTTCACTCTTCTCTCTTCAACCATCTCTAAAAATACCTTTTCTTCCTTCTTTAACTCACAGGTAAGGTTGTACCTAATTATACTATCTAATGTTAAAATCTTATCTTCTAAAAAATATTCACCAAACGTTTTTCCCTCTTTTATTTTGTTCAGCTCGGGAACTACCGAAACTTTCGCAAAAATCTTATTTATGTCAGTGTAATAATATTCTAATCTACCTGTTTTATAAAATAAACTTGCTAAAACGCTACATGTTATCCAATACGTCAAAGGGAGGTGATGATAAGTCACACCCTCTGCTACAGATGCAGGCAACTGCATACAAACATAGCAATCTCTTACATCCATTGTTTCTACATACTCATATAATAATTTAGTAAAAACATTTTTTGAAAAATCTGTTATTGATTTGTCCTTGTGTAATTCTGCACTACTCTTTAAAATAACTGGTTCTTGAGTGTTAGCTCCTTTTTCTTTCTCAGTGTTATTAGACATTTCTACTACAGCTAAACTAATTGGAATAGTGATTGCTAAAACCACCCATACTGTTATTAATAATCCTGTACAAAAGCAACACATCTTGCACCATCTACTTAAAAACTCACATTTACATTTTCTATCTCTAGTATTCTCCATTTTGTTTGATAACCTTATTTATTTGTTTTCCAGAAAATTGTGTCACTACACCTCAGAAATGACTTATTTGCCACTCTGTACTTCACTGTTTTGTCTTTGCTTGGTACCTTCTTTTAATTCTTTCTCAGAATTCTTTCTTTGTCACATCCGGTGAATTCGTAAGATCCAGTGTTTTGTCAAATCCGGTAGAAACTATCTAAACTTCTTCAGGTTTGTTGCACTTCACTTTCTCCCATCAGGTTTCTTTGTTCTGGGTTTTCGTGAGTGTTCTTTTCTTCTTTGTTACTAGTCAAAGCAAGATACAACCATTCAGGCGATCTATACTTCGGATTTACCTTCTTTATTCTTTTCGTTTTCTGCAAGTGTTTTCCACCTTGTTTTTCTTGTTCTCTCTGACTTGTTATTTCATTCACTTGTTCAGCACTTTTCCCATCCAACCTTATGATTCTGTATCTTAATTTTCTTACTTCGTTGGGCCAATTGTCTCCTTTTCTTGGCCTTTTTGCTTCACTTCCTTTTTCTTCTCTTTCTGTTTTCCAATTTCTTTTTCTTGACTCTAGCTTTTGGTTTCTTTCTTCTCCACTTTCTTCAGACTCTGTTTCAATTCTTTCGTTATTGTCTCTTATTTTGAAACTTATAATTTCATTTTCTTCTACTTGTGGTTCTCTTCTTATCTTCCTTCGTTCACCTATTTCTGTCCCTCCTCGAGGTTCTTCCGAATTTGTGTCAGTTTTCCTTTCTGCTTCTAAATTTCCCTGTTCTCGTGTTTGACTATTTGTCCCTATTGCTCCTCGGGGATCTTCCGATTTTTCTAGCTTTTTATTTGAAACTCTCCCTTCTTCATCTATCAATATTATCTCCGAAGGATTTTTACCACAACTTGTACTTGGTTGTTCACTGTCACTATCTTCTGGCTCAGTTTCTTCTCTTATGCTTTCAAAATTCCAATTTCTTTTTAGAATTTCTTCACAATCCGAATGCTCTGTATCAGATTCTGAACTGGTGTCTGATATTTCCAGATGTCGACTTACAGGTCGATCTTCAAGTTCTGGAACTTCAGCTATTTCTTCTACTTCTTCTGTCGTTGCACTTGTAGTTGGGTCTTCCAGATGCCGACTTACAGGTCGATCTTCAGGTTCTGGCACCCTGTTTGTTTCTTCTTCTGTTTCTGATGCTGAACTGTTATCCAATACTTCCAGATGTCGACTCACATGTCGATCTTCAGGTTCTGGAACTCTGATGGTGTGACTGGCATGTACCCAGTGTTTCACTCCTGCACACTTGACTGCAGTGGTCGTCACCAGAATCACTTGTCGTGGTTCGTCCCAGCGAGGAACCAAACAGTTTCTTCTCCGGTGGACTTTTATGCGGACCCAATCTCCTGGATTCAAGACGTGAGCTGGTTTTCTTTCAAGAGTGGTCGCATCCGGTCCAACCTAATGAAACACAGAACGCACCACATCAGCCAATCCTTTGCAATAATCCAGCACTAGATCATCAGTTATAGTCAGTAGTTTGTTGACAGGTACTTGTGCTTGTCTCATTGCTCGTCCCATAATTATTTCATGGGGACTGAGTCCAGTTTTCCTTTCCAGAATACTTCTGATTGTCATTAGAACTAATGGCAAAGCATCTGGCCATTTGAGTCCTGTAGCTTGACACATTTTTCCTAACCTGTTCTTGATTGTTCCATTCACTTGCTCTACGATTCCAGAAGCCTCTGGTCTGTATGCACAATGCAGTTTCTGTTTAATACTAAGTGCTTCACAAATCAGTTTAACTAATTCATTTTGGAAATGTGTTCCTCTATCTGTTTCAATCGTGACTGGAAAACCATACCTCGGAATGAATTCTCGCAGCATAAGTTTTGCTACCGTAATACCATCATTCCTTCTTGTTGGGTATGCTTCCACCCAACGGGAAAACAAACAGACGATCACTAGGACATACCTTAGTCTGTTGCAAGGTGGCATTTCAATAAAATCCATTTGCATTCTAGTGAAAGGACACCCTTCTCGTCCTATTGTTCCTAGACTCACTACTGTCTTCCTTCCTGGATTTAACTGTTGACAAATAAGACATCTCTGACAAAGACTCTCAGCTATGGCTCTGAATTTTGGATTGTACCATGTTTGTCTAAAAAGTCTGATCATTGAATCTCTCCCAATATGGGCTTGTCCATGGTACATCCGTGCCATGTCAGAAATCATGCTATCAGGCATAACTGGTCTCTCATCTCTATAAACCCAAACATCATTTTCTTCATGTTTTCTACATCCTGCTTTTATCCATGTATCTTTTTCCTCATCCTCTGCAGCTTCTTGTAACTGTCTCACCTCATCCCATATCTCAATAGAGTTAGTAAAAAGCAAAGGACAAGAAATATGCTCTCTTTCCCGACACTTGTTTAAAGAAACCACATTCTTTGTACAATACTGTGCCATTTCGTCAGCATATTTATTACCAACAGTTATGTAGTCTTCCCCATTTTTATGTGCATTGCACTTCACAACAGCAATCTGTTTAGGCAGCTGTATCGCCTCAAGCAACTTTTTCACAAAATCTCCATTTCTAATTGGCGTTCCTGCAGATGTCAAGAAACCCCTTTGTGACCAAATCTGACCAAAGTCATGCACAACCCCAAAGCCGTACTGGCTATCTGTCACAATCGTAACCCGTACATTTCTTCCCAACTTACATGCTTGAATCAGAGCTACTAATTCAGCAACTTGGGCAGACCGTACCCCTTTCAGACAAGATGCTTCCATTACAGTTGCTACTGTGCAAACTGCATATGCTGCACTTAGAACTCCATCCCTTGTTCTCAAACATGAGCCATCCACA
The DNA here is from genome assembly GCA_963921515.1 of Calotriton arnoldi. Lineage (NCBI taxonomy): Eukaryota > Metazoa > Chordata > Amphibia > Caudata > Salamandridae > Calotriton > Calotriton arnoldi. The sequence continues at coordinate 1,942,069 of CAWUFW010000210.1, read as the reverse complement.
AACAGAATATAATCTGATTCTTTCAAAGGCTCATCTCGTATGTCAGACCTTGGTTTTGTACAGTATTCGAGCACATTCAGACAATCGTGATCTACTTCATCCATTTCAATCACACTCTCTTCATCTGGCAATGATGTCGAAGGATTCACATTCATACATCTGTCAATGGTCACATTATCTGCACTCAAAATTACTTTTTCATACCTAGTCAGCCGACTATGTGTCATGTATTGGGTTTTCGTTCTTGTCAAGAGAATTTCCACAGAATGGGGAACATATACTCTCAATGGATACCCCATCACTATGCCTTCACTCTGTTCCAGACTCACACAAGTAGCAGCAACTGCTTTCAAACATCCAGGCAATGCTTTCGCTACAGGGTCTAAAACAGCCGAAAAATATGCAATTGGTCTTTTCATAGTTCCATGTCTCTGTACCAAAACTGAAAATGCACATCCATCTCTTTCACTGCAATACAGCTCAAAATCTTTCTCATAGTCAGGCATTCCTAATGCTGGAGCCTCACATAATTTCTTTTTCAGCTCTCTGAATGCTTTCATTTCTTCATCATTCATTTCAAAAGGATCTTTAACATCCTTCTTTGTCAGTTTCTGCAATGGTTTAGCAATCAGTGAAAAACCGCTTATCCATTCTCGACAATATCCAACCATTCCCAAAAACATTCTTACCTCTCTTTGTGTCATTGGAGCTCTCATTCCTTGAATCATTTTTATTCTTTCAGTCGTTACCTTTCGCACTCCTTTCTCAATTTTATGCCCTAAATACTGGACTTCTTGTTGACAAAACTGCAATTTTGAAGGGGACACTTTATGTCCTCTTTTTGCTAAATGATTCAGCAAAGCAATTGTATCATTGACACATGCTTCTTTCGTTTTTGATGCCACCAGTAGGTCATCAATATACTGAACCATCACTGACTTTTCTGGCATTCTTAAATCTTCCAACGATTTCTTTAGAATCTGATTAAAGATTGAGGGACTTTCTGTGTACTCTTGAGGAATTCAGCACCATGCCAAAATACGCTCTCCAAACCGGAACGCAAATAATGGCTGGCTATCTGGATGCAGTGGAATAGAGAAAAATGCATGACATAAATCAATTACTGTGTACCATTCTGCTTCACGTGGAATCTGGTATAGAATCACAGCAGGGTTCGGTACTATCGGGCAACAAGGCACAACAATTTTGTTTACCTTCCTCAAATCTTGTACAATTCTATATGTTCCGTTTGGCTTTTTCAGTCCCATTATTGGCGAATTACATGGACTGCTCATGATTTCTTTTAGAATCCCTTGTTCAATCATTTTATTTATTACTGGCGTTATTCCTTCAATTATTTCTGGTGTTAGTTTATACTGGGGTGTATTTGGGTAACTCGTTCCCTCTTTCACTGTTATTTTAACGGGATCTACTCCTTTCATTAATCCTACATCTTCTCCTGTAAAGTCCCACACTTCTTCTTTCACTGTCTTTTTCAATTCAATTGGGATTTTCTCTGCATCAAACACAGGAAACAAACCATTTACTTCTGGTTCTAAATTCACCATTGTCATTTTATACAGCACATCCTCATCCGGAGTCTGAAATGCAATTCCGTCTGGGGTACAATAGATAGTGCAGTTCATCTTGCACAATAAATCGCGTACTAAAAGGTTCACGGGACTACAATCGCATACCACAAATCGGTGCATTTCACTAAATGGACCAATTCTTACCTTCACTAATTTAGTAAGAGGCGTTTTAATTTGCTGATTTGAAACTCCAATTACTTGGATATGTTCACCTGAAAGAGGAAGGTTTGGAATTTCCACTGACCTAACAGTAGAACGGGTAGCTCCAGTGTCAACAAGGAATGTTACATTTGCACCATTCACTTCTCCATCCACAAATGGACCAGACTGATCTACCTCTAGAGTTGCGCCAAGCACGCACTCTTCCCCTCTCCTAGGCACCGTCAGGAACTTTCATCCGTGTCATCCTCATCCTGTCGTAACCAATATTGAGAAATTGCAGCTGCACGCGGCAACTGTGTTACCTGTTCTCCTCCGTAGAATCCTGTTTCTGCACTGTATTTCTGTTGGTTAACACTCTTGGGAAGTGGTGGTTGTGGCACCTGACCTTGTTGAGTAACTACCTCACTCTGCACCTGTGAATTTAATGATTGATTTTCCACATTAGGTTTTGGAGGAAATTTACACTCGTTTCTCCAATGTCCTAGCTTTCCGCAGTTGTGGCATGGCCACTTTTTCTTTGCCTCATCTATGCTCATTTGTCCTTTTCCTTTACCTATATTAGGTCGGGATTTAACCTGTCCTGTTTCATTACCAGTATTACTCAATTGAGCTTCTTGCTTCTCTGCAACTTTCACCTGCGCCCACATGGCTTTCTCTTTCAATTTACGCTGTCTACTCTCAATATCATCACTGCAATACTTAGCATATCTCAAAACTTCGTCGACTGTGCTATTCTGCCAACCAATCATGTGCTGCTTAATCATTTCACTTATCTCTGGTCTCAATCCATATACAAACCTATATACAAAATGACTCATATCCTTCTCATTCAGTGTCTCATAACCACTATACTGTTTGAAGACCAACAACAATCTCTCATAGTAGGCGTGCACTGATTCTTTACTTTCCTGCGTTGTTCTGTCTATTTTTACCCAATCTGTTTCTTTAGGTGGAATTTTATTCTTCAAAAAGGTAATTACTTGGTCGTACTTCCTCATCACTTCTGGTCCTGGCGCTCCTGTTTTAGCGTCCCTTGGATATTCTACAGTTGGCCAATTAATAGTAATCTTACATTCTGTCCACAAATCAGCTGGCACTACTATATCAAACAATCCATCCAGATCTATCCACAGCACTTTTGATACCTTAACAAATCTCTCCACTTGTCTGTACCATTCTACTGGTTTCTCTCTCAATTTTGGGAAGTCATTTGTAAATGACAGTATATCTTGTCTGGTCCACGGAACATGCACATAACTACCACCTGGAGTTTCTCTCATCGGGTATTCCCTAACAACTGGTTCCCTATCTGTCACTGCAAAAGCCAAAGATGCTTTATCTGTTGTTTTCTCATTCCTTTTTGACCATCTATTTCTCCATCTATCCACATCACCCCATTTTCTCAATAAAACAATTAACTCTTTTATTTGGGTCAGTCTTCCTGATGTGTTCAAATTCTCTATGTCTTTCTCACAAAAATCTACTCTGTATGGTTTCTGCAACGTTCTCATTTTTACAAATTCCACTCCTAGTTCACTTGCTGTCTCTTCCAATTTGTCATGTAAATTTCTAGCTCTCCAAGTAAGACTCTTGCACAAAAACATAATCTCATCATCCTGATAATTTTTAAATTTTTCTGTTCCAATTGTTCCCAAAATCAATTCTTCCATGTCTATTTTCAACCTAATTACATCTAATGGTTTCTCTTCTGGTTCTTTTGTCTTTAGCGCTTTCATCCATTCATTTAACTCATCTGGAGTTGGACCTACAGGCGTACTATTTAATTCTATCCAATTGCTACTTCTTTCTGGTGATCCTGATGCAGACTCTGTCACCATAGGCATTCTCCTGATCTCATTTTCATTTATCGTCAAATTTGTAGGTGGGCTTGGTCTATAGGTACTAGCCAAATTGTGTGCACCTTCATTATTCATTTCCATCCCTTCTCTTTTTCTTTGCAAATGTGAATTCATGGGAATCACCAAAGAACGTTCATCAATTTTCTGATTCTCAAAAATTGGCATTACTGGACCTATCGTTACTGGTACAGTTACAGCTTCCATATTCTTTGTCAATTCTCTTATTTTCTCAGTCAATTCTCTTGTCGTTTTTGCTAATTCAGTTGCATTGTCACTTTCTATCTCTTCATTTTGTGAAGTTTTTAATTGATCTTGTGACCTATTTGTCTCATTTCTTCGTTCGGGATTTTTATTCCTCCCAGTTTCCATTGGCGGTGCATTAGGTGTCACCACCGCAGAAGTCTGTTGGTATGGAGGTGGGTTTCTGTTTAAAATATCTTCCAGCAATTCGTCATCCGTTTCACTACCACCATACACATACTTTTCTACCACTAAATGCTTCTTTTTCTCTGTACACTTTCTCTTTGCTTCTTCCTCAACTGTAAAAGCTGGAAACAAACCTCCTGTCATGTTAGCATATCTCCAACGCTTTAATCTGTCCTCATGATTTACTCCCCATAACCTTCCAGGCACAAACTCATGATTCTTTAATCCTCTGAATCTTTCTCGCTCATACATCTCATCTTCCCATTCCGTTAAAGCTTCAAACTGTGTCGGTCTAGGTCTAGGTTCTAACATTACCATGTTCCGTAATATGGCTACATTAAATGAACCATTCTCAGGGAAAGCCAATGCTCCATCATTCTTGGTGTATTTTGTCCAATTTTCTAACCATATGCATGTATGATATCCATATTTCAGCATCATATGTGAAGCTGGTGATTTCGGCGGAGGAATTATTTGTCCCTCTCTAGTCACTACCTTTTTGTCTTTCTTAAAGAAGTTCTTAACTTTCAACATCCATGACGTTTTCTCTTTACCATACTCATAGTACGACATGATTCACAACCTTTTTCTCCTTAAATGATCCGCAATTCAACACTGTTCTCTATGCGTTATTTCAACCAATACTAGCGCGACTCACACCAACACACCAATCAGAGCGATTTCTGTCTACCGCGCACTGACCAATCCCAGCGCGGCTTCTGTCTACGTCAGTTCTGCTCCTGTTTTCATGTGACTAGCGCACTGTCAAATCCCAGCGCGACTCTTGTCTACGTCACTTCTGCTCTTGACCCCTCCTTTACAAAATTTATCGGCAATTTCTTTTTCAACAATTCTTCGTTAGTTACAACACTTAAAACACATTTCCATTGTCTGATTCGCTAAACCGAAGAGATAGCTTTGACCATTTACACAAGAATTCTGTATTTTCCAGTAGGCAGCGCTTACCTCTACCCTACCACAGAATTTTTAGTTTCGCCGATAAAGTAGTACTTCCCTCTACCTTACCCTTCTTTCAAGCAATCAGTAAACCCGTTTCTCTGGGGATAAAACACATGTGGAGACTATACTGCTCCTGAGAATTAAGGCCAAAGTTTCACAAGAAAACCGATCACTATTTCACTTACACACCTTTTATACGCAAAATGTCCCTATTATAACACAACCTGTGTTATTACCATAAATGAACTCAGACAATGTACAATTCCATGTGACTTCTCTTGCCACACGTGTTCCACTTCCTACTTCCCGGAAGCGTGAAAACTTACATATAACATAACGCGACTCAACAAAAAGTGTTAGACATGAACTTATCAATAATCAATAATCAATAATCACCAAACTAATCTATAGTAACCATAACTCTGCTACCAAGAAATCTGATCCAGCGCTAACAATAAAAATAATTCTCCTATATGCTTTGGTCATCCAGGTGCAACTATTCCTCTAACACACACACTATATCCATATGACGGTGGGGCCCATAACACCGCATATACATTCACTTACTCATTTGTTCCCTGGATTACCTCCATCAATAACCTAGGAGAAAATGATTCGCTGGAAGGAGACGGGATACCTCTTTAACATGACATAATATTTCTCTTTGCTTTAAGGTATTCCGCTCATTGGTCGATGGACCAACTAGTAGGAATCAGTTGATGGTGATTAAGACCAGCTCAATCACAATAAACTCTTTAACATTTCATTTTAATCATTGAGCTAAAGAATCACTGAGTCATTTGTTTAAAGAATAATAAAGTTTATATAAAGTTTTGAATGCAGGAAATGAGGTTAAGCTTATTATTCAGATCATTACATTTATCATCAATATAAGAATAGCTTGAAATTGCAATGCATTTTTATTAGACGGAAAAATAAGGTTTTCATAGTAAGAATTCTTAAAGATCAATTTATCTATCTGGGGAAATCTAATAGTTCTAAAATAAAAATCTATCATGAAAAATTCTCCTAAAGCAGCATCTTATACTCAACTGGAAAAGAAAAATAGCAGCAGCAGCATCAGCTCGTCAGCATCAGCAACCGCAACTTCACCCATCTACAGCATCTAACTTCTCCAGCAACTCCCGCAGCAATTCCCGCAGCATCTACCGCAGCATCAATACCCCTCCCACCAAGAGTAGGTCTTCTTATACCCTAATTCTAGCTTACAACATAAAATGTTTCTTCTTCATGGCGTGATTCTTTCTCATTGGTCAAAACTCAGGCCCATATACATTTTAATCAAACTTCCTGGTCTTAACCAGTTCCTTGTGGAATGTCCATGCAAGCATCGCTTCCCACAGTTCATGCAATTGCTCATCCGTTTCGATCAGTCCAAATTGTATCTTTTTCTGCTACATTTTGGGTTTAACAGTTCCGTCTATTGATTCAGTTGGACTTCTCACGCTTCTTGCTGATCATCTTGGCACACATCTGCTCAGAAAGGTCACAACAGCCTTGACCATACTTCCATCTTTGCCTCTCAGCATCAGCACGTGATCATCCCTTTTCCACAGCCTCTCTCCTCTATCACATGGTCCCCCGCTCATGCGTACTCTAGCAACTGGCGGCCATTTTATATCACTGCTCGACAGGCCTAAGCGCACTATTTTCAAAAATAAAAAAAATATTGTTAAAACAAGAAATATAAACCCTTTCGTTTCCCTCCCGTCTTTCTACGTACCCCAATTAGGTATTACCTAGCAAAAAGCAACATATAAAGCTGTCCCTTACTTACCATCGCTTTATTTTGCAACCACACGTTTTATTTAAAAGCACAGATCATGCATTTATTATGTCATTAGTACGCAAATATTATGTTATGTTAGACACGTAAACAATTATAAGTTGATTATTTTGCACACGGAATAGCGTGTTACCTTTAACCCTTAACATGTTGGTTATTTAAACGAACATGTTTATTAATTATTTTACGAAAATATTAGGAGGTTAAAAATTTTTCAAATACCCTGCTCCATCACAAGAGTAGTCGGGCAGCCAAGTTCTGAATCTGTTGTAGTCTTTTCATGGTCGTTAAAGGTGCTCCGTGATAGAGGCTATTGGCGTAATCGAGTTTGGACAGAACAAGGGAGATGGTAGCTTGGACTTTGTGTGTAAATCTCAAATGGGGAAAGATTTGTCACAGAGTATTTATAGTAACAAAGCTTGATCTTGCTAGTTTGTCCACTTGGGCATTCATCGATAGCTTGTAGTCCATGGTCATTCCGAGGTTTCTTACTTCCTTCGATACTTTAGGCGGTGATCCCAGTTCATAAGGTCAGATGGCAAGCGGGTCATATGTTTCCAATCGCCACACGTGACTATTTCCGTTTTGGAAGCATTCATGCTCTGTGTCGATAACAACATTGGTTAGTCTGTGGCACAGATGTTGACATCTTCTGGCCAGTCCCTTCCTGCACAGGGGTAGAACCATTAGCCTTAAGTATTCTGATGGTGGTCATAAAGCAGGTGATATTATGTTAAGGCCCCGTCTACAGTCCATTTGTCAGGTTGAATCTAAGATGTGCAATTGCATTGCTGGGAAGAGGAACAGGTGGGTTTCTTGTGATCAGTCGTAGTACCCTGCGACTGGCAGTTGCCCCAACTGAACAGGTTTTGTGGATAATGAGGCTTCTCCGCCAATGTATGGTGGACTCTCTGTCCAGAAGGTGAGTTCAAAGCCCTGTGAAAGAAACACGGTCATTGACATAATTACAACTATTGATACTAAACAAGAGCTGTCTACTTCTTCCTCTGGCCCATAGTTTGAGGATTGTTTTTTATTTCCAGTGGTCTGGACAACTGAAATATAAACAGGGAAGTTGTTTAACCAGATGTGATGGAGTGTCCTCTAAATTGGATACATGATCTCACATTTGTGTAACATCCCAATTGTATTGAAGGGTCTCTTGCTCCCCATGTGCCTGCCTACGTCCACAACAGGATTCCTGAACCACTGGATAAGGTTGTCCCTAATAATACAAAGCTGAGTGTCCTCCACTTATTATTCCAGATAAGTTGGTTTGATCTCTTGGAATTCACCTGAAAAAGCTGCTGTGTTTCACTACATACAGCAAAGACCTGGAAGAGGGAACTGAAAGAGCTAAGCATTCTTGGGCTTCCTGCCAGGACAAAGTTTTGAACGTAGTTGGCCCTCTGGAAAAACATTTAAGCTTTAAAAAAAACACTAGAGTGGAGTCCATCATTTGGGCTTGGAGTTTGTTGTTCCTTTTGTTCAGCCATTAAATTGGAGCGCAAGAAATCTCTTTTAATAAATTAGACACAACTTTAGGGCAAGTAGCATCCACTGACCTGGGTCCTGATGGTCAAGAGTTGTTCCTCTGGGAGCAGCTTATCAGAGATATGGAAAAATATGTGGCAGCAGTCGGGTTCATCGAGAAAGCCCTACAGAGGTGCGTTTCCTTTCGTTTCCACTAGCTGTTAGAGGCAGTGGGCAGTGCGATCAGATAGTTATACAGTGCATATGAACTGTACAAGATAACCTCAGAGGTCAGGTCCAGCTCAGCATCTTCTTTCTCTAGAAGTGTCATGGTTTCCAGCATTATGCCTGGTAGTGTTTCCTCCTCTTCCCATGTGTGGTTAGAGGACTATAGATTGTTTTCACTGGTGCACCATCACTCCAGAATAGTGGGTTTCACAGACAGTGGCATTTACTTTCTCGAATTCTACTTACTGCCTGTCTAGGTGCCACTTCCCTCCATTTTTCTCAACCAAAAAGAAATCTTCTGAGATATGAAGTTTGGCTTTGTTGCTGCAAAGGCACAAGGGGCATATTAGCAAGACCCACGTTAAAATTATCGCCGTTTTAGCGGCAGGAAACTGCTGCTAAAGCGGCGATAATGGGCTTGCTAATATGCGTTATGGAATTCAATAGAAGCCCAGGTTAGATGTGCAGGACATCTAACCTGGGCTTCTATTGAATTCCATAACGCATATTAGTAAGCCCATTATCGCCGTTTTAGCGGCAGTTTCCTGCCGCTAAAACGGCGATAATTTTAACGTGGGTCTTGCTAATATGCCCCAATGTTTTTCTCTTTTTTAAAGCAAGAAGAGGTTACTCGTATGCCCAATGTCAAGTGCCGTGCTCCGTATTGTACTCTGATGATTCAAAATATTAACCATGTCCCAGACACTTTGCTTCTGGTCAGCCTGGATCTCAGAGATTGCATGTCTCAGTACTTTTTGGGAAGATCAAGTAGCATGAGATATTTTGCATCAGCCGTCAGGTCGAGAGGAATTGCTATAAGGACTTGCTCTTCAGATATTCCTGGTTCACTCTAATTGGGCAAATCTATTGTTGCGTCTCAACTCATATAGCTTCCTTGGTTTGTTGTACACAAAAAGGGCACGATTATGAGGGTTTGCAAATTTAGCAGGTGCCCAATTTGCATCTAATTACATGTGTGACACCTTAGAATGGGGAATAACTTGCTAATGGTGTGTGTTACTTCCCACTCCATTGTGCTCAAACAGCACATGTGCACTATTTGTTCTCCAATGCACTACCCTATTTCTCATCCTATACCTCTCTCAATATATCCTCTGCCTCCACTCTCTGACACATCCCAAACCCAATTCTATTATTGTGATACCCAAAAATACCCTTTCTAAGACTGTTCCCTCCTCTACTGCTCCTTGCATAATCTCAATCCTATTTTACAATTAAGATCTCCCAAACAAGCCTTTCTAAACCCTTCCCTCATGTGCCCCTTCTTGACTCATCTGATAACTTATATTTCTCCCTATTCCACTTCTAGAGACTCTAGCCCCCTCCATCTCTCCTTTACTCATCCCAAACCACCTCCTACTGCTATGATCTCCAAATAAACTTTCTAGACCCCTCCCTCTTTTATCTCTCCACTATCCTTTTCAATCCAGCTAACAGACTAACATGTCCACCTCTCAAATTAATTTCACATTTCCCTATACTGATTCACCACTAATAATAATGTTTGGGTTGGGACTCCCAATTAATAAAACAGAAATCTCATATACTTTTGGCAAAATAACAAGTATCTGTCTTTACATGCTAAAATGCATATAGTCATTTCACAAAAGAGAAAATGAGAATTTAGCAAGCAGTGAGAGAGGTGATGATTTTGGGATCCTCCCTAACCTAGGGAGAGAACCAAGCAGATGCCTTGAAAACAAAGAGCACATCTTGCTGAACGATTCGGTGGTGGTCCCATCCTCTTAGGACCACCCCAAGCACAGTTATGGGCAAAAATACAATCCCAACCAAAGGCCCTGCAAAGCATTATGGGACGAGATTAGCAGTGGGCAGTGAATATTATAGTATCCAATATCAAAATAATTCTACAAAGAGCTACAGTTCAACTAGTGGTTACTAGGTGTCCCTCACGAGTCAAATGCAAAAGCATTGAAATTATTACATCAAGCTGCAGTTCCACTAGTCGTTTCTAGGTGTCCCTCACAAGTCAAATGCAAAAGCATTGAAACCCTTTCATGAAGCTGCAGTTCCACTAGTCGTTACTAGGTGTCCTTCATGAGTCAAATGCAAAAGCATTTGACTTGAGGGACACCAAGCAACGACTAGTTGAACTGCAGCTTGATGTAATAATTTCAATGCTTTTGCATTTGACTGGTGAGGGACACCTAGTAACGACTAGTTGAACTGCAGCTCTTTGTAGAATTATTTTGATATTGGATACTATAATATTGACTGCCCACTGCTAATCTCGTCCCATAATGCTTTGCAGGGCCTTGATTGGGATTGTATTTTGCCCATAACTGTGCTTGAGGTGGTCCTAAGAGGATGGGACCACCACTGAATCGTTCAGCATGATATGCTCTTTGTGTTCAAGCATCTGCTTGGTCCTCCCCCTAGGTTAGGGGGGACCCCAAAATTATCACCTCTCTCATTGCCTGTTTCCCCCCAAAAGTTCACTTTTGTGAATTGGTTATATGCTTTTTAGCATGTAAAATTGCTTTATCAAAGCGTTTGATTCTGTGTTTTTCGCTCTCTGCGGAGTTCATTGCCCAGGCCTAATTTGCACCAGGTTTCACCTGTTGCTAATCCTGGCAGCAAACACCTGTGATTTGCACACCCATGAGAATCCAGTTTTATGAGTAGATGGGAGCTTGTGCCCAAAAAAGGATTACTGGCCCAATTGTGTTCAAGGCAAAAGTACTTACCTCTAAGTCTAACTAGTAATACATGCTCAGTGGTGCATCCTGGCAAATGGACAAATAGTCACAAAGGGGATTGTACTACTGGTTATTGAGACCAAAAATATAGACACAAGAATATCGTGGACTGGAGATTGAGGGACAAAATATTGCAAAGAAAGTACATATGGAGAAGTATAGATTTACTATTCCTAACTTTACTTCTATGTGCCTTGAAGACATCTATATCACCAAGATGCGTATATGTGGAGTTCGGTAAAAGCAACCTATAGTTACTTACCTTTCAGTATTTTGGATTCAATATTTTTTCCTCGATAATTGCATTGCTCGATACTCGGTATTCAATATTCACACAAAACAGAAATCCCAAAAGATTGGTTTCCCAGCACACGCTAATGTCAACATGTATTACATAAATAACAGATATCAACAATTTTTGGCCTTCTTTGTATTTGTTAGGTTTATTCTCATATGTTCTTGTTTAGTTCTTTTTTAGGCTCTTTTTAGCCAACACATGTTTCGTCGCCCATGTCAAGTGGGAGCGACTTCCTCAGGGCTAAAAGATACAAGCAAATGTATTTGCTACTAGAACATGATCCTTTTTTTCTAACAATTTGAAGTATAGGTGACATATGTGTCTATATCAATCTTCCTTTTCAATCAGGTGACTTTTTGTGTGTGGCAACCCATGCACATTGATTATGTCATACAGTAGTGGATATTCAAAGCAAAGAAAGTTATATTCCCGAGAAAGAATTTGCTTCCCAATTATTGCAAACATTTTTTGTTATTTTGTTAATCTTATCTTCGATTGTTTTTATCTATGTCATAATTATCTGACAGCCGGCTTAGTTTAGACATTTGTATTGACATCTTTGAATTCATTTCTATTCGCTTCATATATTAGTTTTCATTTATCTTTTTATTTTTTGTACTTCACATTTGTCTTGGAACATGCTCCTTTGATGAGATCAATTGCGTGCCAATGTGTTTTGTCTAAGTAATATCAATCAACCTTTTGTGCAACCCAATATTTATTTCCTTGTGACCCCCCTAAAATCATATGGTATACCTGTTTCGTCTGTATGTTTAGTGTTATCTGAAATATATTAAGTACAGGCAAAGTTTTTCTCAGTCAACTGGCCATAATTTGTTATTGAAATCCTACTATCATACTATTTCGTTCGGTCTGTGTGGGCCATGTTCCTACCTTTTAACCAGTTGTAATTCCATCCCGGTTTCCCCAAATAGTTCCTTGTCTTCGATAGTTTTTCTCTCCCAATCGTATCTGTATTATCCCTTGTTATTTATTGTCATCCGTTTTTCCGCCTTCTGAAAGTTTTAATAAGATTGAGTTTGTCAGGGCTAAGTCCTATATGTATGACTATCTGACCCTTTAAGCTCTCTAATCTGCAAGGGAAGTTAAGAAATCTTACCTGAGTGTTTGCTCGTGCAGCCTTCCGTCGTCACAGCGAGTACGCTTTGACAGTTCCCCACGGTGAGTCAGCCTTTTTTATGGGAAGGAGCTTGGCAAAAGAAAGTGGATTAACCATGTAACATCTAGGTTTCCTTGGTCGCCATTTTGAAACGGTGTTGAAAATAGTTTCTCTATTCCTTATCACCCGAAAACTATGTTTGGTAATGCCGATTATATATGTCTAACCTATGATGAAATCCACAATTTTAAGGCCAAAGGAGCTAACGGGAAAAGAGGGTGTTTGTATTGTCTCCATAATGTTGACCTGTCTGTTTATTTTTCCACAACTATAGTCGCCATCTTTAAATGGCCACCAGTAAGTGCTATCATTGAGGCCCAGTACGCGTTTCAATGGATGTTAGTCCTCTCAGTTGTTCTTCAAATGATTTGACACTATAGTGTAGTGCCCCCTGCAATATCAAAGCTAATTTCAGTATGTTCTTTTTCAAATTATGTGTTTGTATGTTATAGGCAAATTAAGAATATGGTGCATGTTTACCAAGACATGTGCAGGTACCCAGCATATGTATATGTTCAGACAATCGGTCTGTACAAATCCTCAAATACTCATTACATTACACAGTTGAAGTCACATGTATCAAAATAGCAGCGGCAATGAACATCCTTCAGTCACATATTTTTTAACATCATTTTTTAAACATCACAATCTTTTAGCACAGACATAAGTTGTATTTATTTCTTACCCATTATAATAAATGGGGTAACCCAACAAGAGTCCTTGGACCTGGGTGTTGATTGATACAAAAAACAATGGTCCTGGACCAATTTTTCAAAAAATATATATATAAATAATTGATTCTTATAACAATAATAACTCCACAATTCTGAGCCTTTAAAAGGTCAGCTCACGATTACATGAAACCAACTTCATTCAAAGACATAAGATGTGCACCAACCAATACTTTCGAAGAAGGGGACATATTTATTTTTCTAATATATATACAACAGGGTAAAATCAATCACTAAATTTTTAGTGAAAACCAGAGAAGATCAGAAAATGGAGGGTTGCTCCAAAGGAACGTGCAAAGAAGGTGCTCAAGTGTGAAGAATTTGAAAAAGAAATGGGAAAGGATTCCCAAAGGAAGTCAAAGGGCATATATTTACACAACTGTATGTAGGACTGATAGCAAATAAACAGTCTTCAAAACCTGGCCAAGCACAATGTGATGTAGGTACACTTTGTCCACATAGTTCACAAAAAAACAAGGGACATATCTCCTTTAGTAGAGAGGGGGACACAGGGGGTTAGTGGTCCAGGTATGATAGGGGCGGTTTTTTCGTCGATGTTTCGATCCGACTTGACGGCAAAAGAGGGATACTTCAACCTCAGCCACGCGGGTCTTCCTCAGGATAGGGGACTGGATGAGGGGCAACCCTCTGAGGACTGTGAATGTGAGTTACGCCCGGTGTGGCCACGCGCCTCAGATTTGCGGTGTGGTACCCAAGTGTTCCATTGGAATTTTAGGGGAGAATTCCCGCATTGATTTCGCGGTGTATTTAAATGGAGGTTCACTGGTAATTATATTAATTAATTCGTGAAACTGTGGGGACTAAAAATCCAGCTCGAGCCACAGGAGTAACTGGGAGCGCATCCGTAGCTTCCTCTCTCCGTGCGCTCTCAGTTACTCCTGTGGCTCGAGCTGGATTTTCAGTCCCCACAGTTTCAAGAATTAATGAATATAATCACCAGTGAACCTCCATTTAAATACACTGCGAAATCAATGCGGGAATTCTCCCCTAAAATTCCAATGGAACACTTGGGTACCACACCGCAAATCTGAGGCGGGTGGCCACACCGGGCGTAACTCACACCCACAGTCCTCAGAGGGTTGCCCCTCATCCAGTCCCCTGTCCTGAGGAAGACCCGCGTGGCTGAGGTTGAAGTATCCCTCTTTTGCCGTCAAGTCGGGTCGAAACGTTGACGAAAAAAAAAACCCTATCATACCTGGACCACTAACCCTCTGTGTCCCCCTCTCTACTAAAGGAGATATGTCCCTTGTATTTTTGTTAACAATGTGGACAAAATGTACATACATCACATTGTGCTTGGCCAGGTTTTGAAGACTGTTTATTTGCTATCAGTCCTCACATACAGTTGAGTAAATATATGCCCTTTGACTTCCTTTGGGAATCCTTTCCCATTTCTTTTTTCAAATTCTTCACACTTGAGCACCTTCTTTGCACGTTCCTTTGGAGCAACCCTCCATTTTCTGATCTTCTCTGGTTTTCACTAAAAATTTAGTGATTGATTTTACCCTGTTGTATATATATTAAAAAAATAAATACATGCCCTTCTTCGAAAGTATTGGTTGGTGCACATCTTATGTCTTTGAATGAAATTGGTTTCAAGTAATCGTGAGCTGACCTTTTGGAGGCTCAGAATTGTGGAGTTATTATTGTTATAAGAATCAATTATTTATATATATATATTTTGACAAATTGGTCCAGGACCATTGTTTTTTGTATCTATCATATTTATTTCTTAGAGACTCCTATTCACCCAGAAAATACTGAAGCTCATGATCTGTGTGAAGACCCATTCCTAACCCTGGGTGGAGTTCGCGTAGCCGCGTTACGCGGAGTTCTGCGAAGTCGCAAAAAAACTCTGCGAGCTACGCGGAGTTCCGCAAGCATGCGGAGTTGCTTGTTCCACCCGTTCGCGATGCGTTTTTCCTGTTCGGGAACGCGTGTTCGTGGACGCTTTTTGCGTGCTGGGGGGGAATATCACGCGAACTTCACCACGCGGTCGCCAATGGGCACAGCCATCTTGTTTTTTCACTTTTTGCTATGGTTCTGGGCCTGTTTTTCTATCCTCCCTATATCTTTTCAATCCTTTGTTTCTAGAAACTTTTTTGGGTCTTTTTTATTTATTATATATCCCTCTCTATTGCTGATTGTATATTTTGCGTTTTTTCCTACTTTTAGTGTGTTTTTAGTGCGTTTTTCACTCTTTTTCTATTACTTGCTTTTTCATTTCTTTTACTTACTTTCTTACTTCCTACCTTTTCTTTTCCGCCCCCGCCTACCTAGAACCATGGCAAAGAGCCTTAAGAAAACCAAGGGCCAGGGGAAGAGGAGTGAGAGCCCCGACCACAAGGGGTGCAGCCACGGGCCTTATTCACTGAGGCGGAGGTGGCCGCACTGTTTTTTTTTGTCCAGCGCCACTTCCCCTTAACCCTGGCAGCAGGCCTGGGTCCAGGTCCGGGCTCCGGGAGTGCCACCGGCGGTGGGAGAGGGTGCGCTGGGCAGTGTTTCGCTGCTCTGGGGTCCGGTGCACCCGTAACCAATTGACGCACCGGTGGTCCGACATCCTGACCGGGAACAGGACCTGCTAGGTGTTGAGGTCCCGGGGCTTGGTGAGTAGCTAATTATATTACTATTGTGTTCTTCTGTTCTGTGTTATTGCGAATATTATTTTTTTCGCAAATAGCTAACATGCTGCCGCTGGTTACATGCAGGTAACTTATGTATAAAAATCTTATTACTATGTGATTTACTTCCAGACAGGTGCTCATGGTCGGCGCTAATAACTAATCGTACTTGTTTGCAACTTTGCGATCTCTTGGGCTGGTTATGTAAGAGAGGTTAGAGAATTTAAGTTAGGTAACGCATATAGGAAAGACTCCAGTCCTTTCCTTTGTCCTGTCAGGCTGTCCTGTCTCCTGTTGCTAAGATAGTGGTAGTAGTTAGTATTATTAGGTAATTTAGCGGCCTGCGTGACACGTCCTCTCACATGACTTCAGTCCTGGTAGAACCTTTTGTAGTTCGTTCGTATAGTGAGTGAACAGAATAGCAACCAACCAATGGTGTATGCAATATGCATGTGTCCATCTATGCATTAAGAAGAATAAAAATGCAGACTTAGTAATTGGCCCGTCAAAGGGGGTTTGAGTTGGAGACAGAGATGATTGGTAATGAGATCGGAACTTAGTAGAAGTAAATATAATTTTTTTGCAATTCATTCCAAAGTCTGGAATAGGCGGGCTAGGTATGTTTAGGATTCAGGAATTGGAATTGAACTGTGGACTAATAATGATCGGATGGTACTCGACTGCGATACATACTAGTCGACTACTACTAGTCGAATAAGTCGATCTTTAGGATTGGTCAATGTTATTGCAATTGCCGTTTCCTTTCTAAAAATATTTTTAGAGCAATTATATTTATTTATTTAACACAAATCATTTTTGTCTCTTTAATTATGTCTTACATGATCCTCATCCAGGGGCAAGAAGAAGACTGGATCAGCTGGCAGTGCGGTGGGTGCGGGAGCGGGAGGGGCCTCCCAGGAGCAGCAGGAAGTGGCCTCAGGCACAGATGGCTCTGCTGCTGGCCCCAGTAAGTCTTCCTGGTGTTGTTCTATATTAATATTTCCCTAACTTTTGCCGCTTTATTATTTCCATTTCCTAATTTTAATTTTTCCAAAATCCCCTTCAATCTGTTTCTAAATTCTTGTTTTTTTTGCTCCATTACCTACTACTAAGTACTAGTACTAACATTGTTTCTAGTGTCTGTTTTTTTTGTACATCAAATCAAACTGCATCTGACTAACCTCTGCTCTGACTCTGTATTAGTCTGTCTGTAGCTTGCTTTCTTCTGGGTTTCACTCAGCTTTCCCTCTCCCCTTATATGTGGATTGCCTAGTAGTGGTACGGTAAGACTCAGAGAACCCATTGGTCCTAGGCTACTACTAGTACTAGTACTAATAAGGACTCCTTACTACTACTAGTATTAGTAGCACTAATCTGCTGTGCAGATTGCATGCCCAAGTAAGGTATTCTCCGCAGGTTTGTGAGATGAGAAGGCTTTAGTTTCTTTTACTGTCTCATCATGCTCAATCAGTAATGGTGGTCACTCACATTGGACAGGACACCCCAAAGTGGTGTATTTTACTTTTCGAATCCAGGCGTTGTACTTTTTTTAGTAGCAGCAGTTGATGGTGAACACTGAACAACTGATTTCCGTGCACCATGGCTGGAAAGAAGTATGAGGAGTAGGAGGACTGCACCATTATTTTCCAACTAAGAGAGACCTCATGTCCGCCCAGTTGGCCACTCTTTCTTCTTTTCAAAAAATGAGATGCACCAATAGCTCTAGTAACTGAGTCCAGTCCTTTGGGTTGTCCTCTTCTTGAGAGGCTTTTCAAAATTGCCACCAACAAAATGCCCAACCGGATATTATTTTGTTATTTTTGATAGGACATACTGTCTACTCTACTCTAGTATCCGAATTGTAGATAGTGATGTGTGTGGTGTACGTATTATTAATTATGTATTTTCAATCTTGCTAACGAAAAAAAAAAAATAGGGGAGGCGTATATGGCTTCTAAAAAAATGTGAAATGTTTTTTCCAGGCGTACCGACCACCAGTGCCGGGGCCAGCGGTGAGGGCCATGCCACTCCGGAGGGAGCGGAGGATGCTGCAGCTGCAGGGGGTGAGCCAGCAGCAGTGGCGGGCTGTGGTAAGTCATATTCCTTACTTATTAAGAATGATGAATACACTCGCTGCAAGGGTGTACACTCAGTACTAGTCTAGTACACTGTACTTCTGCTGAGACTAAGTTGTTGTGAACACTGAACAGATGAAGAAGACACCCTTTACTTAACAACATTAGCATTAGCGGCGGGGGTTGAGTAACTAATGGCCTTGTCTATTCTATCTTCAACTCAGCAGAGACAGTTTTATGACGAAGACCAAAAGTCAGAAGACATGTATGACTGGCAGAGAAGGATGCGTGGGTGAAGGAAGGGGCCCCAGGATGCATATAGATGGCGGATGAAGATGATAGGATGCATGGGTAGTTGAAGGATGAGTGAAATGTGAAAGAGAAAGCAGAAAGGATGCCTGTCTGCGTGGGTGAAACTGTATGGGTAAAAGGAATCCTCCAAGGGGTTTGAGGGGTCAAACTCTAAGGCAAGCAAGGACGCATGGGTGGTGGTTGGTTATATCTATGACAAATGTATGTTGTCGGTGAAAGCCAGTTTATGATAGCCATGTTTGGATGGATGGATGCCTGGAAGGTATCATAGATAGTAGGTGAAAACAGAGTCAGACTGGATGAAGAGAATGTAAAAGATAATTAAACCCTGCCAGAGTACCAAAGCCAAGGGTGAAGATTAAGAATAAAATAATAATAATGCTAGAAGAGCAATTCACTGATAATGAAAAAAGCCCTGGGAAGAACAAGGACTGTTTTTTGCAAGGTTTTTGATTCAAAGTTTTGAGGTTGTACTTGTATTTCAGAATGGAATACTCCCTTGACTCACAGTAGTTTGCAAGCACAACATATACATTGTGCATGACTATTATTTATCCTACCCACCCATCATTAATCGCCTCCCTCCGACTCCGAGGCCCACTTCCGCTCCAGTCCCTACCCATGTCATTTTTGACTGTGTCAGCCATGGGTGGCCTATCGGCTGCATGGTAACTAGTACTTACAAATCACTCAGTATGTCATCATCATCATCATCACGTGAGTGACATGATTTTGTGCCGCCATATATGTATCATCATTCATAAGCATGTCATCATTAACCATCATCATGTGCCTTATTGCAGTAGTAAGGGTGAAAGTGAAATTGTCTGAGCATTTGCCATTGATTTAACAGAGTATGGCCGTAATGGAAAAATATATAATTGTGTAGTACAGCTGTCCCACATGCAGACAGTAGTAAAGTAACATGAGTCTGCGACACAAGTATGTCTGTCGAGGGCACAAGCTGACTGGGTTGGCATGCCTACAAGATTAATTGTGCTAAACAAGAGAGAGAGAGAGAGAAGAAGAATACTTCTACTCTACTCCATAGTGCCTGAAAGTCTAATCATCACATTCAAATCTTAGGGGCAGAGGAAGTGAGGAGGATACCACAACTGCTAGTGCTACTGTGCCACTATAATTTTTATGTGTGTAATTTAATTTAGTGTTACTGTTTTGCTGAGTATTGGTTACAATTGCCTTTTTTTTCTTTCTTAGTATAGCTACTCCTTCCCAACCCAACTGCAGGAGTTGGCGGCCAGGGCGCAGCAAAGGAAGCTGGAGGCCATCCGGGCTGAATATCGCTGGCTGGTTGCCCTGACGGAGGAGGAGGCGGCAGCTGCAGCTTCTTCCTCCAATGCCCCGGGGCCCAGCCAGCCCCCCCATGCCTCTTGTGGTACGGCGCCGTGTTCTGGCAGCCGCCCGCCGCCCATCAACTTCGTCATCATCTACTGCTGCCCACCGCTGTTGTTCCTGCAGGAACTTTCGGCGCCGCATGCTACTCAGGATGGCGTGCCTGGAGGCCAAGCTGGAGGAGGTCCTGGAGCGAACCAGCCGGCACCCCCGCCGCTAGACGTCACCTCAGTCTTTGACCCTTGCCTCTTTTTGAATCTTTTTTTTGGTGGGTGGGATGTTGGGAGTTGGAGAAACATTGGATTCACTTTTTTTTCTTCAACTTCGACGTGGACGGACATTTATTTAATTTACTGGACATTAGTTGGGGTTAGTGAGAGGGGTGGGTCAGGTGTCGTGGAGTTTTCTTCTAGTTTATATTTGTTAGGGTAATAAATTATTTATAGTTTTCCAATACATATGATGCAAATCTTTTCTGGGGGGGTTACTCTTTTACGTCACCTTGTTTGTTTCCTCCTTTTGCTGCAGGGCCGCAGCCAGTTTTTGAATCAAATCTCCCAATAGTGTAACACACCGACAGATAGATGCAGTACCCTCACTTGTCCTACTACTGTCAGTCTCTCCTCCTAGTCTATGCATTCTGCAACTAAAACCTCTTTGTAGTATGTACTCGGAAGGATGTGGGTGTGTGAATTAATCAATTTTCATAGTATATACATTATTGACTCCCCCACACTTCTTCTCTTACCTGTGATTGATGTTTAGGCGAAGCAATGGCTGCATGGTTATGGTTTGGTTTCCTAAGGTGCCATGGTGGGTGGTGGTAGCAGTAGTAGACAGTTGCATTTGCAAAAAAAGAAAATGAGACAGTCAGTCACCTGAGGGAGGCTCGGGAACGAGTAGTAGAAGTACAGTAAGTAGTAAGTACACAAGAAGAAGACTGCCAAACAAGAAGAAAGTGATGATGAATGATATTGATAAGCAATGCTAAAGTAAAATAAAACATAATGGTGTCAGGGATAGCCTAGTACAAGTTACAACAAACTGAAGTTGACTCGACCTATGAAGTGGACAAGCGTAACCTTTAGTGTGGAAGGATGATAAATCGATGCCGGCAATTAATAATTAATAATGGGATAATAATTATGTTCCTCTTGAAAAAAAAGAGAATAGCGAATACTACTGAGCATGGGTGCACACTGGGCAATCTAATCTGTTGCCATTGTGGCCTATATATATATATATATATATATATGTAACCAAAAACGCCCAGAACCTTGAGGCCGCACACAGCTGCAGGTGAGTTACAAACTCCATTTGAACCAAGCAGGCAGCTTAACATCCCTTTGAAGTCCATGGCCTGATGCGTTTCGATGCCGCTGTTTGCATCTCCTCAGAGGCCGTGTCAGCGGAGGTGATTTATGGCTGCCGCATTTCCCCTGCGTGTTTGTGGCTAGTGAGCTATCAGTGCTCCTCCCTTGGTGGAAGTTCATTTTCAAATGCACGCTGGGATATGAGGTCTCATTTTGCCAAATAACGCCCTCTGGTGGGTTACCTCCGCTGCAGCTAATTATGGACGATTATTCTCGGCCCTCCATTGAGCCTTGGATGATACTCTGCCGGCTTCATTAAAGGTACCATGCAGCTTCGGAAGAGAATCTTCCTCTCCCTAGTCCCGTTGGTTGCGGGCAGTGCGATCCCTCTGCGGCCTGGAACCGCCGCATAATATGTAACCAAAACGCCCAGAAGCTTGAGGCCGCACACAGCTGCAGGTGAGTTACAAACTCCATTTGAACCAAGCAGGCAGCTTAACATCCCTTTGAAGTCCATGGCCTGACGCGTTTCGATGCCGCTGTTTGCATCTCCTCAGAGGCCGTGTCAGCGGAGGTGATTTATGGCTGCCGCATTTCCCCTGCGTGTTTGTGGCTAGTGAGCTATCAGTGCTCCTCCCTTGGTGGAAGTTCATTTTCAAATGCACGCTGGGATATGAGGTCTCATTTTGCCAAATAACGCCCTCTGGTGGGTTACCTCCGCTGCAGCTAATTATGGACGATTATTCTCGGCACTCCATTGAGCCTTGGATGATACTCTGCCGGCTTCATTAAAGGTACCCTGCAGCTTCGGAAGAGGAATCTTCCTCTCCCTAGTCCCATTGGTTGCGGGCAGTGCGATCCCTCTGCGGCCTGGAACCGCCGCATAATATGTAACCAAAAGGCCCAGAAGCTTGAGGCCGCACACAGCTGCAGGTGAGTTACAAACTCCATTTGAACCAAGCAGGCAGCTTAACATCCCTTTGAAGTCCATGGCCTGACGCGTTTCGATGCCGCTGTTTGCATCTCCTCAGAGGCCGTGTGGGCGGAGGTGATTTATGGCTGCCGCATTTCCCCTGCGTGCTTGTGGCTAGTGAGCTATCAGTGCTCCTCCCTTGGTGGAAGTTCATTTTCAAATGCACGCTGGGATATGAGGTCTCATTTTGCCAAATAACGCCCTCTGGTGGGTTATCTCCGCTGGTTCAAATGGAGTTTGTAACTCACCTGCAGCTGTGTGCGGCCTCAAGCTTCTGGGCGTTTTTGGTTACATATTATGCGGCGGTTCCAGGCCGCAGAGGGATCGCACTGTCCGCAACCAACGGGACTAGGGGAGAGGAAGATTTCTCTTTCTGAAGCTGCAGGGTACCTTTAATGAAGCCGGCAGAGTATCATCTAAGGCTCAATGGAGGGCCGAGAATAATCGTCCATAATTAGCTGCAGCGGAGGTAACCCACCAGAGGGCGTTATTTGGCAAAATGAGACCTCATATCCCAGCGTGCATTTGAAAATGAACTTCCACCAAGGGAGGAGCACTGATAGCTCACTAGCCACAAACACGCAGGAAATGCGGCAGCCATAAATCACCTCCGCTGACACGGCCTCTGAGGAGATGCAAACAGCGGCATCGAAACGCGTCAGGCCATGGTCTTCAAAGGGATGTTAAGCTGCCTGCTTGGTTCAAATGGAGTTTGTAACTCACCTGCAGCTGTGTGCGGCCTCAAGCTTCTGGGCGTTTTGGTTTCATATTATGCGGCGGTTCCAGGCCGCAGAGGGATCGCACTGCCCGCAACCAACGGGACTAGGGAGAGGAAGATTCCTCTTCCGAAGCTGCAGGGTACCTTTAATGAAGCCGGCAGAGTATCATCCAAGGCTCAATGGAGGGCCGAGAATAATCGTCCATAATTAGCTGCAGCGGAGGTAACCCACCAGAGGGCGTTATTTGGCAAAATGAGACCTCATATCCCAGCGTGCATTTGAAAATGAACTTCCACCAAGGGAGGAGCACTGATAGCTCACTAACCACAAACACGCAGGGAAATGCGGCAGCCATAAATCACCTCCGCTGACACGGCCTCTGAGGAGATGCAAACAGCGGCATCGAAGCGCGTCAGGCCATGGACTTCAAAGGGATGTTAAGCTGCCTGCTTGGTTCAAATGGAGTTTGTAACTCACCTGCAGCTGTGTGCGGCCTCAAGCTTCTGGGCGTTTTTGGTTACATATTATGCGGCGGTTCCAGGCCGCAGAGGGATCGATCTGCCCGCAACCAACGGGACTAGGGGAGAGGAAGATTCCTCTTTCCGAAGCTGCAGGGTACCTTTAATGAAGCCGGCAGAGTATCATCCAAGGCTCAATGGAGGGCTGAGAATAATCGTCCATAATTAGCTGCAGCGGAGGTAACCCACCAGAGGGCGTTATTTGGCAAAATGAGACCTCATATCCCAGCGTGCATTTGAAAATGAACTTCCACCAAGGGAGGAGCACTGATAGCTCACTAACCACAAACACGCAGGGAAATGCGGCAGCCATAAATCACCTCCGCTGACACGGCCTCTGAGGGAGATGCAAACAGCGGCATCGAAACGCGTCAGGCCATGGACTTCAAAGGGATGTTAAGCTGCCTGCTTGGTTCAAATGGAGTTTGTAACTCACCTGCAGCTGTGTGCGGCCTCAAGCTTCTGGGCGTTTTTGGTTACATATATATATATATATATATATATATATATATATATATATATATATATATATATATATATATATTTACTTAGAGCAGAAGAAGATCCTCGCCCTGCCTTTAGTTAGTGTTGCTGTCACCGCATCCGCCCCAGCAAGTGTGTGATCAATTATTGGTGTAAATTTAATTTAGTCACACCTCAATATAAATCACACAGCCTGGGGGAAGAGGGTTAGGGTTTGATGAATGGTTGGGAAGGGGTATTTGAGGGAAAGGTTTGACAAAGACAAACACTACACATGGACAACACACAATCTTGGCAGACGACCATCATAAATCTCTTAAGGATGAAAAAGGAAATGCATGCATGATGATGACTTGATGGTTAATGATAAGTAGTACTAGACTAGTAGTACAGGGCAGCAGTATATTATTAATTATTATTATTATGCAATTACCTTGCCTGTCTGCCCTCAGAGAGACCCAAATTACATACATTTTATGTTCTGTTGTACCGGGCTTCCTTTTAAAGCTAGCAAAGAAAATTAAAAAATAGATGTAGGGGTCAAATATAAGCAAAGAGTAAACATAATAAACAACTACTCATACAGTCGTAATGATTGAAGAGAAAAAATGAATCAAATTAATTAAAAGATGATGAATGATACTAAGTTACTATGTTATGGTCAAATTGGGGAGTTGCATCTCGGCATTCCTCTTGGTCCTTCCTTCCATGGACGTTCCGTCCGTCAATCTTGGGTGCCACTGCCTGCCTGGCGGATGCGGATTGGTAAGGTAAGTGTGAGTTGTTTTTCCCAGTATAGCACAGGGTAAAGGCCGGCCTGTAAGTGTAGATGGAAAAACAAAAGGGATATTGAAAAATCAAGGAGAATAGTAAAGTTAAAATGCATAAATTATGGAGGAGTGCAACAAGATCACTTTCAGAGGCGGCATGGCTAAATCATGTCTACTCTGTTTCCAGCATTAACCTACAACAACAGCAGGACAGAGCAGGCCCGCGGCGCCCACCCAACCTCCACTTAGCTTAGATTTTGAGCCAGACAGAGCACACATATACAGCAACATAGCCTTTTCCAAATTAAGTAACTAAATCAATGCACCGCTGTCGGTCATACCATAGCACTCGCCTCCACCACTACACAGACATGTTGGGTCTGCTGTGGTTGTTGTTGACTTGTTTACCTTTTAGTCCACTTCATGAAATGCCCCGAGTTATTCCATCAATCATCTCCGATCCTACTGACTGACTGCAACGAGTATAGTATGGTCATGATGATGTCCAACTCTGTAGTGTACCGAGTGAGTCCAGATTCCAGATTCAAAAATGCAATGGATCGGCCTGCAGTAGAAGTACAATTTTTTTATTAAACAACAAGAAGGGAAACATTTACTTGAGTCACTTTTTAGTGTGTAGAATAGATTAAATACTAGTACACTTCATGCACAACAACAACAACACAAACAGCAATCACTCAGAGTCAGCGTCCAATGCATGCCATCATCATTACTTGTTCTTAAGGGGCAGTCCCTCCCAGCTCGGAAAGGAGGATAGCTATAGTCAATCAGTCATGTTCTTTGGAGGGACTCGACGAGGCAGGCACACATTTCTTGTACTATTCTCCATCCAATGTCTACCTTGAGGGAAATTGATTTAGGGCGAGTCAGGAGGAGTGGACTGGAGCAGGACTCGGAAGAGTGGACTTACTTCTTTAATGACTGCACACAGTTGCAACTCCAATCCGGCAATAAAAGAGTAAGACGGTGGTGATGGATTTGTTGTGATTCGAACCAGAAAGACAGAGACACACACAAATAATAAAAGTAAATAAGGAAGAAAGAAAAAGTAACAAGTTGAAACTGAAAGCCTAGTTGTCAGGGAAGTAGAGCTCGTCCTCAAACTCTGGTGGTTCACCCAGAAGTAGGTCATCCAACACACTACTTCCATGACCTAAGTCGCTGTCATCATCTTCCTGCTGTGCTACTTCAGGTATGGTGTAATCCGGTGGTATAAAGTGCTGATTCATTTTGATCATGGTTAAACTCTCCACGTTTTGGGGTGAGAGACTGGTCCTTTTCACTGTTACAACGGCACCAGCAGCACTGAAAACACGCTCAGAAGAGACGCTTGCGACAGGGCAAGCCAGATAGTTTATCGCCAGCCTGCTGAGCACTGGCCATTGGCCCCTTTTCCCAAACCAATACACCAATGGGTTTTGATCAATGTAGACCTCTGTTGGGTCATCCAGATAGGCCTGGACCATCCGCTCAATGCTCAGGGGTGCTCTGCCTCTTTTGGCTTTGCCTCAGCACTGGACCTAACAAGCCCTTGCCGTACATACCATTCCTGTGCCGATTTTACTGGGGCTGATGATCCTGTTCTTGCTGTTGTTCTTAGTGTTGTTGGTGGTTTTGACTGCTGCGAGACAACAGCACAGCCCTCAGGCTCTGAAGTTGAACTTGACACTGGCTGCCCTGCAGTACTTGTTGTGGGCTGGAGTAGCAGCCTCTAATTCCCAGCCATTCTTTTTCTAAGCGACTGGCTTCCGCAGCTATCCAAGTTTTGTACTTGGCAACATCCACTTCTGAAAAAGGAATCAATGTGTTAGTGTTCAGTACTGCTTTGTACCGTGGATCCAGAATTGTGGCAGAAATGTAATGGTTGGATGACACAATGCCTCTTTGCACCCTTGTATTTTCAGATAAGCAAAGGGTTAAGCTCTCCACCAACTCATATGCTTCTTTTTCCTCCACACTTGCGTACATTGCAGACACCCCCTTCAGCTGTTCCTGTAGCATGTGCAACAATGAGATAGCTTGGCCCATAGTACAGTCCTCCCTGCTGACTTCACGTGTGAAGAGCTCAAAAGGAAGTAGCATCTCTGTCAAGCATTTAACAAGGCCCCATTGGTCCATCTCAACGGTCATGCCTTTCACAGTAGCATCCCCTCTTTGCATGACATATTCATTGATTGGTCTGTACTGCTCAAACAGACGTTCAAGCATGTAATAAGTTGAGTTCCAACGTGTTGGCACCTCCTGGATGAGTGCTTTAACTGGCACTCTATGCTCACATTGAATGGTCCTCAGCTGCTTCTGGGCTTTAAAAGAATGGCTGAAATGTGTGCAGATTCTTCTGCAGGTGGTCAGTAAGTTGCTGACTCGGTCTTCTTTTTTCAGAAAGTCTTTTTTTTTTATTTTTTTTTTTTATTAACCATTAAACATCTGCTTCAATAGAGAACAGTATGATATACATAGTAGGTGGTTTGGCATATACAATTACATAACAATGTCCACATTTCAAAACTCCCAATAGACCGCCTCTACAACCAACATGGCCTAGGGTACAATCAGCCTATATGATCCCTTTATTAACCTGGGGCCCTCCCTCATACTGCTGACTATTGGTTCTTATAGTTCGCCCAGACCCCCATATCTTTTCCCATTTGCGTGGGCAGCCTCTTCTCTGGTATATTGACTGCTCTGCCCTTTGACACCAATCCAAGTCGTTTTTCCAGGACTCCACTGTTGGGGCCTCCCCTGCACCTCATACTCAGGCAATGTTCCTTTTTGCCCCCACTCCTGCCAATGCGAGCCAGATTTTGGCCCATTTTGGCCAGACTATCTCGCCCGTCACCCCTAAGATGTGCCATCTTGCCTCTGCCGGGACCTGGGCCCCCACCACCGTTGTCATCACCTGGGCCAGGCCCCTCCAGTATCTTTGAATCTTGGGGCAGGCCCACAGTATATGAAACAATGTTCCCTTCTCGCCACAACCCCTAGCACACTCCTCTGACGCACAATGTCCAATGCGGTACTGCACTGTCCTGGAGGCGTATGCAACATTCAGAGTTGGATTAGTCTGAATCTTGCCCTTACAGCTATTTCTCTGGGGCTCTGCAGGGCTTCGGCCAAATCGTCGTCCTCGAGGAGACCCACGTCCAACTCCCAGGCCGCCCTTAGTGGTCCCATGCAGCCTGGGGAGTTATTTACTAGCTTCTTATATGTGAGGGATATCGCCCTATCTATCATTGGATTGAGTAGGAGTCTATCCTCAAGTGGTGTGTATTCCGGTAACGGATCCCCTTCCTTCAGGTGGCAATGAAGTGCGTGTCGCAATTGCAGGTATCTAAAGTGCTCGCTCTCCCCCCATCTGGAACTCTGCCCGTAGGCTGATAAATTCAATCATTTTCCCTCTTTTCCAGACGTTTCTCAGAAGATCTATACCTATAATGCTCCATCTATTGAAGCCCTCCATGCAACCTACCTCACCCAAAAAATCTCCCTCCCACAGTGGGGTTTGTTCCGTAAGCCTGGCCTCCCAGCCGACCATTTTCCTTGCCTTCCGCCATGCCGCGACCACCGTCTGTGTGTGAGTCGGATGGGACTTATTACCCTTTCTTTTCCTGTAGAGTACAGATAGGTAGCTGCCCCTGCCCATGGCTAGTCAATCGACCCGATATGCCTGATCCTCGATCGGCGAGAAGACCCACCCATTGATGTTGATGAGCTTCGCTGCCCAATAATATTTTCTGATATCCGGTATCGCCAGTCCCCCCTCATATACCCCCTGCTGTAGCTTCTTCAGGGCGATCCTGGGGATGCCTCCCCCCCCATAGCAACGTACGCTGCTCTGACTCAACCGCCCGGAAGAAAGCTTCCGGAATCTGAAATGGAGTGTTCTGTATTGCGTACAGTAAGCGCGGGAGAGCCATCATTTTGAACAGAAATGCTCTGCCCATAAGGGAGACCGGTAGACGCCGCCAATGAGCCACGACCCCCTTCAGTCTATCCAGCTGCGTATATACGTTTCACTGCATAAACTCCTCCTCCAATTTTGTAATCCAGATGCCCAGATATTTAAATGACTCTTTGTGAACCAGCTCCTTGCACGCCGACGTCAGAGCCGGGAGCTCACCCGCCAGAGAGAATACCAGGGATTTA
Organism: Calotriton arnoldi; assembly: GCA_963921515.1. Classification (NCBI taxonomy): domain Eukaryota; kingdom Metazoa; phylum Chordata; class Amphibia; order Caudata; family Salamandridae; genus Calotriton; species Calotriton arnoldi. Next base: position 1,913,287 of record CAWUFW010000210.1, on the reverse strand, counting down.
TCCCAGTTTATACGATATCCCGAGTACATACCAAAAGACTGTATTATATGGATGAGCCTGTGAAATGTCTGCCGAGGTCTGTGGGCATATAACAGAATATCATCCGCATAGAGGATACACTTTCCAATTGAATATTATTTATGTGTAATGGTGTCCTACTTCATTCTTGTTTGTACTATTAGAATGCGCAACATACAAACAAGTCATTTTGCCTGAGCCTTTTCTGTTTCTCCATTCTGTATTTTGTGTTTGTTTTTTATGTCCAGTGGGATGCAGGCTTGTGTCCCACTTTATGGTCTTTGTCCGAATTTTTGAATATTAAAAATAACCCTGTCCGGCTGGACAGCTTTAAATATATGACTGATTTTGAGTCTATATCATCCGTTCTCTTGTCCATTGCCCCTGTCTAGGGACCACTGTGTCTAAAACTAGCAATTACCCAAGGTCCCTGACCAATTTTATTTGGGTCCCCTTGTTCTATAAAGCTTGGAACATATTGAGCATATGTGGTGCAATTTTCCCCGCCATGCACTTGTATAACTTGTATAACTCTGCAGGGAAACCGTTTGGGCCCGCTACCTTCCCCGATTGCAGATCCCCAATGGCACCTTCTATTTAGTCAGATCCGAGTCAGCCACCTCCCTCTCCTCTACGCTAAGCATTGGCAGCACCATATCCTTTAGCAGCTCATTGCAGTCCTCTTCCCCCCTTTCGGCCCGTGATTGATAAATCCCCTCGTAGTATGTAGCGAACGCCTCTGCTATAACTGCGCCTTTCCCCTGCTCTATGCCCTCTGAGGTCTGTATTTCAGAGACCCAGTTGCAACTCCTATCCCTTCTTTCCAACCGTGCGATTAGCTTATTGGCTTTATCACCCAGGTCATATATACGGCTTTGCGTTGCTATTGCATACGTACGGGCCATGTTTTCTTCCAGATCTCTGAGCTATTTTTGCATGAGCTTAAGTGTGTGTTTACGTCCGGTGTCGTCACCGGGATCCAGTCCCATTTCTAATTCGAGTGTCATGATCTCTTGTTCCAGACTGTCACACTGCGCGCGTTTTTCTTTGCGCTTAGTCCCTGCCGTCGCCTGTACAAAATCCCTGGCAACTGCCTTATATGCCTCCCAAAGTATACAATTGGACTGCAGGGACCCTGAGTTTTCTGTGAAGTATTGATCTGTACGTTCCTCGAACTGTTCCCTAAACTCCTGGTCTCTGAATAAGTAGGGGTCTAGGCGTGGTGGCAGAGTCCAGTCCCTCACTGGGCCCCCCATAAGCCCCTCTACCGGGGAATGATCCGATATTCCACGGGCCCTGTGGCACCCACCCTGAAAGAGTCCAACCGACGTGGTGTGTGTGAAAATATAGTCTAATCGTGACCCACTTCCATGCGCCGTTTAGATATGGGTATATTGTCTTGTAGCAGGGTTATGTATTCTCCAAAGATCCACCAGCCCCATCGCATTCGCGAAGACATTCAGCGGTTGTGGCCCCCTGTCTCTATGGGATTGTGTGTCTCGGTCTAGTTCAGATGACATCGTCTCGTTCATGTCACCACCCAAAATCAGAGTACCCATGGGCATTTCGAATAGTAGTTTGCTGAGTTCTGGAAATGTTGCCCCATGCAGTCTCGAAGATATATACACTGAGCATATGTTTAGGGTGTGGCCCTCCCACATCCCCGACAGCGCGACATACCGTCCCATGTGGTCACACCATGTGCGGTTTAGCACTAGTGGTACCGAGTTCTTGATTAATATTGCTGTTCCCCTAGAACCAGTTGTAAACCCCGCATGTGTCAAAAGTGTGTACCTAAATCGGTTGAGTGCTAGGTATTTGTTGCCTTTCAGGTGCTTCTCCTGCAGGAGTACTATGTCTGGTGAGTGTCTATGTAAGTATTGTAATACCATAGTCCGTTTAATTTTGTCCCTCAGACCATTAACATTCCACGATAACACCTTTAGTTTTTTAGCTTGTTGCGAGGCCATCTGGGAGTAATGTGTATCGGGTTCCCCCCTCTCCCCCTTCAGCCTACCACCACCCACCCCCTGAACCACTATGCTACCTTCTGTCCCAGAACCTGGGTCAATGTTGAAAGTATATCGATTCTGAAGCATACATACAGCTGTATAAAAGAGAACCCCAATAATAAATCCCCCCTCCCTGCTACCCTGCATTGTAGGTCTATAACTACCCACATCCCCAACTAGCAGAGCGCCTGTCGTCCAATAAACAGTCAAATAGCGTAGGGGCTGCCGGGCGCCACCTCTCTTGATCCCCGAGAGGCCCCAACCCAGCCCAAGTCCATCAAAGTTTGTTGCGGTGTGCAATCAGGTTCATTGTCCCAGTGCGGCTTAATAAATTGTGTGCCCACCCACCTTACCGAGTGCAGATTCTCTCACACCAGACACTCTCCTGGGCGTAGTACGCTTCATCTTTGAGTTCCAATGTCTATTCGGCTGTGAAACTATTCAAGTTACTTTCCTTGTTTCATCGTGCCGACTGTTGGGCTCCTCGAGCGCAAGCCCCTGGACTGTTTTTCGCTGTTGTCCACCCCTTCTCGCCTATTTGAGGACCCCAGGCAGTGGTTACGATCTCCTCTCCAGTCTCCCTCCTGTTGCTGGGTACGCTTCTGGGATCGCCCCTCCTCCAACCAGTTCTGCACTTCCGATGTATCTGTGAAGTACCAGGACTTGCCATTGTCAATCACTCTAAGTTTTGCGGGGAAGAGCATCATATATTTTATTCCCTTCTCTCTGAGGGCGCGTTTTACGCAGTCAAAGGTGCGCCGTTCCTGCTGTACTCTCAGAGTAAAGGCTGGGAAAAATCTCAGGACCGAATTCTCATAGGGGAGATCTCCATGCACCCTGGCCACCTGTAGAATGGCATCTCGGTCCCTGTAGTTCAGGATCCTAGCGATGATTGTTTTGGGGGGCGCCCCAGGTTTCAGCGGGAGGACCGGGGCCCTGTGAGCCCTCTCTACAGTGAAAAAGGTTGACAGTCTTTTGGGCTTGAGGCGGTTTAGTATAATATCTTCTAGGAAGAGGTCCACACTCAAGCCTTCCGCCCCCTCCAGAACCCCCGCCACCCTGATGTTGTTCCTGCGGGCCCTCCCTTCTTGGTCTTCCAGCTTCAGGGCCATTTGTTTGTGTTGATGAACTAGTTGTTGTACCCTTTTTTCCAGTTTGCGTGTGGTGGATTGAAGTTCCGTGATGCTTGTTTCGGCCGTGGTAACTCTCTCCGAGGTCTTGTGCATGTCTGAGAAGTCCCAAACTGGGGAGCTGAACTTTCTGGAGCTGCTGGTGCCACTTCCAGTGCCGGATGAACTGGTAGGTAGGCGTGGAATTTGACTCTCTGCATTACCTACTTCTACTGTGGTGGTTGTGCTGGATGTAGGTCACTGCCGGGCCTTTGCAAATGCAAATATGGAAGCTGGAGATGGTGTTGATGTTATCTGTGTTGGTGGAATCCGTGCCACATCCCTCACAGCAATTTGAGATGGTGTAATGTCGGTCTCCACTGGGGCGGGACTGGCTCGTCATCATCATCATCCTCCTCTTCTACATCTACCTCCATAACTCAAAGGCTTTCTGGAACCTTCCTTTTCCCTAGCCTTGTCTCGTGGCGTGTCTCACTCTCAGACTGAGGTGGTGGCTTCCAAGTGGCGTCTAGATCATCAGAAGGAGGACTTGCAGAAGAACTCGATGGACTAACCCTCCTTTTCCTTGCTGGGGATCTGGAAGACAATGGATCTTCTGAAAGAGTGGCTTGCTCTTCTTCTTCCTCTGCAGGAAGCTCGATTTCCTGAACTGCCCCTACTTCGGGAGGAACAACTACTATTGGGGGCGGTGGTTAGGCTGTTGTTGTCCACTTATCTGAGTTTCCTGCGTTGATTGGGTACTACTTTGCGAAAACGATAAGTCAATTTCAACATCACTGCTTGTTGGCGTTGTCGTGATTAGACTGGCTGCCTCTGTGACAGACATGGGCTTGGGCCTAGGTTGGTGGGGTGGGTCCACTGATGCGGGGGTGCTACTCCCAGCTTGCTCCCCTGACACCGCTGCTGCAGGCGCAATTTTTTGTTTCCCAAAAAAGATCTTGGGCGGCACACCAGTCTTGGTAAGTGGCAGTTCCTTCTTCTCACTGGCAACTTTCTTGGTACTGGAGGGCCTGGTACCTTTCTTTGGGGCCATCTTCTTCAGATGTCAGCAGCACGTAGTGGCACAAGTTGAAGAGATGTCTGTGGTCACACGTCACGTGACGTCGTGCGCAGCAGGACTTCTGTCTGGCAGTACAATGGGTGATGACGCCTCCTCCTCTTTCGTGCACCTAAAAGCAAAGAAGCAAGAAGAACATCAGTGAAACGTGGCATTTATTGTTGTAGTTCAATTACTACTAGTACAAACAAACAAATATAATATATAACTTAGTGTGTGGTCACACTTGTTAGTGTTATTATTAATATTATTAAATTTTATTAACTCAGTTATTAAACAAACATAACAACAGTGTAGCCATTTGTGAGACTTTGACAACAAGGGCTTTCAGGGTGTACTGTGTACACTCAGGAAGGATAGGAAAGAAGAAGAACAAAAACAAAAAACAAATGTAATGGATGGAACCTGTTTGGCAATGTGCATCATGTGGGATGCAGCATTCAGGGAGCTGCAGCTGGCAATGGCGATGGAAGCAGTAAGCCAAGAGGAACAAAGGAAAGACATGCAGGCCTATGGGCTGGCAAAAGCAGCACACTAACTACCACCACAAAATGGCCACCAGTCACATGGTCACTCACAACACGCAGGAGGCCTGGAAAACAATGAACTTAAGTAGGTCATATGGCCAGACAAAGGAGGCATGCTAAACAACACAGCTTTAATGCAGCAATGCAAAAACGAAAATCCACAGGGCTAAAAAAGGTTTGCAAGTTACACAACAACCACACCACACACATCCAGCAAAGGCATTTATTTAACACTCACGAAAAAAGTGTAATACCCCCCCAAAAAAAACCATTATTTTGCAATTCAATCCAATGCCATCCATGCCCTAAAGGATGTTTAAATTCAACAGACACCACAGAAACATTTGTTTCATGCACCCATGAGTAGCTCTGGGCCTATTGTTTAGAAAACCCATTGGCAGACTAGGCCACATAGTGAATCAATAAAAATCAATAATATTGCAAAAGTATTAGAAAATGTAGTGAACTGTGCTGCATTTTTTGCTGGGTAAAAGAAGAAAGAATTGCATGCAAATCAACAACAAGGCATGGGCACCACAAAGAAGGCTTGCAGGCCTAATGCAGAAGCATACTGACTGCCTTCACAAAATGGCCGCCAGCCACATGGCCAGGCTACCACAACAACAAGAAAGGGAAGACAGACAATGCAGGCCTATGGCAAAAGCACATTGACTGCCTTCACAAAATGGCCACCAGCCACATGGCCAGGCCACAAAAACAAGAAAGGGAAGACAGACAATGCAGGCCTATGGCAAAAGCACACTGGCTGCCTTTACAAAATGGCCACCAGCCACATGGCCAGGCCACAACAACAAGAAGTAGTAAGCCAAGAGGAACAAAGGAAAGACATGCAGGCCTAAGGCAAAAGCAGCACACTAACTACCACCACAAAATGGCCACCAGCCACATGGTCACTCACAACAAGCAGGAGGCCTGGAAAACAATGAACTCAAGCAGGCCATATGGCCAGATAAAGGAGGCATGCTAAACAACACAGCTTTAATGCAACAATGCAAAAACGAAAATCCACAGGGCAAAAAAAGGTGTGCAAGTTACACAACAACCACACCACACACATCCAACAAATAAATTTATTTAACACACACGAAAAAAGTGAAATACCCCAAAAAAAAACATTTTGCAATTCAATCCAAAGCCATCCATTCCCTAAATGATGTTTAAATTCAACAGCCCTACTGGGCTAGTGAATTAAATAAATATTGCAAATTAATTAATTTCAAAAGTTGGAGAAAATGCAGTGAACTATGCATCATGTTTCCTTTATGCAAGTTTATAAATTACTTACAAAGAAACAACTAGGCTCCTACTGAACTACAGGCCACCCACCACAATAAATTTTTTAAAAAAGAGGAAAAGTACAAAAAGAAATTAGGTGCAATGCCCCAGTCAAACAAACAGCACCAATTTTCCAACTTACTTGTGAAATCTCAGATTCAAAAGTCCTCAAATCCAATGATATATGATGCAGCAGCCACAAAGAGTGATCCTTCCAGCTCCAAATCCAAATGAAAAGTGAACAGGAGATGGGCAAAGCACTGGGAGGAGCCAGTTGGACAGGAACAGGAAGTTGGAGACTCTGGGGCACTTCCTTCCTCTTAAAAAAAAAAGTAAAAAAAGATAAAGGACTCATTGCACAAAAAAGTACAGCCAAATGTCAATCTGAGGAGTTTTTTTAATCAAAATCACCATTTCGAGAAGGTTTTGATGCTGCTCGAGAGAGATTCTTCTCCAGATTGCAAATTCTGCGTGTTCGGGATCGCGATCTTTGCAAAACTTCCGCCGGAAGTCCGATGGCGCGCCCGGCTACCAATTCTCGTGGCGCTCGCGAACAGATGAGAAATCTCGTCGGCGATCACAGGCATCCTGGTACGTCGCTCCCATGCGCGCAAAAACGCATTTTGAGAGCGCGAACACAAAAAAACTCTGCTCCACTGCAGAGCGCGGAATTTTCAGTAACTTTGCGTTCTACGCGGAACGCGGAGCTTCCAAAAATCAGCAAACTCCGCAAGGGGAGCGGATTTTAAGCCCAGGGTTAACAAACACATAATTGGAAAAAGAATATACTGAAATTAGCTTTGATATTGTAGGGGACACTACATTAAAGTGTCAAATCATTTGAAGAACAACGGAGAGGACTAACATCCATTGAAACATGTACTGGGCTTCAATGATAGCACTTACTGGTGGCCATTTAAAGATGGCGACTACAGTTGTGGAAAAATAAACAGACATAGTCTGCATTATGGAGACAATACAAACAACCTCTTTTTCCGTTAGCTCCTTTGGCCTTAAAATTGTGGATTACATCATAGGTTAGACAGATATAGTCGGCATTACCAAACATAGTTTTCGGGTGATAAGTAATAGAAAAACTATTTTCAACACCGTTTCAAAATGGCGACCATGGAAACATAGATTTTACATGGTTAGTCCACTTTTTATTGCCATGCTCCTTCCCATAAAAACGGCTGACTCACCGGGGGGAACTTTGAAAGCGTACCCGCTGGGACAAAAGAAGGCTGCACGAGCAAACACTCAGGTAAGATTTCTGAACTTCCCTTGCAGATTAGGGAGCTTAAAGGGTCAGATAGTCATACATATAGGACTTAGCCCTGACAAAATCAATCTTATTAAAACTTTCAGAAGGCGGTAAAATGGATGACAACAAATAATAAGGGATAATACAGATACGATCAGGAGAGAAAAACTATCGAAGACAAGGAACTATTTGGGGAAACCAGGACGGAATTACAACTGGTTAAAAGGTCGGAACATGGCCCATACAGACCGAACAAAATAGTATGATAGTAGGAATCTGTGAAGAAAAGCCACAGTTGAGATTGGGGTAAGCAGCATGCTGGCTGCTCCTGGTGGGGCTGATCTACTTATCTACAATAAATCATCTTGAATCACATCTTCCTGTCTGGACTTCATTACTACAGATTTCAATAACAAATTATGGCCAGTTGACTGAGAAAAACTTTGCCTGTACTTAATATATTTCAGATAACACTAAACATACTGATGAAACAGGTATACTATATGATTTTAGGGGGGGGTCACAAGTAAACAAATGGGTTGCACAAAAGGTTGATTGATATTACTTAGACAAAACACATAGGCACGCAATTGATCTCATCAAAGGAGCATGTTTCCAAGACAAATGTAAAATACAAAAAATAAAAAGATAAATGAAAACTAATGTATGAAGCGAATTGAAATGAATTCAAAGATGTCAATACAAATGTCTAAACTAAGCCGGCTGTCAGATAATTATGACATAGATAAAAAACAATCGAAGATAAGATTAACCAAATAAAAAATGTTCGCAATAATTGGGATGCAAATTCTTTCTGGGGAATGTAACTTTCTTTGCTTTGTATATGCACTACTGTATGACATAATCAATGTGCATGGGTTGCTACACACAAAAAGTCACCTGATTGAAAAGGAAGATTGATATAGACACATAGGTCACCTATACTTCAAATTGTTAGAAAAAAACGATCATGTTCTAGTAGCAAATGCATATGCTTGTATCTTTTAGGCTTCAGGAAGTCGCGGCCACTTGCCATGGGCGACGAAACATGTGTTGGCTAAAAAGAGGCTAAAAAAAGAACTAAACAAGAACATATGAGAATAAACCTAACAAATACAAAGAAGGACAAGAATTGTTGATATCTGTTATTTATGTAATACATGTTGACATTAGCGTGTGCTGGGGAAAACAATTTTTTTGTACAAACTGGGTGATTTTGATCGTCCAACTGGGGAGTGGGTGATCTCTCCACCTCAAAGCACCGCACATAAATAAGTTCACGACAACTTTCAAGTGTACTTCTGTAGAGCGCCACAGAACCTTCTGCGAACCTCACCCGGGCTGATCCCAAAAGGTTTCCTTAGTAATCACCCTTCACGCGGAAGCATAGGCCAGAATTATTATTGGTAAAATAGGTGCTTTGACCAGAAAAACGCAAACATAGAATGTCTTCAAACTAGGCCGCCTTCTTGCTCTTTCACCTTGTTCCTGCTTCTGTCTGATGTACTTTATGCTTTAAATTCAGCAAAGGACTTCCCCCAAAGATTAACCAAAGTCATTCACACGTCTTACGTTATACAGGTGACTTGGTGGTTTCAGGCCCAGCTCAGAATTGCTGTCAAAGAAGGTAGATTTGCCAAGTGGAAATTGAAAAACAAACAACTTTGCAATTAAAAACAAAACCCAACCTGTGCAATTAGGGAGCAGGTGTGACACTTATGTTAAAGTGCTATTTAATGGACAACTTACCCTCAATGTTCTCGAACAGACGATATTTGTAGAGGCCTGTTTCACAATTGAAGCTCTAAGAAATGAGTTGTCATTACAGGCCAGATTTACGAAGATTTGATGCAGCACAACGCAGCAAGACAAGTTGATGCGCTGCGCCACATGAGAAGGCAGGAATGCACCATATCTACTACGATATGGCGCATCCCTGCTCTCCCTGTGGTGGTATACACAGTGCAGCCTAGAGTCAAAGCACGCACCCTTGCACTATGGCAAGGGTGCCTGCATTACAGGCAGGATTGTTATTGTGCAGGAAGGGACACCTTCCGCACAAACAATCCTGAGAGGCTTGTCCCTCTTTCTGTGTATGTTGCAGAATGCAGCACACATAGTAAGAGGAAAAGAACAAGGAGAAACAAAGTTATTACTCCTCGTTGTGCCTCCCCTGGGATGGTGTGCCTTTTTGAACTATTCCCAAGTTTACTACTGGTAGTAAATCTGGGAATGCACCAGAATCCATGGGTGGATGCGTGAGAACACCCAGGCTCTACCCATGGAACGCCCCCTGGGGTAGAGTATCGCAAGGCAGCAACTTGCACTGCCCTGCGCTCCTCCAGATTTACTATGCCACACGGAGTATCGCAATGTGGCGCTGCGTGCCATAGTTGATCTATGCCCTGCACCACCTTGCGTGACGCAACGGCAACGCAATCCTTTCGTAAATCTGGCCCCATACGTCTACAAATTCAGGGCGAGATATTGGGCATTGAGTTTGGAGCTCATCTGACAAGCCATGTAATACTATTGCCTGGGATTGCTTCAAGGCTCTTATCATGAGTGAAAGCAGGTATGCAGAGAAATGTAGAACAAGACTTTTAAATAGTTTGCCAAGTGTAAGTTAGTGTTTGATGGCAGTGCACAAGGAGAGTGAGCTCTTATTACACCAAAGACTGCCTAAAGAAAAACCGTTAGAGATATCTCAGGAGAGAAGTTACAAATCGACAAAAAGTTGATTGAACGGAATAAAAAAAATGCAATGAGATATCATTATGTAATAAGTATAAGTATACCACAAGAATACAAATGAAATTACTCATTCACTAAAGTTATGTCCTTTGGCGCAATCGTAAAGAAAAAGGTACATAAAACCTTTTATGTAATAACACATTCATAAGAACAATTGATAAAGCCTTTAAATACTATTTATTGTAAACTAATTTAGTATCAAACGCTTTACCTCTGTTTTTTTTTCCTTGTAATCTTTTTATTGAAAAGCATTTTAACAGATCAACGGAGCGATTAAGACATAAGATCCGTACAGGCAAATTGACCACAATCTTATTGCAAATGGGCATACAGAGGAGTTTAAGCACCGTAATAAGCATAGAACTGCATAACAATATTCCCAATGGGTATAACAAAAAGGAGCTATCAATTAGCTGAACAATTCTGAAGATCTGGCTTAGATTTGCAGTTAGAGCAAGGTATAAAATACAATCAATAGAATATAAACAGTTGAGTAGGTAGATTTATACCTGCCTATGTATAGGGTGGCTCCATTTCAACACGAAAAGTTAGGGGGGTGTGGGGTAGGGACATATGACGAGTAGAGAGGGACAAGCCGGAGGAAGGCAGAAGACGAGTCCCGCCCATCGGCATCGTGTCTTGTCTATCCCAGATTGATTCAATCAAAAAGTTGGAGCGCCTTAAGTTTGGGGGGGGAGGGGTTGAAGCAAGTGTATTCCAAGCGTGTGAAATAAGGGTTGCCAGATGCGGACAAATTTGGAGTCGTTGTGTGCAATTCTATGTGTCAAAATCTCCATGGCCATAACTTGCCATAAGCGGGTAAACCAGAAAGCCACCGGGGGGGGGGGAGGTCAGTGGAGAGCAATATTTAGCAGCACCCAGCATGTGGCCTGCGAGACGCCAATTTGTGTGGGTCATGGCCTCCAGTTCCATAGGTCGTAATCCCAAGATAATGGTGATGTAAGAGGTTGGCAGGGGGAAGCTCAGTACGCCCTTGAAGTGGCCCAAAATTTCTTTCCAATAGGTAGAGATGACCGAGCATGACCACCATATGTTTTGGAAATTGTCTGGAGCCTCACCGCAGCGCCAACAAAGGTTGGATGTGGTGCAATAGATAGTACGAAGGCGGGATGGTGTAAAGTACCACCATTTCATCATTTTATACGCTGTCTCGTGCTGCTGAATTCTGCAAAGTACTTTGATGATATCTCGCCAGAACGTCTCCCACTGCTTCTAAGAGATGCCCTTAGTGGTGTCAGTTTGCCATTGTGATTGATAGGTATGAAGGCGTGGTGGGCCCGAATGCTAGAGGACCTGACAAGTGCCGGAGATCAACCCTCTTGTGCCATCATAAGCCTTGCATAGCTCTTCAAAAGGAGTAAATTGCCTGGTCGCTCCATGGGTGTTTGGTGGGTGTAATGCCCAGTGGCGCAACTGACAACTCCTGTTTACAGTGATCAAATGTCTTGATTGAGGCATTGACAAACAGGTCGCACATTGTACGACATTCTCCTGCCTCCCAACTATGGAATGAGTGAGGCTCCAGAGCTAGAGTGAACACTGGATTGCAAAGCAAGGGGGTACTAGGGAAGGGGAATGTGGTAAGTCCACTTTTAAGTGCAATCTTGTCCCAGATCTCAAGGACGGTCCTGGGGGGGTCGTGAGGTAGGCACACCGTGGCCCGCAGTCTGAGGGAGCCAAGCTAGGTCCCTAAGAGGCCTACAAATGACAGCCCGATCCATATGGAACCAGTGCTTCTCGCTTTCCCTCACCACCCATTTGGATATAAAGCGCTGGTGTGCCGCCCAATAATATTCCAAGAGATTGGGACACCCCAGGCCTCCCCGATCCCTAGGGAGCATCAGTACCGAATTCAAGAACCTGGGCCATCTCCCTTCCCAAATGAAAGCTTTAATGTCTCATTGTAGGTATAGAATATCCTCGCATGGAATGGAGGTAGGGAACATTTGGAACAGATATAATATCCTGGGGAGGATGGACCTTTTGACGGCATTGAGCCGTCCGAGACAAGATACGTGCAGAGGTCACCACCGACGATGGACATCCAAGATAGATTTTCGGTAGGGTGCCCAGTTAGCCCTTGTCCAGGTTGATAAGGTAGGGGTCAGTTTGAGTCCTAAGTATCGAATGTCGTGAGGGGCCCACTAAAAGGGGGCCAGGGCCTGTATAGCAGGAAGATCCTGTTTAGGTACTGTAAGGTTTAAAGCTTGGGGCTTGGACATGTTGATCCTAAAGCAGGAGACCCGTTCAAAGGCCGTCAATGCAAGGACAACTGCCAGGAGAGAAGTCGTGGGCCGGGTGAGCGTGAGTAAAAGATCGCCTGCGAACAGACTCACTTTATGAGCATGGCCACCGAAGGGAATACCAGAGAAAGAGTCCATCTGCCGGATAGTAATTGCCAAGGGCTCTACAAACAATAGCGGTGAGAGGGGGCATTCCTGGTGCGTACCTCTCATTAGGCGTATTTGCCTTGTATGAAGCGGGTTGACTCAAAGGGCAGCGGTGGGTGCTTGATAGGATGCCATGATACGGGATATCATACTCGGCCCGAGACCAATCTTTCCAAGCACCACTCTTAGGAATGACCAGTTGACCGGGTCAAAGGCCTTCTCCGCATCAAGTGAGAGAAGGAAAGAAGGGATATTGTGACGCTGGGATTTCTCTACTAGATGCGCAACTCTCCGGATATTATCCCCCCCCTGATGATTACAGATGAAGCCAACCTGGTCGGGATCGATCAGGCCAGAAAGATACAGCTCCAGATGGTTTGCCAAAATCTTGGTGATAAGCTTAGGGTCTGTGTTCAAAACTGCAATGGGGTGATAAGAAGAGCACAGGGCAGAGTCCTTGCCGGGTTTAGGAATGACGGGCAATCTCTGCCGCTGCCATCATCGGTGTAAGGCCGGAATCAGTGGTGAATTAATTAAAAAGCCCCAGGAGGCAGTCCTGGATAAGAGGGAAAAAGGCTCTGTAGAAGGCGACTGGAAGCCCATCTGGGTCAGGCATCGTGCCCGCGGGGAGGTCCTTTAGAGCCGGCTGCAGTTCAGCAAGAGTAATAGGAGCCTCCAGGAGGTCTGCGTGGGTCGGGTCAATAGGGCCCCAAGGACAAGAGCCGAGATAGAAGTCTATGAGAATGCTGGGAACCCGTTCCTCAGTGTAAAGAGCCCAATAGAAGTCATTAAAGGCCTGTTGCTTCGCCTGCTCAGTAGCAGCCCAGTCTCCAGTGTCGGTCTTAATCTTGGCTATATGTGTACGGGCCGGCTGTTGAATTTAATTTCTGCGCTAAATGTGCACCCACCTTATCCCCCCTTCGTAGTAATGCTGTTTTAAGGCCAGTAGAGCTTTTTTTTCAGCTTTGTTTGTTCTATGCGTGCGTAACTGGCCTTGCAACAGAGCCCGCTGTCTTTTATTGCGTCGGGAGGGTGCAGACTGATCAAGACACTCAAGGGTTTTAATCTCTGTGGTTAAACCTGTCTCCACCAGCCGGGATTCTCGCACACGGGCGATTGCTATGGAGGAAATAACTCCCCTGATAGTGACCTTGAAGCCACCCCAAAGAGTGTGGCCCAAGGTCCCTGGGAGATTGTTAAGCTCAAAATAATCATTCATTCCCTTTCTTCTACATCTACCAGGTCTCGGAGGAGATGTGGGGGGAATCGCCAATGCAGCTGAGCCGGTCGCGAATGGCCATCCCAGTTCCAAACGATTTCTACATGTGTGTGATCAGATATGGAGATGTCTCAGATGGTAACGGCTTCCAGCGCTCTTAACAGGGAGTGGGTGAGGAATAAGAGGTCTGTTCTAGAATAAGATGTGTGCACGTGCGAATAGAAAGAATAGTCACGAGCGTCAGGGTGCCTGTACCTCCAAGCATCCACCAGGCCCATGTCTGCAATATCTCTCTTAAGCGCTGCTGACTTCACACCTTTCCCTGGAAGGAAGTGGAGGTATGGTCCAACTGAGGATCCCACACCAAATTCAAATGTCCACCCATAATGATGTCACCCTCCACGGATGCTAGTTGGTCTCGCAGCAAGTCTCTGAGGAAGAGGTCTTGCACCTGATTGGGGGCATAGACATTTAACAGCGTAATAAGGAAACTACCCCGTTGCATGGTAAGTTTCACGTATCGACCACTGGCATCTCATACCATCTTAACTATCTGAGTGTAGAATCCTGCATTGCACATGATGGTCACTCCAGCTGTCCAAATGGAGGTGTGCGCACTAAAATTGTGAGGGTATTTCTGATGGTGCATGCGTGTACTGTCACTCCTCAGGGGATGAATCTCCTGGAGGAAAATAAAATCGGAGTCATTGGAGAGGAGATAGCGACATACTTCTTTCCTCTTGTTGGGGGAATCCAAGCCCCTCACATTAAGCGAAAGTAATTTAGTGTGTCGGAAAGTGGTCATGGCGCAGGGGAGGTTAGTCAGTGGTGGTGGTATCAGACCTAGGTGGGGGTGAATGCAAGGGGAGAGCAGAGACACAGCCCAATAAGATAGAGTGTGGGTCCCAGCCCAAGGCAGAGTAAAATACTTGGCCCTGTCAAGGACTCAGGGAGGTAAGGGGGCCTGGAAGAGGATAGAGCAGGCAGAGACAATTGGACATCTGTTTGGCGAGCACATGGGCAGTGTGGGGGCTCTCCCTTGTAGAATAGTCGACATGAAACAGAAATAAATAGCAAAAGAACTACAAACTTCATAAGACCAACGGGTCCTAACAACTCCATTCAAGTCCTGCCGTGGCCAACACTCAAATGCACCAGTCACAGCAAAGGGGTCACTCTCCACTCTCCAAAGGTGTGAATCGAGAGGGGGTGACCAGTAGCAGAGTGCCACCATCAGGGTTCAAGAGGACCATACTGTCGCGGAGAAGGCAATAAATCCATAGTGACATCCATGGGCCCCAGACTCCCGCAGCCATCGAGAGCTGGAACCATGTTCTGAAGTGATCTTTGCGCTGGTAAGTCTGGTATTCATTGTCCATCATAGCCAGGGAGGGCAGAGCAAGCCAGCACGCATCTGCCCCAGTGGAAAGACCAAATGATTGTTTCATGAGCACATAGCTCCAAAAGCCGGCAATAAAAACCAAGGGTAGGGGTCCCACAAGCTAGCCAGACTCTATGCAGTGCCCCCTCTCAATGCCACAACAGCAAGAAGTGTAGGGTTATAGAGAGCCCGTAGTTGAGGGAAACGGGGGAGGGGCGTCCTGTCCATGTCGCGGATGTGTTGAATGATGCCTCTTTTTGTCTCCTGAGCCACCGCCATCTTGTGGGCCCTGTCCGTGCGGAGGGTGGCACCTGGGATCAGATGGGTCACAAGGATTCTCTGGGAGGAGGCATGGAGGTGATGATGCGCCTTCAATGGGTCCGCCTGCAGCCCAAGGAGTTGTTTGGCTTCAGCCAACGAGCGGATGGATCATCTCTTGCCCTCCCAGGTGAACATGATGATGAAGGGGTGTCCCCACTGGTATTGTGTACTGAGTTTTCGTAATTTATCTGTGATTGGACAAAAGTCCCTGCGGCAGCGTAGAGTGACAGGGGAGAGGTCCTGGAATAATTGAACAGTATAGCCGTGGAATATTAGTTCAGCTTTGCTCCTCACTGCTTTTAGGATGGTTTCCTTTTCAACGAAAAATTGAACTTGCATCAGAATATCTTGGATAGATGCCGATCCTCCCTGGGGAGGTCGTTGTCTCCACTGATCGTATGTAGAAGCTCAGAGGTAAAGGCCATATTATCACTGCCCTCCGCCCCCTCTGCACCGCCCTGATGCGTATGTTGTTCCGACGACTCATATTTTCAAGGTCCTCCTGCTTCATTTGGAGCTCTATGTGCTGTTCCTCCAGCGTCGTCACTCTCTGCCAGAGCATTTCCTGATCTTCTGAGCGAGCGTCAACTGTGTGTTCCAGGTTGTCCACTCGTCCCCCCAAATCCGTGACCTCACGGCGGATATCCGTTAAGCAGATATTGAAGTCCAACTTGAGGGATCCAATTTCGCTGCAAATTTCGTGCAGAGAACGGTCCATGTAGGCCTGAGAGATGGACACTGGCACTGTGTCCTCCTCCACACCAGAGGTCAGGGCAGCCGCGGTCCGTGCAGGTTACAGCGGTGGGGCAGTGGAGCCGTGTGAGGGGGGATTTCGAGGGACGATGCAGAGGGAAAATTAATTATTTATTTAATTTTCCTTCTGCATCGTCCCTCGAAGTCCCCCCTTACCCGGCTCCACCGCCCCACCGTTGTTACCTGCACGGACAGCGGTTGGGTCAGGGGAGCAGCGGCGTCTGTATCCGGGGCAGGTGCCTTATTCCAGAGTGAAGTGACTGGATTATCTCTAATAGGCCCCATAGGTGTGCCCCTCATGGACTTGCCACTTGGCATGGTGACTGCCCGCTGTGCAGGGAGGAATGCAAACAACCAGGAGAGGCCCGGTAAGGTCTCCGACGGAGGGAGGGGACGGAGAGGGACTGTGACTCAGGAGTCTTTGCGAGTCACCCGGAGCTGAGCGTTGCCCCTGGGGGGTCACAAACTCCTCCTCTCCCACTCTCAAGAAAGAAAGGGGGGATGTCCCCATGCAGGTGAGGTCAATAGACAGCCTGGCAGGTGAGGGAGAGTCAGTTGCCACAAAGCAGTACAGCGTTGCTCCAGTGGCGATTAGGCCATGCCCTGACAGGTTAGCCACATCGTAGTGTAGGGATATCGCAGAGGTAAGGGAGACACAGTCTTAAAAGAGATCGGCGTGCAAGGTTCTCTTCACCCCCCCGATGCTCCAGTGCTCGATAGCGCCCCACAGTCCCAGACCATGCAGGGGCCAGTAGTGGGGGGAGAGGCAGCGCAGGGGGGGCAGAACCAACAGGAGTCAACCACAGCTGGTATCAGGTACAGGGCGGGGGCCCCTCATGCACTCTCCTGCCCCTGACTCTAATTGCAGGCCAGCAACAGTCCAGGCCCCAGGTCATTGTGACCGCTACACACCAGGCTGGGTGGCAGCCGGAGATGAAGATGCTGCTGATCTGCGGCCCGAGCACTGCACCCCGCAGACCCCAAGCAGCCTCAGCAGCAGGTGCCAGGCCGTTCACCAAGGGGCCCCAGCTAGGCAGTCGTGGCCGGCATGGATCGCAGTTGGGGGGCTGGTGTGGGGGCAGCGAGGGAGGGGGTCACAGGGGAGGTCACGCCCGGGGGTGGGGAGGAGTTTATTTTTTTTAAAAATGATAATAATTTAAACTTACGGACTTTTGGACGAGGAAACATGGTGGCCCGCTAAGAAGCCGGCCGGGAGCTGCTCTCCACACGCCGACGTTATGTGATGTTACAGGCATTCACCATCATTATGATTAAGATTTGGCGCCTTGCTTCGCTCACCTCAATGTAGGAATTGCTTCCTCTTCCTCACCGATATTTTGCTCGTTTCTCTTCGTCTTTCGCCCCCTGAGCGTTCAGCTGTTTGGCGGCCTCGGACCCCCCACTGATGCATAGTGGTTCGGCTTTGTTTAGGCCCGCTAGCGTTCTCTTGCTCCAAGAGACGCACCTTCTACGGGCTGAATGTTTAGCATTATTTAATAGGCAAAGATGGGTAGATAAGGTTATAGTCACAGACCAGCAATACTGCTCTATGGGTGTTGCCATAACAATTAAAGCAAATTCAGGAATAGAACTATGCAGATCGCAGGCAGATGAAAGTGGGCGTTGGGTGGTAGCGGAAGTTAAAACTTGCTGCACTCTATATACCCTGGCTAGTTATTATGGTCCGAATGAAGATGATACCTCACCCCTGAACAATCTTTGCTCTAGCTTGCTCAACTTTGAAGCCCCTCTCATAATTGGCAGGGACTTTAACATCCGTTTAAACAATAAATTGGATAGTTCTTCTCCCGCACTCAAATCACTTCACTATGAGTTAAAGCCTACCTCTTTTCTATGCTAGATAATTTAAACCTATGTAATGTATGGAGTAAGATCAATGGCGATTCTAGAAATTATTCCTTTTTCAGCAAAAAGAATGGTCACCACTCTAGGATTGATTACATCTTTATGGAGCTTTCAGAAGTTGGAAAAGTAAAAAAAAATAGATTACTTACCTATCCATATGTCAGATCACGCAGCAATCTGGTTAAAAATCGAACTCCCCTCAAAACCTATCTCTAGAAGGTGGACCCTGAATAGAAGATTACTTTTGCAACCAGACATCATGAGAAAGAAAGAAAGGCATAGAGCTGACTTTTTTAACCGGAACTCAGCGTCCGCCCCAGCACACATGGTATGGGACGCCTTTAAGAGGATCCTTGAAGTGCGCTTCGGCAGCCTGGGTCAGAATAGAAAAAAGGAAAATTGCTTCACTGAAAGATCGGCTAGCAATAGCGGAAGCAAATCTGAAGTCTGGGCATTTCCAGGGGGCTGATAAAGAGAGCTTAGTTGGGAGAGTTGAAGATTTGCAACGTGAATTTAGACTCATGATAGAGGGAAATATGCTGCAGAAATGGGAGGTTAGTAAAATGAGACATTTTCATCAAGGGGAGAACTGTGGGAAATTGTTAACAATGAAGAGTAGAATGGATAGGTCACGTAACTATATCAGGAAGATCAAACCGGAAAATGGGATCAGGCTGTTGAGGATAGGGAAGGTATTGATTCGGCCTTTACTAAATTTTTTCAGAATTTGTATCAGGAGGATTTGGTGGTAGATGAGGCTGCACTGGATCATTGGCTCTCAAAAAACAGCTTCCGAAGCTGAGCACTGATAGTCTACTATTTCTCAACCAGGATATATCAGGGAACGAAATCCTGACCGCTCTCAATAAAACCGAGAAAGGGAAAGCAGCAGGACCGGACTTGATCCCAAATGAAATCTATGTATTACTGGGGCACCTCTCCACTTCTGGACTCTTGGAATGAGGCTGCTATCACATTAATTTTAAAGCCTTGGAAAGATCCCACATAATGTCAGTCTTACCGCCCGATATCTTTACTGAACTGTGATTATAAAATCTTCACCGGGATATTAACAACTCGACTAACTAAAACTGTTGGGCCTATAATCCATGAGGACCAGAAGGGCTTCCTCCCAGGGAGGCAGATGAAAGATCTAGTACATACTCTAATCGGGTCAATAGACCTTGCCACGACACAGTGTGCTCCATTATCGACAATCACCCTAGATGCCGCAAAGGCCTTCGATCGGGTCAACTGACAATATTTGAGCAGGACATTGAAGGCTTTTGGCTTTGATGAGACCTTCAGGGAGATCCTTAGAAAAATCTATAAAGCTCCTCGAGCCCAAATAATAGTAAATGGTAACCTTACGGCCCCTGTACAAATAGGGCGAGGCACCAGACAAGGGTGCCCCCTATCTCCTATCCTCTTTGACTTATATATTGAGCCCTTGGCCCAATGTCTAAGGCAAAATAAGGATATAACTCCCTTCACGATAGGCGGCTTCTCTAGGAAGCTAGCTCTTTATGCCGACGACTTGATCATGTTTACATCTGATGCCAATCAAGCCCTTCCGGAATTATTTACTGAAACGCAGACATTTGGGAAGATGTCTGGATATGAGATTAACAGTAGTAAGACGGAAGTTATGGCTTGGAACCTGGAAGCTCATGGTGTCAGGTTGTCAAAAGAGATGAGATACTTAGGAGTAACAATATTACAAAATTTAAAAGAACTCCCTAAAGTGAACTTAATGAAAGTCTCTAATGAAGTAGACAAGCTGTTGAAAAGATAGCAGAATCTCCCTCTCACACAGTACGGGCAGACGAATCTGGTTAAGATGTGTGTCTTGCCCAAGTTCGCTTATCTGTTCAATAACATACATTTGGTGTTCGATAAGAGTCTTCTTGTTAAAATAAAGGGAAGAATCTCCGCATTCATATGGGCCGGCAAGGGGATTAGGCTATTCTGGAAAAAGCTAAGACAGAAGCTTACACATGGTGGTTTGGGTCTTCCAGATCTTCAATTGTATTGCTGGGCACACCAGCTAAAGAATTGTAGGATGCTTCTACTTAGACCAGATGGCACTTTGGTCGGTCATATGTATAAGGCTATGTTGGCGGACAGTGTGGAAGAGGGTTTCATGTATAAATCCGGTGCCCCCAAATTCTTTAAAAATGTTTGTCTGAAGGTCTTACATGCTGCAGCAAAACTATGGTTTGACTGTCGCTCATGCTTGGGCATACCTTTTTACAGTGAATGGGCTCCCGTGTGGAAATCCCCGGGAACACTGGAGTGCCTTTTAGATGCCCTAGCAAAACCACTGAAAATAGCTGGTGTCGCTCATTGGGGGGATATAAAGGAAGGGGATAGCTGCTTGCCCTGGGATACCTGGAGGAACTTGACCAACGACACTATCTAGGTTTAAGTTTAATCAAATCTCAACGTGGTATAGGAACCAGCAATGGCATTCTCCATCCGATAATTCAATCGAGATAGACCTACAAGACTTAAAGCCAAGAAAGAAGGAGGTATCGCTTTGGTATGGATATTTACTTATCGGACAAGAGTTTGAGCCCTCCCCATCTGGTCTGGGAGAATTGCTTGCCTGACGACGAGCTGAAAAATGTATGGCAAGTATCTTTAGACATGCTTTATTCCTTGATTAAATCTGCTGCACTAAGGAGAAACCACTTTTTTTTACACTTCACAGGATCTACTGGTCCCTACTTAAGTTGTCCAAAATAAAAGGTGGTGGAGATGCCAGATGTACAAGATGCGGTGCCCAGGAAGCAGATGACATCCACATGTTTACTACCTGCCAGCTGTTGAAAGAGCTTTGGGATAATGTGAGTAAGACTATGTCAGACGCATTGGGCAAAGAAGTAAAGGTAAGCCCTTCCTTAATTTTGTTTGCCACTTTGCAGCCATCTGAGGGCAGGGAAGGCCCTTTGGGGCTACAGAATAAACTTTTTTTTTACTTGACTCTCTTAGCAAGAAGGGAAATATGGCAAAATTAGCGCCAGGCGGCCCCCCCCCAACATGGAGCGGCTGGTGGAACTCTATGAGATTCAACATGGAGCGGCTGGTGGAACTCTGTGAGATTCTTTAGAGACTTGGATCAAAAGGTTAATTGTTTTAGGAAAAGAACAGAGCTTGGGTTATTTTGGAGCTTTTTAGACATCGAATAGTAGGATGCAGTAGGAACATTGAGTCCAATGATTACACCTCTTGGTCAGCTCATGATGTAGAATACCGGTTGGATCTCGTATCACCATCAGCTGAGATCAGACCCCCAAGATATAAGCAATTGGGACGGTTGAGACCGGGAGGATGCTTATTCATCTGAGGTTATATGAGGACAAAAAAACAAAAATACAAAAAAAAAAAAATTGAAACTTACCTTGAGGCTGGGTCCTGCTTCTTCTTGGCTCCTGCTCTTCTGCTCTCCTGCCTCTGACAGGAACAGGAAGCAGGCAGCCAGGCTCCCTCCCCTAAGCCAATCACAATGCTGCAAGCAGCGTTGTGATTGGTCGGGACGGCGCCCAGCCAGGGGCTTATGGGGTGGGCATGTTCTCCATGCAGGCTGCATTGCAGCCTGCATGGAGAAGGGCAGTGCTCATGACTGGTCTTTGCACACTCAGGAGTGGGCACACGACTCCTCCCCTGCCCTGCTCAGAGACAAGAGCAGCCCTGTCCACCCGCCCGCCCGCAACACAAACATAAAATGGTAATAACGAAAAGTTATTACCATTTTATGTTTCTGCTTCTCGTACTGCGAGAAAGCAGTGGGGCGACGCTCCTCTGCCATAGCGGAGGAGCCGCCCCTGCAGCTAGGGTGTGACAGGGATCCACGCCATGTCAATTCCCATCGCAGCCGACTCACCAGTATAGTCCCCTGCTGCTCGCGGTGTCACCAGGCCATGCCGATACCCAGCCCACAGCTCCTCATGGTAATATCCCCCTCCATGGGTCCTCAGGGCAGCATGCGGTGGGGGGCACAGTCAGGGGGTCCCACAGACAGCAGTACGCTTAGGCGCGGCACAAGATGAACATGGACTGCCCAATGCCACTGTCGGCATGGCGATGTCTCAGTGCTCTTCTGCGGGCTCCTCAGCAGTTGCGGCCAGCATGGCTCACGGGTGGGGGGTCGGGGGAGGGGAGTCGTGCGGGGAGGTTCCGTGGGGAGGGTAAGGAGGGGAGTAAAATAAAAAAAAATGATAATAATTTAAACTTACCTTGAGTCCGGGTCCCATGTCTTCATGGCTCCTGTTCTCCTGCCTCCGACAGGAAAAGGAAGCAGGCAGCCAGGCTCCCTCCCTTAAGCCAATCACAACGCTGCAAACAGCGTTGTGATTGGTCGGGACGGCGGCCAGCCAGGGGCTTATGGGGTGGGCATGTTCTCCATGCAGGCTGCATTGCAGCCGGCATGGAGAAGGGCAGAGAGCGCATGACTGGTTTGGGCGCCGAGAGGGCTAACCAAACAGTCTTTGCACAGTCAGGAGTGGGCACACCACTCCTCCCCTGCCCTGCTCGGAGAGCAGAGCAGCCCTGCCCACCCGCAACGCAAACATAAAATGGTAATAACTAGAAGTTATTACCATTTTATGTTTCTGCTTCTCACACTACGAGAAAGCAGTGGGGCGACGCTCCTCCGCCATAGCGGAGGAGCCGCCCCTGCTCCTCAGTCCCCAAGATGGTGGTTCTCCCGGGCCGGCATCCCTGCAGCTCCGGCAATAGGAGGTTAGCCAGAGCACCGCCACAGTCGTGCTACCCCCTCCAGAGATCAGGGGCTCTGGCATCCCCAAGGCACAACAGGACCGCCCGGTAGGGCCAGGACCGCCACACGGGAGTGATGATGGAGGAGCCGGCCACGCCCCCGCAGAGGACTCTGACTCAGTGCAGCTGCTCCCGAACTGCGTACCAGGGGCCGTCAGCACACCTATGGCGGCAGAAGCAGAGCTCGGTGGACCTCACAGGATCCAGACTGCATTGGGCTGGTTCTGATGCTTTAAAAGTCTTATAGGAGGCCCCGGGAGTTTCCCAGGTCACGCCCCCTTACCTATGGCTTTGCATCCACCCCTTCTATCTATGCATCGATCTATGCACCAGTCTTGTATTGATCTTGCCCTCCATGCATATGTGCGTTGTATCGTCTATCTATTTATCCAAACTAGCTAAGCATCTTCCCACCTACCTTATTAATGTATGCATATATCCTTGGAAACAGGTACTATGTGCTATATACGTGCCATAAATAAAGTCTACTCCGGTGGCAACTTTACTCCGGACTTGATGTACGGCTCTGACACAAACTGTTTTGCAGCCGGTACAAAAGGAAGCTCTCTCTGCCACAGGTGACGCAGGACAAGCTGAAAGGAGACATAACTCAAGGAGACAGACTTCCCATCAACCACAAGGTGAGTCAGTGCTGCGCCGCCACCAATCACCGGCTGCGCACAACAAACACCACTTGGCAGCCAGGAATGAACTGGTCAAGGCCGCGCTTTGTGCGAGATTCAAGCAGGACAGAAAGAAAGAGCAGCTCGCCTTTCATGAGATGGCCGCGAGGGCTCACGAGGAAGCCTTCTCAGAACTCTGGGCTTCAGGGGCACGCGAATGTCATTAGTAAATGCAGATCAGAGGGGCGCTTTGTACCGATCAGGTGAAACCTTTGCAACTTGGACACTTTGAAGTCTTGGTTCAAGCAGGAATGTAGATGTTGCAGCCTTCAAAAATGATTTATAGCAGACAAAAACGAAACTTTCACCACACTGCCTTGTGGTGTCTTTCTTGAGATGTTTCTTGGTGAGAGAATGTGGGTGCACTGCTGAGATAGTTTCACAATCTTTGCATCAGAATAACTTTTTAAAAGATCTGTGGTACCAGTAAGTGTTTTAACCGCAGTGACATTGAAGCAGCGAAGGCAGGAGGTTCAGACTAACCCTGGGCGGTGAACTACGCTACGCTCGCGGAATTTGCGAAGTTACGGTAACTTCGCGATTCGCGTAGAACGCGAAGTTACCGTGCACTACGCAATTTGCGGCGTAGCGTAGCTGTTTTTCTTCTTCGCGCGCTCAATATACGTTCTTGCGCGCGCGGTAACGACCTACCGTGATTCTGCGTTCGCCGACGCGACTTCCTATCCGTTCGCGGGCGCCACGAGATTTGGAATCCGGCCGCACGATCCCGCGAGAGTGTGCGAACGCGAACACGTCATTCGGACGCGCGATCTGACTTCCGGCGGCAGTGTTGGTAAGATCGCGATCCCGAACACGAAGAAACTACAATCTGGCGAAGAATATATCTCGAGCATCATAAAACCTTCTCGAAAATGATGAATTAGTTCATTTTGCACAAAAAACTCCTCAGGTTGTCATTTAGAGATGTAGTTTGGTGAGCAAGGAGTCCTTTTTCTTTTTTTCCAAGAGGAAGGAAGTGCCCCTGATTCTCAAACTTCCTGTTCCTGTCCAGCAGGCTCCTCCCAGTGTTTTGTCCATGTGCTGTTCACTTTCATTTGGATTTGGAGCTGGAAGGATCACTTTTTGTGTCTGTCTGCTGCATCATATCATTGGATTGGATTTGAGGACTCTTGGATTTGAGATTTTACAAGTAAGTTGGAGAATTGGTGTACTTGTTTGTTTGATTGGGGCTTGTTTGTACCTACATTTTTTGGGGGATTTCCATAGTTTTTAAAATGTATTGTTGTGGCCTGTAGTTTCGGCAGGGGCCTAGTTGTTTTTCTTTGATTGGAATTTCAGCCAGTAGGCCCGGACTAGAGCCAGAGGTACCCATGGGTGCATGTTTCTGTGGTGTCTGTTGAATTTAAAGTTTAAACATCATGTAGGCCGGGCATCCATGGATGGCATTGGTTTGAATTGGTAAAAGTGGTTTTTGGGGTGTATTTCATTTTTTGGGTGTTTGTTAAATAAATAGGCCTTTTCAGCCAGTAGGTAACCCTGGGCGTTCAGCTCGCGGACTTTGGGCAAGTCCGCACTGCGCGACAACGCGGACTTACACTTTTTATCTTCTTCGCGCGCTCAATGTACGTTTGCGCGCGCGATAACGACTTTTTGTGACGATCGCGATGCCGAACACGCAGAATTTACAATCTGGCGAAGAATATCTCTCGAGCATCATAAAACCTTCTCGAAAATGTTGATTTAGTTCATTTTGCACAAAAAACTCCTCAGGTTGTCATTTAGATGTAGTTTGGTGAGCAAGGAGTCACTTTTTTTGGGTTTTACAATTTTTTTCAAGAGGAAGGAAGTTGCCCAGAGTCTCCAACTGCCTGGTCCTGTCCTTTGTCTTCACTTTTTTGTTATTTTGGGTGGCCTGGCCATGTGGGTGGCGGCCATTTTGTAAAGCCAGCCACTGTGCTTTTGCCATAGGCCTCCAAGCTTGCGGCCCAGTATGCCAGTAGGCCCAGAGGTAGTCACCATGGGTGCATAAAACTGTTTCTGTGTAGTCTGTGGAATTTTGACATCATTTAGGCCATGGATGGCATTGAATTGATTCAATTGAATTGCGAAATGTGTTTTTTTTTGGAGGGTCTGACTATTTCACTTTTTGGGTGTGTTAAATAAATGCCTTTTTTGCGTGTGTACTGTGTAATTATAATTGTGTTGTTGTAGTGGTTGTCTAACTTTCAAAAGTGTTTTTAGCCATGTGGATTTTAGTTTTTGCATTAAAGCTGTGTGTGTTTTATAAGGCATCCTTTGTCTGCCCATATATAGGCCTGCTTGAGTTCATTGTTTGCCGTGCCTTGTGCCTGTGAGTCACCATGTTTCTGGGGGCCATTTTGTTGTGGTAGTTATTAGTGTGCTGTTTTTGCCACATAGGCCTGCGTGTCTTTCCATTGTTCCTCTTGTCTTACTGCTTCCAAATCCATCCCCATTGCCAGCTGCAGCTCCCTGATGCTGCTATATAATACATCCCACGTGATGCACAAATTTAGGCCAAACATGCTCCACTACATTTTAGTTTTTGTTCTTTACTATTCTTATTCTTCCAGAGTGTACACTAGCACTACACAGTAGCCAGGAAAGCCCTGGCCTTGTTGTCAACGTCTCATAAATGGCTAGACTGTGTGTTGTTGTTCACAGAGTTTCTGAAATTTAATAATTGAGGCCACCACACACTAAGTTCTATATTCTATTTGTTTGATTTGTGCTATGTTTGACTGATGTTCTGGCTTTTTTGCTTTTAGGTGCACAAAGACTGAGGAGGAGGTGTGTCTCTCATCATTGCCCGTTGCACTTCCAGACAGACATCCTGCTGCTGTACACACAACACAACGTGACGTGTGACCTGACCAGACATCTCTGCAACTGAGTGCTGCTGACATCTGAAGAAGATGGGCCCAAAGAAAGCAGGTACCAGGTCCTCCAGTACCAAGAAAGTTGCTATTGAGAAGAAGAAGGAACAGAAGAAGGAAGTGACACTGAAGTCTGGTGTGCCGGCCAATACCTTTTTGGGGAAAAAAAATTGCGCCTGCAGCAGCGGTGTCCGGGGGCAAGCTGGGGGCAGCACCTCCGCATCAGTGGACCCAACCCACCAACCCAGGCCCAAGCACATGAGTGTGGAAGAGGTAGCCAGCCTAATGGTGGAAAGCAGTGATGCTGAGCCTGAGATAAACGTATCGCTATCTCAAAGTAGTACCCAATCAACGCAGGAGGAAACACAGCAGATAAGTGGTCAACAACAACAGCCGCAACCACCGCCCGCAATAGTAGTTGTTGTTCCTCCTGAAGTAGGGGCAGTTCAGGAAATTGAGCCTCATGCAGAGGTAGAAGAAGAAGCCACTCATTCAGAAGATCCATTGTCTTCCAAATCCCCAGCAAGGAAAAGGAGGGGTAGTCCATCAAGTTCTTCGCCAAGCCCCCTTCTGATGATCTAGATGCCACTTGGAAGCCACAAACTGAGTCTGAGAGGGAGCCACGTTCCAAGACCAAGCTAGGGAAAAGGAAGGTTACGGAAAGCCTTACACTTATGGAGGTCGATGTAGAACAGCAAGATGATGATGATGACGACGAGCCAGTCATCACGAACATCACTCCCGGCCCCGAGGAGATGGAGACCAACATTCTTACCCTATCCAAAATCGCTGCGAGGGATGTAGCACGCATACCTCCACAGGTAACACCAACACGACCTACAGCTTCCATATTTGCATTAGCAAAGGCCCGGCAGCGACCTACATCCAGCACAACCACCACCTCAGTAGGAGTAGGTAGTGGTACAGCAGCACAGAGTCAAATTCAACACACACCCTACAGATCATCCGGCATTGGAAGTGGCACCTCCAGCAGGAGGCCAAAGTTAAGCTCCCCAGTTTGGGACTTCTTTACGGTTAGCGAAAAGGAGGAGAACATTGCTATATGCTCCATTTGTAATACCTCTGTTAGTCGTGGTAAGCTTGGTACAAACTATGGTACCGGAGGCCAAATGACCCATCTGAAAAAACACCACTTGATCAGCTGGGAGGACCACCTTCGCGGCAGAAAAAAAACTGCAACCATTGGTGTTGGTGGGGATAAAGGAGTAGAAGAAGAAGATCCGATCACGGTGGAAGAGGAAGGACAGGGAGACATTCTCTCTGGTAGTGGTACACAAGGTGTCCCTGACCCCAGCAGTGCAGTCTTAACGTTGCACACATCTTCAGCAACATCTCAGTGGCACAAGAGTAAGAGTCAGCCGGAGACACCAAGAAGTACCAGGTCCGCACTACCAAAAAGTGCGTTGAGCCTAAGAGAAAGGAAAACCATGCAGCCTACCATTATCAGCATGTTTGGGGGTGAGGGGCAGTACGAACGCAACCACCCAATAGCACGTTTGTACAATGCGAAGCTGGCTAAAATGTTAGCACTGGACCTTCTCCCTTTTTCTTTTGTTGAAGGGGTGGGTTTTGTGGAATTTGTGTCAACCATCTGCCCAAAATGGCATGTTCCCAGCCGCTACTATTTTGCCAGAGTTGCAGTTCCAGCACTACATCACGACGTGCTGGAATTGCTAGGAAAGGCCTTGAAGCAGAGTGCTGTTCACAGTATCCACCTGACTACAGACATGTGGACCAGTTGCCAAGCCACAGATTACATGTGCATCACTGCACACTGGATCTGTTTTGCGGGGGTTAGAGAACAGATATCTGCTGGTGTTGATACTGCAGAGATTTTTCATGCCACTCGCAAACATGCAACTGTAGCCATGTTTGCCATGGAGAAATCTCATACTGCTGCAAACATTTTGGAAGAGTTTAACACCAAGGTCTTTGAGTGGCTGCGCCCAAGAGGGCTTACGATTGGTTTTGTTGCCACGGACAACGGCAGTAATGTAGTTTTGGCCATGCGCAATGGTGGCTATTTCAGGGTCCCGTGTTTGGCACACTGCATTAACATTGTTGTTCAAGACTTTTTGAAAAATGAATCCAAAGTCAGCAACTTACTGGTCACCTGCAGAAGAATATGCACACATTTCAACCATTCTTTTAAAGCCCGGAAGCAGCTGAGGGTCATTCAACGTGAGCATAAAATGCCAGTCAAAGCGCTCATCCAGGAGGTGCCAACACGTTGGAACTCAACTTATTACATGCTTGATCGTCTGTTTGAACTGTACATACCACTCAATGCTTATGTCATGCAAAGATTAGGGGAACCTACTGTGAGAGGCATGACCGTTGAGATGGCTCAATGGGACCTCATTAAATGCCTGACTGAGATGCTACTTCCTTTTGAGATCTTCACACGTGAAGTCAGCAGGGAGGACTGTACTATGGGCCAAGCTATCCCATTGTTGCACATGCTAGAGCAACAGCTGAAGGATGTGTCTGAAACGTACGCAGGTGTGGATGACAAACAAGACGCATATCATTTGGCGGAGACCTTAGCCGCTCGCTTATCGGAAAATACAAGGATTAAAAATAAAATTTTGTCACAACCACATTACATTAGTGCCACAATTTTGGATCCACGGTACAAAGTATTTCTGAACAGCAAGGCAGTAATTCCTTTTTCGGAAGTGGATGTTGCCAACTACAAAACTTTGATAGCTAAGGAAGCCACTATTTTCGAAAGCGAACGGCTGTTAATTACAGGCCCCCACCCCAGGCCATAACCAGTACTACAGGGCATCCAGAGTCAAGTTCTACTTCGGAGCCTGAGGGCAGTGCATTTGCCTCCCAGCAGTCACCTACACCAACAATAACATCAAGAACAGGATCATCCACAGCACAATGTGCAACTGATTGGTTTCTACAGCAGGGGTATGGTAAGTCCAGTGCTGATGCAAAGGCAAAACAGGCCGAGCACATCGGAGCACCCCTGAACATTGAGCGGATGGTCCAGGCCTATCTGGATGACCCAACAGAGGTCTTCATGGATCGAAACCCATTGGTGTATTGGTATGGGAAAAGAAGCCAATGGACAGTGCTCAGCAGGCTGGCGATAAAGTATCTGGCTTCCCCTGTCGCAAGTGTCTCTTCTGAGCGTGTTTTCAGTGCTGCTGGTGCCATTGTAACTTCGAAAAGGACCAGTCTCTCGGCCCAAAGCGTGGAGAGGTTAACCATGATCAAAATGAATCAGCACTTTATACCACCGGATTACAAAATACGTGAATCACAGCAGGAAGAGGAGAGCGACTTGGATGACGTAAATAGTGCGTTACAGGACCTACTTCTGTCCGAACCACCAGAGTTTGAGGACGAGCTCCTCTTCCCTGACAACTAGGCTTTCAAATTGTTACTTTCTTCCTTCCTTTATGTGTCTGTGTATCTGTCTTTCTGGTTCAAATCACAACAAATCCATCACCACCGTCTTCTCTTTTTATTTCCCTATTGGAGTTGGATGTCTGTGCATTTAACTGTCCACTCTTCAGAGTCCTGCTTCATCTTCCTGTCTCGCACAAGTACATTTCCATCAAGCCAGACATTAGTACAAGAAATGTTGCCTTTACCAGTCCCGCCTCCATAAGAAGTGAAACGTGACTATAGCTATCCTCCGTTTTGTTTTCGAGCCGAAACTCATCAGTGTCCGAAGGCTACAGCCTCAGCAGGCATCCAAAGGTCCTCACTGTCAGGACAGAAGGTACTTGGCAGAGAAAGACAAGAGACTCTTCGAAGAAACTTGCTGACATTTGTGCAAACTCAAATGACCATCAATGAGCGCTACCCAGGCCGCGGCCCATCATCACAGTGCTGACCATGGGAAGCAACTTAAACTGTGACAAAGTGCCACAGAAGAATAAGACGAAAACCGAAACAGCGACTAACACTCAAAATGAATGTGGACTGGAGTAATGATGAGGCCACTGCCCCGTAAAAAAAAATAACAACTGTCAGAACTAGGCATCTGATGATCTGACAGCCAAAGAGAAGAGCAAGACAGGTAATGATGGAATGCATTGGATGCTTGCAGACTCTGAGCGATTGCTGTTGTTTGTTGTTGATGTTGTGCATGAAGTCGAACTCTACTCTACTAGTTAATCTACAAAGTGACTCAAGTCAGTGACAGTCAATGTTTCCCTTCTTGTTGTTTAATAACCAAATTGTACTCCTACTACTGCAGGTGCAGGCCAATATCTGTTGCAATTTTTTAATATGGAATATGGACTTAATCGGAGTCACTACAGACTGAGTTGTAGTTGGACAACACGTACCACACCATGATGATGACCATACTATCTTTGCACGCAGTCATTCAGTTGGATCGGAGATGATTCAAGGAATAACTGCATTTCATGAAGTGGCATAAGGTAAACATAAACACAACAATTCAACAAGAAAGTAAACACAGCAGACCTACATGTCCATGTAGTGGTGTGTAGTCGAGTGTAGTGATGACTCACAGCGGCGCATTGATTTTGTCACTTAATTAGGAAAATGCTAAGTTGCTGTGTATGCCTTTTGTCTGGCTATGTCAAAAATTAAGGTAAATGGAGGTTGGGTCACGGGCTGGTGCTGTGGTGGGCCTGTTCTGTCCTGTTGTTGTTGTAGCTTAATGCTGTAAACAGAATCTACACGATATATCCAAGCCGCCTCACTCTGAAAGTGTTCTCTCTTCTCTTCTTGGACTCCACCGTAATTGATGGTTTTTTTATTCATTGATTTTTCAATACCCCTTTTGTTTTTCCATCTAGACGTTACAGGCCGGCCTTTACCCTGTGCTTGCTATACTGGGAGACACAACTCACATTTACCTTACCAATCGGCATCAGGAAGGCCACCAAGATTGATGTGCGGAGCGTCCATGGAAGATAGGACCAAGAGGAAGGACGAGATTCAACTCCACAATTTGAGCATGATAATACAGTAACTTTAGTATCATTCATCATTCATCTTTTAATTAATTTGAATCCTTTTTTCTCTTCAATCATTAGGACTGTGTGTTGTGTGTTGTTTGTTTGCTAATTGATCCCTACAACTGTGTTTTAATTGTCTTTGCTATCTTTACAAGTAAGCCCAGTACAACATGGAATTTGGGTCTCTGAGGGCATATTACAGGCAAGGCAAATTGCATAGAATATACTGCTGCCCTGTACTGTCTAATTGTCTAGTAGGAGTTATTAAGTACTACTCATTAACCATCAAGTTATCTTCATCATCATGCATGCATTTCCCTTTTCTCCCTTTATAGATTTTTTGTATAAGATCATGGTCGTCTGCCAAGATTGCGCTTTGCTTTTGTTGTCCATGCGTACTGTTTTTCATTCTCAAACCTTTCCCCAAACCCCCTTCCCATCCATTCATCAAACCCTAACCCTCTTCCCCGGGCTGTGATTTATATTGAGGTGTGATGTGACTACATAAAATGTACACCAATTGATCACACGCTTGCTGGGGCAGATGTGGTGAAAGCAACACTAATTCAATTGCAAGGCAGGGCGAGGAGCTTCTTCTGCTTGCCCACCCATGCTCAGTCTATGTGCAAGCCGTCACCGGCTAATAGTAGTACATCATAATTAATTGCCGTCATTGATTGGATTAATCATCAAACTCCTACCACACAGCAGTAAAGGTTACGAATTACGATTGTGTTAAGTTAAGTGACTCACTCGACACAACTACAGTTTGTAACTTCTTGTACTAGGCTGTCCCCGCCACCATTATGTTTAATTTGACTTTAGCAGTTGCAACTGCAATATTGTTTGTTTGGCAGTCTTCTTCTGTACTGTATTTTACTTCGTTCTACTACTCCTCCCACAGTCGCTCTCAGGAAAGTGACTGTCTCTTTTTTAATTTTTTAGCAAATGCTACTGCCAGTGTCTACTCTACTACTACCACCACAACCATGGCATCTTCTACATTCTCTCTGGAAACCATGCAGCCATCGCTGTGCCGAACGTAATCATCAATCACAGGTAAGATAAGTTTGGTGGGAGGTATAAATGGACTAGGAGGAGAGACTGACAGTACTAGTAGGACAAATAACTCAGTGAGGGGTACCGCATCTATCTGTTTGTGTTACATCATCGTCGGCAGATTATTTAAATCAAACACTGGCTGCGGCCCTGCAGCAGCAAGGAAACCAATGTGACGTTAATTCATAAAACAGTAACCCCCCACAAAACATTAACATTGTATGTTTAAGTATAAATATAATTTATTACCCTAACAAAAATAAACTATCCCACACCTGACCCACCCTTCTCCCTAACCCCAACAAATGTCCAAAACGAAAAAAGTCCAAAGAATGTCCCGAAACCCCAACGCCCAATTCCCACCCACCAAAACAAGGAATAAAAAGGGGCAAATCAACAGGGTCCTCGATGTTAAATTCGGCGGGCTTTGAGGTGTTTGTCCACCATGATTTTGACCCGCTCCTCCATTTGCTCCTCTAGACGTGCCATCCGGAGGAGAATCTTCCTGCGAAATGCCCTGCAGTGGCATCCAGGATGGGGGACAGCAGTGCTGGCTGCTAGCGACTGCGGCGGCGGCGGGCGGCTACCAGACCGCGGCGCCGTACCGCTGGAGTTGTGGCCTGGCTGGGGCCCGGGGCATCGGACGAGGCTGCAGCTGCTGCTGCCGCCTCCTCCTCCTCCGCCTGAGCCACCAGCCGCCGGTACTCCTGGCATATGGCCTCCAGTTTCCGGCGCCGGGCCCTGGCTGCCAACTCCTTCCGCGATGGTTTGTCTTGGGAAGGAGTACCATCTATATCAAGAAAGAAAAAAATATTGTTGTAACCAGTACTCTTAGCTAAACAGTAACACAAAATTAATTCAACACATAATGGCACAGTAGCACTAGCAAGAAGCACAGTATATAACATTTGTGGTAATAATCTATCTATCCTCCCACTTCCTCGGCCTCTAACATTTGTGGGAGTTTCAGGCATTATACTAGCACTATGGACTCCAACCAGTACACAGTACACCAGTGTTCTTCTTTTCTCTAGTTTAGCGAAATGACATATCCTGGTTGTAGCCGGCATTGCCAGCTCGGTCATCTATGCTTGCACCCAAGACAAACATACGAGTCATGACGCAGACTCACGTTAGTTGGATTTACTACTGTTTGCAGGTGGGGAAGCTCGTATTTTTCTATTACGGGTGGCACTGGCCATACTCTCTCTGTTACATGGAGGGCAATTGCTCAATTTCACAGTGCCTTGGCTACTACAAAAAGGCAGATTATATATCTGATCCAATGATCGTTGCTTTTATATGGGACAACGACATAAGGTCAGTAGCGGTCGGTGGTGGGACTCGGGGAGTTCGGCCGGGCGGTGACGTGGGTAGGGGCAGGATGGGGGTAGTAAACTATGGATTACGGCCAATTACAGGTAAGTAAACATATAAATAAATGAAACTAATTTTGTTGCGCACACTGCATCGCATTTGGCGGTGCAGTGCGCACAATGAAATTCGCTTTATTTATTTGTATGTTTACAGTAAAGTTACCTGTATTTGCCCGCGTAATACATTGTTTACTACTACCCCCACCCTGCCCCTCCCCACATCGGCTTTGCTACTCTGGCGCGGTTTCTTTTACATTCCCTAAAACTGTGCATCCCGTGACAGTCTCCACCTATGCTGTCTATGATGAATACATACAGGCATCCATCCATTCTAAGTAAATGTCAATCATTCTTCTTAATCTCTCCACAAACCTTACTTTGTTTCACCAACAACAACGCATGCGTCCACTCACTCCGTTGCTTGCCTTGGCTTTGAGTTTCACCCAAACACCGCTGATGATTATTGCTATCCACAGTATCCACCCATACTGTGTCGCCCACCCAGGCAGGCATCCATTCTTCTTTCACCTTCCACCCATCCTTCAACAACACATGCATCTGATTCCTATCAGCCACCTATCCATGCTTCCAACGTATCCTTCTCTGCCAGTCATCATATTAAATCTCGCCCGCCCTTCCTCCTTCAACCCTTCTTTCCCTTTTTGTTCAACACATCCATCAAGGTCATCTGATCTGACTTTTAGTCTCCTCCATAAAACTTTCACAGCTGAGTTGGAGTCAGATATAAGAGGCCATTGGTTAATCAAGTCACGCTGGTAATGCTATTGCTACTGCATTGCTCATGCTAAGTAAAGGGTGTCTTCTTTAACCGTTGTATAATGTTCACTACAACTTCAAAACCTAATAAGTCTCAACAACAGTACAGTGAGTGAAGTCCACACACCCTTCCAGCTAGTGCAATGTCAATAAGTCATGAATATAACTTACCACCGCCCGCCACCGCTGCTGGCTCCCCCCCTGTAGCTCCTGCAGGTGCCGCATCTTCTCCTGCCCCCTCCGGAAGGCTCGAATCGCCGGTGGCCCCGCCGCCACTGGTGGTTGCTAGTCCGCCTAGATAAAAACATGACACATTTTTAGATGCCTGTACACCTCCCCTATTTATTCTTTTTCATTAGCAAGATTGAAAAAAAAGTTAATACATACATATTATTATAAATCACATTCAATAGTCCAAATCGGGTACTAGAGTACAGTCAGTAGACACTAGTAGTGTTATGGTCCCTAGGGTCATTATTATACTATACTCTACTCTTTGCAAAGTTAGCCTGAGCCATGCAACCATTTTCCGCTTCATGTCTTTTGCGCATGTTACCTCGCAGCTTGTTGCGCAGTAACAGTAAGACGCCTTTTGAGCCCACATGAGCACATACAGCTACTGTCTGAGCGTTGCATACAAGAGGTCGAAAAACAAGCCACTTTGTTATGGAGTTCGGTTAGTCCGTATTGCTTAGCCATAGGTAACATGTTACACTTTTTGGGCAGGACTGAGAAATGCTTGCATTATACTCTATAACACGCACCATTTTTCTCAGGCAGAGGATTCCCTTCTACGAACCAGAGATTTGCAGAGCTTATGAATGATGCATGTAACCAGTAATTCTACGTTCTACGGTGAGGAGTCGCCCAGAATTCGCACAGATCTTTTGTCTTATATATCATCAATGATCATGCACTTGTTGCAACACTGTTTATTGTTTTAATCTTATACATTTTGCTGTTGGAGCTGGCTGGAGTACACTGAATTTTATAGAACAACATACATACAGAGCTTGTTAGTTGAAAATAAACCTTTTGAACTTACACATAGACTCGGTGGTATTTGGTGTGGTGGTGGTGGTGGACTTACACGAGTGAGTGAGCGAAAGGGTGTTATGTTCTGGGTTGTGGAATCATAATCATTGGGTATCTTCGGGTGGGGGTTCGGGGACCTAATGAGACACTATAGCTAGTCGTTCAGGGGATTGTGGGTTCACTTCTGACTGAGGTGTGAGGAACGTCCAAGTTCCAAACTCGCATCACCAACATCCTA
>CAWUFW010000210.1:0-72500 GCA_963921515.1 Calotriton arnoldi | reverse complement strand
CATATGATAGGATTAGAAGAGAAAACTGAGCAGGTCTCAGTGGAGACTCCCTAGCACGATGTGCGGTAGAAAATCTGAGGGACTGGAACTTCTCACAAGAGTGTTCTAGAGGGTGGTCCATCCGGACTGGTCAAAGCTTAAAGTCTGGTCTCTTCTTTAAAATGATTGATGGGTTATTAAACTAATGAGGCCTGTGCCTTT
Source organism: Calotriton arnoldi (assembly GCA_963921515.1). NCBI lineage: Eukaryota > Metazoa > Chordata > Amphibia > Caudata > Salamandridae > Calotriton > Calotriton arnoldi. Next base: position 72,299 of record CAWUFW010000210.1, on the reverse strand, counting down.
TCTAGTCTATACCTATCATTACATTGCTTTATAAATATACCAGTGGACTCATCTCGACAACGGGGAAGGATTCAGGCATGTGAATCTATGAAAGTTCCAATACTGGAGTAATTATGGATGCACCAAGTCTTGTAAACTATCTGAAGAGCCACCGTTCCTTTGGCACTGGAGCATAGGCTACTGCAGCTTAGTTTCCATATAAGATATGTTGAAAAAAGAAACTTTGCAAATATACACTTTTATTTTCTCCAGGATGTGTTTCTGTAGTTCCTTTCATGCAATATATTACTCATTTATAGTGAGCACTCTTGTCGCATTTATATGCTTGTGCGAGTTCAGATTGTGGGTGGGAGTTTATAACGGCCAACAACAGCTAGTGTTCAGGCTGAAGGCAGTGGGTTATAAGGGAGTTACGAATTAAAGCTCATCCAGTTCTTTGCCTCTCTGGAAAGCGCATAGAGCAATGGTCAGGTGTGTCGATTGTAAATGTGATTCTATGTGATAGTGTGTGAAGGAGGTACACAGTTGTCAAAATAATGACAAGTTAAAGAAAAGATAGTACTTCTAGGTACGTTGTGTGTGGGGAGGTGAGGGGGAAAAGAGATGCAAGGAAGTATAAGCAGGAGAAAGTGAAAAAAGGGTGCTGACGAGGAAAGGTTAGGTGTGATATATGCAGATGGAAGGGTACAGTAAGCTATCAGGAGAAAACAAAAGGCATAAGAATTTAAGGAAGAGACTGCAAAAGGAAGTGGTGAGAGAAGGAGAACTGGAGCAACTGAGACACTCTGAAGACCACTACCCCTTCCACAGACCTTAGTAATGTTCAATTCATAGTCTGCTTAAAATGTTTACACAACCTTGCATGTGTATGTATATATTCCATGGGCACTTGGATGGCTCCATCCTATGCAAATATCTTCATAGGCAAACAAGAGCACCATATGATTGCTACTTCTAGAATCAGAACACTGGTATGGCTAAGATACATTGATGACATTTACAGAATGGAATGCAGGAATGAGAAAATTGGAAGAATGTACAGCTTATATCAACAGTATGCATCCTACAATCAAATTTACTAGTGACGATACTAAACAGAAGCACCACCTCCCTTTTCTGGATGTGCTAGTCTATTTATGAAAAGAAAATTGTAACGATCTGTGCCACAAGTCTACAGATGCTCATTTGTACCTAAATTGGACTTCATGTCACCCTCACCACACTAAACTCCGCATTATCTACAGATAAGCACTCCGAATAAGACAAATCTGCAGCAATGAGGACACTTGTAAAGAACATTTAGCTTGCTAGATTTCAAATGCAAGGCTATCATCTGCATATTTTACAGCAACAAATTAACGAGTCTTTTCAGTTACCCAGAAAAGCAGTTATTTGGAATACTAACAGCAGAAACAAAAAAGTGACAGAATCCCATTTGTGGCGGACTATCATTCATCAGCTCCCAAGTACAAAAACACTGCAAAAAACATTTCTCTTACTATCCATCAGCGAAAAACTACAAATGTTTTTTCTAAAACAGTCAGTCACTGCTCATCGCAGAGCTCCCAATTTACGAGCTCTTATTGTGAGAGCTGAACTCAAGCAAGCAGCAACAAATGCAGGGGTTTATTGCTGTGATATCTTTAACAAACATCAGTATCAGTTCTGTTAAAGAATAACCTAACGCATATGACATGTTACATGTTGATCAACATGCGTTATGTGATTCAGTGCCAAAGCTGTAAAAAACAAATAAAATATGAAGACCAAACCGCGAGTGACCTCTCTACACGATTCAGGAATCTCACATCAGCAATAATTAATAAGAAAGTGGACTAGCGTATAGCCAATCATTTTAACCTTGTGGACTATTTGCTAGCAGATTTGATGATTTTCCCTGTGGAACCAGTCTTAAAGGCAGAACTACTGGACTACAGAGAAAACTTCAGGATTTACTATTTAAAATCATTGCATCCAGATGAACTGAACATAAGACCATACCAGTGGACTCATCTCGACAACGGGGAAGGATTCAGGCATGTGAATCTATGAAAGTTCCAATACTGGAGTAATTATGGATGCACCAAGTCTTGTAAACTATCTGAAGAGCCACCGTTCCTTTGGCACTGGAGCATAGGCTACTGCAGCTTAGTTTCCATATAAGATATGTTGAAAAAAGAAACTTTGCAAATATACACTTTTATTTTCTCCAGGATGTGTTTCTGTAGTTCCTTTCATGCAGTTCCTCTTCCCACCCCCCCCCCCCCCTCCTCCCGAGCCCTTATTGTAGGCAGCTGCTGTGAGCACCACTCTGTCCAATTCAGGGAGGACTGGAAGTCCTGCATTGAGATTCATAGGGATCCACCACCATATCAGTGCTTGCTTTAGATGTCTTGTGACTTGGAAAGTGTCGGCACATGTGCTGTGAACTAGCTTCCATTGCCTGTCCAGTTGGACAGGTCTGGTCTCATCCAGAGCCTGCAACAGGGTATAAAATCTACAAGAGGGAGTCAGTCCCAACAGAGATTTGTACCAACTGGCAGCGACCAACTGTTTGACAGAGGAGGTCTTTCACATGGTCTGAAGTTTTACTAGTCCTGTCAAGGGGAAAGATTTTCCTAGTTGTCTCTTCGGCACCACTCCCAAGAACTGCAGCCTTGTACAAGGATCTAAGGAAGACTTGTTGATGTTCAGTGTTAGTCCCAGTTTGTGAAACAGAGTGATGCAGATGATAGAAGCCTTTGCCTCTTCGATTGATGGAGCCTAGACGAGCCAATCATCCAAGTACAGCTATACCACGTGACCATGACATGTCTGAGGCAGGAAGCAACTGGCGCTAAGCACTTGGTGAATATCCGATGTGCTGACTTGAGGCCAAATGGTAGTGTCTTGAATTGGTAGGGCTGCTAATGCATTGGGATGAGGAAATATGCATCTTGAAGATCCAGGGATGTCAGATAATCGTTTCCCTGAGCATCAGGAGTGCTACCCATGCAAAAGGTTTGTTTCTTCAGTAACTTGTTCAGCTTCCCGAGGTCCAGATTAGGTCTCCACTGTCCTGTCTACCTCATCAGAAAGAATCTGGAATAACATCCATGATTTCTTTGGGATTTTTGGGACCATCTCCATCACTCTTTTCAGAGCTAAGAGAATTTCCTTTTGCAGCTCCCTCCCTCAAGTGAACATGATGTTTGACACATTCCTTGCAAAGTCAATGATGACCGCTGAATCGGTTACCACCCTCTTTGACTATAGATCTAGCAATGTCCCTCTTATCCTTTGGAATGAGGTGAAGCAATGGCGAGAGATATCATGCTACATCTGGTGGTTATAATGGCCTAAAATCATCAAGACATTAAAGACCTTGAATGATGTATATGGCATGGAACAAACTCTACAGCCCAAATTATCTATGCGCCTGCCATCTCCATCAGGGAGTGGGTTCTTTGATCTGGCTGGGCTGAAGGCACTATTAGAGTCTGGTTTAGGATAGCCTGTAAGGCAGACCTGGGCTGTGTTTGGACCCAGTATTTTTTCTCTACAAACAGGGCAACTCTGCGAACACTGCCCAGTATCTTCATATTGTTTAAGCCTTCTGATCAAAGTTCAGTATATGCTTTGACTTAGTAGCTTTACATGGTTGCTCTAGGAAGCCCGGTTAATCCAGAGGTCAGCGATTTATCCCCTTCTTTTGGTAGTGTGCGCTGAGTGGGAACACAACCGCGTGATCAACAACTCAATGGGGAAGTCACGGTTGCAGTTTTTAAAAAGGACCCTTCCCAGAGGACCCTGAAGAAACCCCGTGGAAGATGGAAGGTTGGAGAGTCACCCCACCCGTGGAAACCCAGGAACCAGGATACCTACACCAAGAAAGCCGGGTGCATAGGTGCAAGGTGACGTCAGAAACCGCCGTAGACCACAATGGAGGACTTCAGTAAAGATGCCGCTGGCGACTAAGCTGAAAGAGTGCGGTGGAACCCCAAGGATGGATTCAGGATGAGAGGTACCTGCAAGCAGAGGGGACAGAGTCTATGCCATTTAGGGGTGACCAAGTGGCATGGAAGAATGCCCACCGATGTCAGAAGATGCAGGAGAGTTGACTGTGACCTTGGCGCTGTAGCTGTGTGAACCACACGACGCTGTGGAAGACCAGGAGCCGTTCACGAGCTGTCCCACGTCGGTTGTCAAGTGACAGGGGTTCGGAGTCCGGCGGGAGCACCAACAAGCCTTGGCAGCAGCAACAAACGTGGCAGACGAAAAAGGTGCAGTGTCGGAACCAGCAAGGTCAAAGTGACTCACCACGAGCAGCTAAGTCAGAGTAGACCCCAAGCAAACAGGGGAGCAACAGGCCGAAGGAACAGGAGGCACAAGAGGACCTAGAGTAGCTCACCAATGATGCAGGCCCACGGTGCAGAGGATGCAGTGAGGATGCAGATCTTAGTAGCAAGGGATGCCGGAGGTTCTTGGAGTCCGAAGATCTCTGGTGAAAAAGTCAACAAGCCTTGGCAACAGCAAGTCGACGCGGTGCACAGGATACTGCTCCAGCGGTTTCGACGAGGGATACTTGTTTCAAACTTGCTGAGACGACAGTGCAGGCCTCGAGGGAGTTGCAGAACCACCACCTGTGTTGCTGAACCTTTCGGAGTCCGTGGGAGCTCAGGAACAGCAGACTGGCTTCGTTGTGGTGCATGCAGATGCAGGGGAGAGACTCCTTCACTACAAGGGAGCATCCTTCGGGTGTCTTGGAAGTCCACAGGCCTGGAGAAAAACCTGAATGGAGCACAGGCACAGACGAAGCAGAAGACTGGCAGGACGAGACCAGGAGGCTTCCCGGTGCAGTCTCGGTTCCCAAAGCGCAGTCCAACGAAGTTTAAAGTGCCCAGACGGTTGAAGATGAAACTGTTTTGGATCTGAATCTTGTCCCACAACGAATCTAAAGAACCACCCACAGGTAAGCCCTCAAGTACCCTAAAGAAAGGGTTGGAACGATTTAGGGGTCCCTCCCACAGGAAGGGCTGGACAGTGGGGAGGATACTCTGTCCTTTGTCCAGTTTCACGCCAGAGCGGGAGCAGTTACTGGTTCCAACTGAAGTATGCAGGAAGGGCACCAAATGTGCCCTTCAAAGCAGTCAAGTGGCGCTGGCAAGCGCCCCCACCCTGGCCCAATACACCAAGTCCTGTCTGGGAGGTGGTCACAACTCCCTGTGACAGGAAACCTAATGTCCTGCCTTCCCCTGCTTGAGCTTGGCTCTGGTCGGCAGCAGCCATAGCTTGCTGTCCGGGTCTGGAAGACTGGTACCGGGAGCACTGAGGGCTTCCAGGAGGGGCCCCACAGTGCATGGAATCAGAACTCCAACACTGTTAAATGTTGGGGCATGTTTCCAACATGTTTGACACCAAACACAAAAGTTTGTCACAATAGTTTAGAGTTAGCACTCGAGTAATGACGCATGGCCACTCTATGTATCGTATTGGCTGATGCACTTACAACCCGGGAGAATGGACTCTGTGGATTGTAGGGGTGTCCTGCTCATGCAGGGGCACCCTCACACTTATTACCGAGTACCCTGCCTTCAGGATTGAAACAAACAAGGAGATGTTGGGCGGAGTGCTGAAACTTTTTAGACACTCACCCCCAGTCACAAATCTGGGTTGAATCCATCATCGTTCTTTAGCTCACTTCACCACCCCAGTTCAGACACAGCTATATGCAAATCAGTCTTGACCCTGTGCCTCATGGGAACAGTCCAGCCCGAACTGCCAAGCCATGTCTTCCCTGGACCAGAAACAAGCATCCTGGGACCGTTTTCGGGCTAATAGCCCTCATCAGCCAGGCTAGCTTGAATCCAGTGGCAAAGTGAGCAAGGGACCCACGTCTGGGCATACCCTGCCAACTTAGGGCGAACAAAGCAAACACAAGGAGATGATGGATGGAGTGCTGAAACTACACTACACCACTGGATTCAAGCTAGCCTGGCTGATGCCCTGAAACCGGTCCCAGGATGCTCGTTTCCGGTCCAGGGAGAACCTGGCTTGGCAGTTCAGGCTGGATTGTTCCCACAAGGAACAGGGTCAAGACTGATTTGAATATGGCTGGGTCCAAACTGGGGTGGTGTGGTGAGCAAAAGAGTGATGGATTTAACCCAGATCCTTGTGACTGGGGGTGAATGTTTGCATTGTCCAGCATTCCGTCCATCAATTGTTTCTTTTGCATATTTCGCCCTAAGTGGGAAGGGTATGCCTAGACGTGGGTCCCGTGCACACTACACCAAAGGATTCAAGCTAGCCTGGCTGATGCCCTGAAACCGGTCCCAGGATGCTCGTTTCCGGTCCAGGGAGAACCTGGCTTGGCAGTTCGGGCTGGATTGTTCCCACAAGGAACAGGGTCAAGACTGATTTGAATATGGCTGGGTCCAAACTGGGGTGGTGTGGTGAGCAAAAGAATGATGGATTTAACCCAGATCCTTGTGACTGGAGTGAATATTTGCATTGGAGAAGTGTGGCTCAATGGTTAGAGCGGCAGACCCTGATGCAGAGATCTGGCCCGGGACCAGGGTTCAATTCCCGCCTCGGCGGGTCTTGGGCTCAATTTCCTCGGACCTGATAATTCTCGCCTCGGTGCATATTCTAATAATGGGTCCCACTCTGCAACTCTGGGCAATAGCTTGCTTAATCTCCACAACGGCCCCAACAGCGCTGGGATGCCTGGCTTCACCCTGGGGGTGCCCAGGAGTGGACATTTCACAGGGAAAAGCCAGGAAGGGTTCCACAGCGGTATGCGTACAGCGCCAGGACACCTCTTTGGGGGTATAAGTGCGCTTTACAATTACGAATTTCATTGTCCAGCATTCCGTCCATTAATTGTTTCTTTTGCATATGTCGCCCTAAGTGGGAAGGGTATGCCCAGACGTGGGTCCCGTGCACACTACACCACTGGATTCAAGCTAGCCTGGCTGATGAAGGGTGATGCCCTGAAACCGGTCCCAGGATGCTTGTTTCCGGTCCAGGGAGGACCTGGCTTGGCAGTTCGGGCTGGACTGTTCCCACAAGGAACAGGGTCAAGACTGATTTGCATATGGCTGGATCCAAACTGGGGTGGTGTGGTGAGCAAAAGAATGATGGATTTAACCCAGATCCTTGTGACTGGGGGTGAATGTTTGCATTGTCCAGCATTCCGTCCATCAATTGTTTCTTTTGCATTCAGGATTGAAAGGCCTTCCTTAGAGGTGACTAAGTGCAGTGACCTCAGATATAAGGACACTTACATCTGTCGTAAGGGGTGATAGCCCCAGCTTACACAGGCTGCAATGGTAGGTCTGTAGTCACAATTTGAGTGGTTTCCTATGGGTGGCATAATACATGCTTCATCCCATAGGGGACCCCTGGTGTACCCATGCCCTGGGTACCTTAGTACCATATACTAGGGACTTAAGGGTACACCAGTAGTCAATTCGGGGGGTACCAAAGTACTCACCAGGGTCCAGTTTAGGGAGGAAGCACAGACTGGGGTCCTGATTAGCAGGATCCCAGTCAGACTAGTCAGAAAAACAATGACACCAGCAAAAAGTGGGGGTCACCGTGAAAGCAGATTCTACTTTCCTACACAAGGCTTGCTGGCACTTGAATTGGTAAAAACGTGACTGGTGTGGGAAAAAAACAAACTGTTGTCGATAGGGTTTAGGTGGATTGCATTGACAGTGGCACAGACATCTTTGGATTCGTCAACGATGGGCTCAACGTTGATGGTGTTGATGAAGACAGTCTTGCTGTCGAAGGTGATTTCAAAGTAAAGGATGTTGCCATCATCAATAAGGGTCTAGTATCAATGGAGTTGCCATCTAAGCCAGTGATTACTTTCTTCGCCGTTGGCGATGACAGAAGCTCTCGGCAGAGGCTGGAGACAAGCGAGGACATCCAAGGCACTGGATTTTCACTCAGATTTTTTTTTTTTTTTTTTTTTTTTTAAGGCTGATGTTCATCCTGTTTGGAGAAATACCAGTCTTTCTGTGAGGAAGTGGCAGTAAGCGCTTTAGGATGCAAATCCAGCTCTGGTAAAATCACGTTTCTGCTTTAGCACCGTCTTCATGCAAGTGCTTGAGGGAGCACTTTTCACAGAATCAATGAGGAGGCACACCCCTTAGGAGGGTAATTTTTCATTCTCACGGGCCTAACTCCTCAATCTTTCCCAGTCTTTGAAGGAAAAGTATTACAAATGTCACAGCGTTAACAGGGGCGTAGCTTGGTCAGTGAGATTTCCCAACTATCACGCTGGTACATAAGGGTCCATTTACCAAATTTTCACAGCGCAAAAGCCAAAAATGCTGCGCTGTCTGAAAAGGAGCGAGCAGGAGAGCGCCATATTTACAGAGATATGGCACTCTCCTACCGTCACTGTAGCGCTGGCACACAATGTGGTAGTCTTGAGCCACGCACACACCTTTGCACCATAGGGCAAGGGTAGCTGTGTGAGTCCAGCATAGGTTTTGTACTGGAAGGGCACTCTTCCAGTACAAAATACAATGCATAGACTAACTTTAAAACTTCTCCCACTTTGTATGTGTGCTGTACGGTGCAGCACACATGCAAAGTCAGAAAAGAAAGGAGAAATAAAAGCATTTCTCCTTGATAGTGAGTATTTGAAATGGGCGTTATGTTTTGACGCACAACTCTACATTTTTTAGTAAATAAGGTTTTGAGTCAAAACTTATAGGTGGTTGCATGGGAACGCCCAGGTACCACTTATGGAATGCCCCATTGGTGCTAAGTAATGCAAAGCAGCGTTATGCTCTTTTCTGCATTACTTTCAAGCAATTTTCCAGCGCAAAACAAGTTTGCTCTGGGAAGTAAATTGGGAACAGAGATTGTGTTGATCTGCTTCACTTTTGTTGTTCTAACACGCCACAAAATCTTAGTAAATATACTCCATAATGTTAAAATACATTATATGACAAGCTGGGGAGACGAGAAGCGCTTAAGGGGCAGTAGAAAGGGTGAGTAATGCGGATTAGTTGGGGCACTGAGAGAAAACACATTTTGTGAAATAACCAACATTTTATTTTAATTCTCTTTCCAAACTGGGGGGGCGTTTTTTTAGTCTGTAAACATTTCTGGTGAAATCTGACAGACCTCACCATACCAGACTGAAAGCACCAGTACCAAACTGTTTATCACAAAATACATTTATTAAGGGGTGTAACAACCCAAACATCCCCCGATGCTACGCCCCTGAGCATGAAGGCTAGTGCGCTAGATAAAGGTAGTAAGGATAAGTTACTTACCTGTAATCCTTGTTCTCTTCCAGGGGTATCCTCATCAAAGTCATAAGCACTGAATATTCCCGCCCATGTGCGGGGACCCCGAAAATAAAAAATATATATGAAAAAAATATATATACAGCTATATATATCATTTTTTCTCATACCAATGCAGCCCCCATATAGGAGGCTAAACAATGCAATAATAAATAACTGCTTTTGTAAATACACCATGAATGTATAAAACACAGGAGGGCAAGTATCACTTGAACTCTTTTTAATGAGTAAAACTCATGAAAACTGCAAAAGAGCCGGCATTGTTAACCAATAGCATAGAAAAAGAAAGCAAATGCACAAAACAAACTGGCACCGTGCCTTCAAGACAGCCATGACCCCTAGCTTCCCATCATGCCTCAGGGGTGACAGTTAGGTCAGTTCTTTGCGGAGACCCGAAGGTCAGGGCACAAAGATATAGCTCAACAATACAACAGTCTCATTTGCCTGGGGGGGGCGGGTGGGTTGCTTATGACTTTGATGAGGATACCCCTGGAAGAGAACTAGGATTACAGGTAAGTAACTTATCCTTCTCTTCCAGGGGATCCTCATCAATAGTAATAAGCACTGAATAGACTAGCAAGCCCATCCTCCGCCTGCGGGCAAATGAAATGGAATGACCCAACAAAAACACCATAAGTTAACAGTGTTGAAACAGATTCCTCAAGGAGGCCTGGCCTACTTGGGTGTCTGCTTTGGTATCTGAATTAAGACAATAGGGCCTTGTAAATGTATGTATAGATCTCCAAGTAGCTGCTTTACAGATCTCGGAGATTGGTACATTATGAAGGAAAGCAGTCGTAGCCGCTTTTCCTCTCGTGGAATGAGCTTTGGGTGTAGAACAGAGTGGCTTTTGTGCTAACTGATAAGCCAATTTGATACATGAAACTATCCACCTAGAGATGGACCGCTTGGAGGCTGGATAACCTGTTCTGATCGAGCCATAATTAATAAATAGTTGATCAGATTCTCTAATTGATTTAGACCTGTGCAAGTAGAATTTCAAAACCCTTTTTAGGTCTGAGTGCAAAGACCTCTCAGCTGGAGTAGAGGGGCTAGGAAAAAAGGTCGATAGTGAAATCGTTTGATTGACATGGAAATCCGATACCACCTTCGGAAGGAAGGAGGGATGAGATCTTAATACAACTCCATTAAGATGAAACACTGTATGGTTCTTTTGAGCAGAGGGCCTGAATCTCGCTCACCCTGCGAGCTGAGGTAATCGCCACTAAGAAAGCTACCTTCCACGTAAGGTGTTGTAGGGTTGCTTTGTGGATAGGCTCAAATGGGGGACTCATCAGTTTAGCAAGAACCAAGTTTAGCAAGAACCAAGTTCAGCTCCCAAGGGGGTGAAGGAGGCCGAACAGGAGGGTAGACCTTCTTTAGACCTTGTAAGAAGTCCTTTACTACCTGTAGTTGAAAAAAGGACGGTTGAGAAGGAGAGCGCCTATATGCCGTAATGGCAGCTAGGTGCACCTTAATGGAAGTGAATTTTAGGCCTGCCTTAGCTAAGTGAAGCAGGTATGGTAAAATCACTTCCTCCTGCCCCTTGGTAGGATTACAATTATTTTGCACACCATAAGTAAAAACGTTTCCATTTACAAGCATAGGAGTGCCTTGTGGAGGGTCTTCTAGCTTCTTTCAAGATGGTCATGCAGTCTTGAGGGAGTCCTAAATGACCATACTGGAGGACCTCAGGACCCATGCTGCCAAGTTCAGTAAGGGAAGGTTGGGGTGATGAATGCTCCCGTTCATCTTGTACAGCAGGTCCGGTCTACACAGCAGTCTCCTGTGTGGGCATTCTGACAGGTGCAGAAGGTCCGGGTACCACCATTGTCTGGGCCAGGCTGGAGCAATCAGAATCATCCTTGTGTCCGAGTGCGAGAGTTTGGTCACCACCTTCGGTATGAGTGGAAGAGGTGGAAAGGCGTACACAAATGCCTCTGACCAGCTGATCAAAAGGGCATTCCCTTCCGACCCTGGTCGGTAGTACCTTGAAGCGAAGTCTCGGCATTTTTTGTTTGCGTCGTACGCGAACAGATCGATGCTTGGGCGACCCCATTCTTGGAAAATGTCTTCGATGACGTCATCGTTTAGAACCCAGTCCTGCTGGTCCTCGAAGTGCCGACAGAGCATCTGCCTGTGAATTCTGCTCTCCCGGTAGGTGTATTGCGGTTATCGATAGATTTCTCGCTAAGAGCCAATGCCATAGGGCCTGAGCTTCCAGCGATAGAGTCCTCGATCGAGTTCCTCCCTGTTTGTTCAGGTAGTACATGGTGGTCGTATTGTCCGTCTGTACTAGAATGGAATTGGTCTGAATCGAGGTTCGGAAAGCCTTGAGAGCCAGATGAACAGCCCTCAGCTCCAGCACGTTGACGTGGTACAGCTGCTCTTTTGTTGATCGACCTTGAGTCTGGAGGGACCCCATGTGAACTCCCCAGCCCTGACGGGAGGCATCCATGATCAATGATTAGGAGGGAGGTGTCTGATGGAAAGGAATCCCTACCAGTAGATTCTCCTGTCGCATCCACCATGGGATTGATGCTCTGGCTGCTTCTGACAGTTGTATCCTGTCGTCCCACCGAGCCGTTCTTTGATCCCATTTGTCCTCCAGGTCCTGCTGTAAAGGACGCATTCTCAGCCTGGCATTGGGGACAAGAAAAATGCAGGATGCCATCGATCCTAGGAGAGATGCAATCTGACGGACCACAGAAAGCAGGTGCTTAAAATCTGCTTGCTTTTCAGTGTGATAGATAACAGTCTCTCCTCCGAAGGAAACACTTTTCCTATTGCGGAGTCTGTCGCCCACAGATAATGAATTCTTTGCGTGGGTTGTAGAGTCGACTTTTCGAAGTTGACATGGAGACCCAGCTGCTGACAAAGGCCTAGACAATGTTGGAAATGATTCCTCATGCTCTGGGGGGAGGGACCTTTCAGGAGCCAGTCGTCCAGATAGGGGTACACAAAGATGCCCCTGCGTCAGAGCGGCTGCCACTACTGCCATGCACTTTGTGAACACTCGGGGAGCTGATTTCAACCCGAAGGGCAGCACTTTGAACTGATAATGGGACGATCCCACCAGAAAACATAGGAACTTTCTGTGATGATGACTGATCGGGACATGAAAGTATGCATCTTGCAGATCCAGCGAACACATCCAATCTCCCTGTTGCAGATGTGGATATATTTGATGAAGAGCCAACATGCAAAACTTTTCTTTTTTGATGGACTTGTTGAGTGTCCGAAGGTCTAGAATAGGTCTGTATTCTGATTTCCGACCTTTCTTCTTCACTAGGAAGTATCTTGAATATACTCCTTGACCTCGTTGCGCTATAGGAACCTTCGATGGCTGACTTTCGCAGAAGGATAGATACTTTCCGCTGCAGCATTTTCATCTGGTGGCATGTTTTCACTGGCGGGATCGAGAGAGGTTGATGTCGAAAACGTAGAGAGTACCCATTCTGCAGCGTAGCTAACACCCATTGGTCTTTTGTGATACCACGCCACTCTTCTAGATTGGCAATACTTTCCCCCCCCCCCCACACTGGAGTGGGAAACGGCGATGGGGGAAGCGGACACTCATTGTTTAGCTGGAGTTTTTGCAGAGGCAGTAGACCGACGAGGGGTTCCTCTTCCTCTGGGGGTACGACGGCCCTGGTAATGGGATTTCGATTGACCCTGCTGGTGCTGTTGTCTCTGCCAGTGAGGGGTTTGAACCCTCTGATGGAAGGGCCGCCGATCGTAGGGCCTGTAACTGCGTCGGAACTCTTTTTCTCAAGTCCAACCGCCTTCAGAGTATCAAGATCCGACTTCATCCTTGACATCTCATCAGTGTGAGTGCCAAACAAAGATGAGATTGAAAAAGGGAGGTTGAGAATTCGAGACTGTGCTTCCGGTTTAAGCGCAGTAAGACGGAGCCAGGATGATCTTCTGGCGCCGATTCCATGCACATAGGCGTGTGCAGATAGCGTTGCTCCATCAGCTGCGGCGCTGATCACTTGATTCGCTACTAAGCTGCCTTCCTGTAAAATTTCCTCGAAATCTCTGCAGTCTTCCCTTGGCAGCTTTTCTGTGAATCTTTGGAGGGAGTCCCACAAGGATCTGTCAGAGCGCCCCAACAGAGCCGAAGCGCTGGAAACCATCATGGAGGCTGACGTGCCACAGACCTTTCTCCCCCACGCATCCTGTGCTCTGCTCTCCTTATCTGGTGGAACTGTAGATGAGGAGGCTACTGCATGCGTTTTCTTAGCCGCAGAGATAACAGAATCTGGTGGAGGGTCAGATCTGAGAAACAAAAGGTCTTCCTCAGGGGGCCTGTATTTCTTCAAGATTCTCGCTGGCGCGGTCTTGAGAGTCGCCGGTGTAAGAAAAATGTCCATCACAGGTTGGAGTAGACCTGGCACCAAAGGTAACAATGGCTTGGCTGCTGATCTCTGATGCAAAGTCTCGAAGATGACTGAGGATGAGCTCTGCTGAGTGGGCATAGCAAGGTTTAATTTACTTGCCCCTCTGGAAAGGACATCATGGAAAGTAACGACGTCATCCACCAGAGAGATCCTCGACGGTGGGCTATCAGAGTCAGGGAGTAGTCCCTCTTCGAGGAATGGGTGGAAGAGGGTGAACGTGTTGGAGACCTGTGTCTTCTCCTTTTTCCTCGAGATCTGGACCTCCTTCAAGAGGGAGCAGGAGTATGCGTGCGATCTCTACCCCTCGATGGAGTAGTAGGAGAGAGATCTGCCGCTTGCACCAGTCGGGTTAGAGGAGATCTGTGCAGAGGGCTGGAATAGTCCTGAACACCTCTTGATTGTGCAGTGTCAGCTTTCTGCCAGTGATGTGGAGGTAACAACCATCTGGGCGAGAGGTGTACAGATGGAGATTTTCGCCTCTCTTCCCGCACAGGAGCCTCAGGTGAACATGGGCGATGTGCAGATGGAGATTTCTGTTTCTCCGTTCTTGCAGGAGCCTCAGCGGGACGGGGTCGTACATGTGAAGACGCCGGGCTATTAGACGTCGAAATGACCACCGGTGACCTTGAGGAAGAAGTAGAAGAACGTCTTGAGAACGTGCGGTGAGATTCTGCCCTCGATGTCTGTGATGGCGACAGAGAAAGACTCACTGAACGCGAGCCTGTCCTTGGAGCACGTTTCTGCTTCGACGTCGAACGCCTGAGTTTTGACGCCGACGGAGTCCCTTGCCTCGACGGCGAACGTCCCTGCCTAGACTTCGATGGAGACCTCTGCCTCTACGTCGACCTTCTCTGTGCTAACACAGACGGAGACCTTTGTCTTGACGTTGAACGCCTCTGCGCCGATGTCTGGTGTCTCGACGTCGACCTTCTCTGGGAGGAAGCCGGCGGAGTCCTCTGCTTCGACGTCAGACGGCGTCTTATGCCTCGACGTCGATGATCTATGTAAAGATCTTGACGGAGACTTGTGCCTCGACGTCGACCGCTCAAGGATGTGCGGCGACAGAATGTCGTGTCTCGACGTCGAACGTTTAGCCAACGCTGACGGAGACCTACTCCTCGACGTTGACCGTCGCCTGGTTGACGTCAACGGAGGGTCTTTTACCTGACTCGACGTTGAAACTCCCGTCTTCGGTCTTGGAGTTGAAGGATGCGTGTGCACCGCCGAAGACTTAGACGATGACATCTGCTTCTTTGCCGCTGGTATGTTCGACGCCGATCCCGACGGTGAACAGATCGGTATCTTGCTTCTCGACGTCGATCTTGTTCTCTTTTTCTTCTGTCTCACAGGAGACCTACCTCTTTCAGGGAGTCCATATAAACGAATTCGCTCTCTTTCCTTGAGAGTTCTCCTGGACAGCTTTTTACCATGTTGACAGGTCTCTGGAGAGTGAGTCAGGGAGACAGAGGATACACACAGAATGTGTGTCAGACCTGGCCTCCTCCTTGCCACAGGAAGGGCAAGGATCAAAAAGTGAAGGCATTCTGACAGAAAATAAACTTTCTGCCAAAAAAAAAAAAACTGGTTACACCTCACTCTAAAGTCAAAAAGACGTAGAGTGAAAAGTAGAAAACCACAATAAATTTAGAAATATTTGACAAAAAAGTCAAAAAAGAGCTGTGAATTCCAGGGTCCTGACTGAAGGAGCCGGAGAGAACAACTGACCTAACTGTCACCCCTGAGGCATGATGGGAAGCTAGGGGTCATGGCTGCCTTATAGGCACAGTGCCAGGTTTTTGTACATTTGCTTTCTTTTTCTATGCTATTGGTTTACAATGCAGCCTGTAGGCTAACAATGCCTGCTCTTTTGCAGTTTTCATGAGTTCTACTCATTAAAAAGAGTTCAAGTGATACTTGCCCTCATGTGGTCTATATATTCATTATGTGTTTACAAAAGCAGTTATTTATTATGGCATTGTTTAGCCTCCTATTTGGGGGCTGCATTGGTATGAGAATAAATGATTATATATCTATATATATCTATATATATCCCTATCTCCCTATCTATATATATATGTTTTTCATATATATTTTTTATTATTCCGGGGTCCCCGCACATGGGCGGGAATATTCAGTGCTTATGACTATTGATGAGGATCCCCTGGAAGAGAACCACCGCCATCACCTTGGTTGACCCTCATGGGGCGCTGGTAAGGCCAAAAGAGAGCACAGCAAACTGAAAGTGCTCGTGGCCCACTGTGAACCGAGGTAACGCCTGTGGGCAGGCAGGACAGGAATGCCGAAGTGTGCACCCTGCAAGTGCAATGTTACCATCCAGTCTACCGGGCAGAAGGCAGACAGAACTTGAGTGAGCATGGGCATTTTGAATTCCTCCTTTTTCAGGAAGAATTTGAAGGGGCGCTGGTCTAGGATAGGACGAAGGCCTCCATCCTTCTTGGGCACCAGAAAGTAGTGGGAATAACCACCACAACCTACTTCTGGTGTCGGTACCCACTCTATGGCTCCCTTAGCCAAGGGAGCCGCCACTTCCTGGCAGGGTAATGAGATGGCCCTCTGTCAGTCTGTTACAAGTGGGTGGCATTGGTGGAGAGGTAGTCATGAAGGGTAGGGAGTAGTCTCTTTGAACAATCTGGAGAACCCAGCGGTCTGATGTGATCGACCTCCAGTGGTGCAGGTGATTGCGTATCCTGCATTACACTGGTTGCCTGGGAGGGGGGGGGGGAGCGGAAGGGGGGCAGGTGAGGGTTGCACTGGCCTGACCTCTGGCTGCCTGACCCACGGTGTCTGGGAAGCTTGCACACAATTGTGGTTGGGCAGGTAAGGATGGGTCAGGAAATCCCTACTGTGGCAGTGAAAGGCGGACTAGGGGCCATGGAAAGGATCAAGGACCTGCCCGTAGCCCTTCTGTCCTTGAAGCACTCCAGCGCCGAGTCTGCCTCCTCTCCGAAGAGACGGGAGCCACCAAAGGGCATGTCCATAGGTGAAGCTTGGGCATTCCCTGAAAAGTCAGTTGTCCTCAGACAGGCATGTGGCTGTAAGGCCACCGACTTAGAAACCTGTCTGCCTAGCGAGCCGGTTGTGCCAAGCCACATGGAATTGTGAACTTAGCAGAGTCTCTCCCATCAGCCATGGCTTGGGAGAGTATGGTCTGGGCCTTCTCCGGGAGCATGGGGAACACACCTAAGCAACCGAATCCCAAAGAGAAAATGGGAGTAACGGCCCAAAAGGCATGCAGTGTTAACAGACCGCAATGTAAGGCGGGCGAAATAAATCATTTTCTTACACAAGGTGGCCAGATTCTCTATCTGGTGGGGTGGTAGGGAATGCACCAGGATTTATTCGAGAAGTGGAGGCTTGGACCACTAAGCTCTACGGGGTGGGTTGTTGGGTGAGGAAAGAGGAGTCCCCTGGCGCAGGGCGGTAGGCAATTGTCCTGTTCACAGGAGCCCTTGTAAGACCAGGCCCTGAGCAGGACGTCCGTAAGAGCTTCATTAAATGGGATAACCGGTTCTGAGGGGGTAACTCCCGGCTGAAGCACCTCTGTCAAGACGTTCACCTTGACTGCCACAGTGGGCAGCTGATGGTCCAGGACCTCAGTCGTCCTCTGTAGCCACGGTAGGAGAAGAGACCAAGCCAGTATCTGGAGAGGTGTCCAGTCCACTGACAACTGCCAAATCCTCACACCAGTCCATATCGGGGTCCAGGGACTGGTATTTTTCAGGGTCCAGTGGCCCCTCCCAATCTTCCCCCAAGTCCTAGCACAAAAGAATAGAGCTCAGGGAAACCCAGGATACAGGCTGAAACATTAGTATCGTAACCTGAACATCCTGGACTTGCTGTTCAGGAGGATAAGCCTGCAACGGATGGAGTCCGGCCTGAAGAGAATGGCTGCAGTCGGCATCTGAGACTGCAATGCACGAGGCCCCTCCGGCTCCATGTCAGAGTCTGGGATAAGAATGGGAACAGCGCCACCGGAGGGCAAAGGTGGCATCAAAAGCGGGACTGTGGAAGGTGAAGGGGGCTCGACCAGAACCGGTCTGTATCCATCTGTGGATCCAAGGGGCCCAAAAGGTGCCCAGGGTGTACCGGCCAGCCAGTAGAGGACCCTTCAGAACCCGTGGGCCCTAAGGCGCAACGGCAGGGACAGGCCACCCAAATATGATGTGCATGGCTTCAAAATTCTCAGAGTTGGGCGGGGTTGCTCCGGGCTCCCAGAAACATGGCGAGACGTGGAGACAGGCTCAACCGCAGAGCCAGTGTCGACGCTCCCCCTCTTCCCCCCTATCGTCGGATGACTTTGACAGGCAGGGTGATGTCGAAGACCTCTTCGACTTCTTACTCTTTTTGTGGAACTTACCAGAATGAGACGACTGTGACGAAGATAGATGGCTCCCGACCAATCCCGGGACCTTCCTCTCGACCGGGATTGAGACCGTCATGGTGTCGCATGTCGAGCAGCAAGGAGCTGGAGGGATCCCACTCTAGGCCTTGGGGTGCATGGCTCGACAACTGACCTAAGTCTTGGCGTTGTGGTCACGCTCATGATACCAGAGGCAGACTAGGTGCAGGTCATTTACCAACATTTGCCAGTGACTGGCACAGCAGGGCTTTAAACCAGCCTTCCTAGCAGACATTCCTCCCAATTACAGATCCAGTCTGACACCTTGGGATAATTCAACGGTTAGGAATCTGCTGCTAGAAGCCTATATCAGATAATATATTTAGAATGTAGGTCATGCTCATATCTTTTCAGGCAGCATGAGGTTCTCAACCAATAATGCTTGAAAAAGGTAAAATTTCACAAAATTGCCTCATTAATCTAATGAATCAGATACAGGCTTCAAAAAAGTGTCAAGATCTGCAGGTGGAGCACACTGAACAGGTCTCGGGCTGCAAAATATAACTGCTCTATACTTTCAGACAGCAGACCAAAGTTGGCTAAATGTCTGAAGTATTAGTGGAGAAGATCAGAGCTCTGAAGAGGAACTATCACATACAACAATCAGAAATCTAAAGAATGATAGTGAACCTAATCTGAATCTAATTTAGAACATATTACCTTAGACGGCTTACATTTAGCTATTTGAAATTAAGTGACTGGGCTATTCAAAAGACACTGCTCTATTAAAAATGTGGTATTACTACTTACTCTGCTAGTAATGTTACCTGATACACCCGGCATAACGACTGGGAATAACTCAAGAATATGAAAGTTCCAGTGCTAGAAAGCAAATGCTACTGCTGACGTGGTTAAAAGTTGAGGCACCAACACCAGGTCCTGCCTGAGAAGCTGGAAAAAAGGCGTGGTACAGTGATTGGTGATGGACAATTTTGGGGGCAAATGTGAGGTGCTCACGCACAGAAGGGTCGAAAATTCTTTTAACATGGTAGCCTTTTTTTAAAACATTTTTTTACGGAGTTTTATATAGCGCGAACTTGACCCGAAGGTATCGGGTATCAGAGCGCTTTACACGAGCACCAGTTGCGTTTTATATGAGGACACATTCATTTTTTTTACATTTTTTGTTTTGTTAGGCACGGGGAGATTAAGTGATTTGCCCAGAATCACAGGATATTGGCGTCCTTGCCGAGACTCTAACCCGGTTCCCCAGATTTGAGGTCGACCGCCGTAGCCGTTAGGCCAACTCCTCTCCCCAGTCTCCTTTTCAGTCCTCAATATTGTCAGAGGCATTTCCCAAAAAGCGAGACGATAGGAGAGAAAAAGAAAAGATAACTCACCTACATCTACTTTGTTACCTTGCAATTCATTGTAGACAACTGAACCAGGCAGCGGAGGCAACTTTTCCATTTTTTAGCCTGCAACAACCAGCCCTTACAAGGATTTATGTGAATTAAGTGCAAACCAATTCAATGATTTGGTCTACACGAGCTACATTCTAAAATACACCTGCCAGCACAGCCTACTTTGCCTCTGCACTATTTGCAAGAATACAGGGGGTGGGGGTGGATGTGGGACTAGGGAGCTAGGGATCCGGGTTCGAGTTTCGGAGTCCGCGCAACATACTGTGATTTTGGGCAAATCATTTAATCTCCCTGTGCCCATGGACAGCGCCTGGATCCCCTTATGGGTGATAAGCTGCGCTATATAAATCTACAAACAAGGTCTCCCATAAGACAGCTACAGAATGCATGGCACCCAATGAGGCATTTAGGGTAAGGTAGGGGGCATATAAGAACGCTACAAGACTGTTGGGTTGCTCCCTACAAGACCAAAAAGGATGGGCTGGAGTTAGTCATGTCGGACCAGAACCTTCAAATGGAAGATAACTGCATGTTTGCCTGAAATCCGAGGTTATCCAGAGGTCATCCCTTGAAAGCCTTACATGTGAAAGTTATGTATTATCTAATCACCTTGTAATTTTAAGACTAGTGAAACTGAAAATGTCACATATATAACTGCTTTTTATTGAAGGTGGATAAGCTGGGTCAGAACGGATATCACGCCCTCCCAAAGAATGCAAAAACAAAGCAGTCTAGGGGCATACAGTCACTTGCAGGGCTAAATCCTCTAAAAATCCAATAATTCTGCAGTAGTCACATTTCATACATAAGCAAAATCGGCAGGCGCTACAATATCTAAAAAAATAAAAAAAAAACGTTATCAGGTCAATGCCCATTTATGACTACCACAATAGAGGCCAACTGAAAATAATCCACGTCCCTAAGGAAGGAAGGAGTTTAGACATCTGTAGAATATTAAAACTGGGGAAATTGTAGGACATGCTCAGAGGTCTACCCCATGTGGTTGCAACATAAGCAAGGCTTCAGCTGAAAAATGCATTCAGAAATAGAACACAGGCACAAATCCTTTCCAATCCAAATACCTAACATGTCCACCACTCAAATTAATTTCATATTTCACTATACTGATTCACCACTAATCCTTTATGGGTTCCGGAGTAGCGTGCAACTCGCCGAAAAAGCGCTTCAACACCCCATCAAGGGTAGCAAGCGCTATATAAATACAAACCTTTTTTCCCTCTTCTATACCTACACTATCCTTCTCAATCCAAATAACTGACCAACATGTCCATCACTCAAATCAATTTTATATTTCACTATACTAATTCACCACTAATCCTTTATGGGTTCCGGAGCAGTGTGCTACTTGCCGAAAAAGCGCTTTGACCCCTCGTCAGGGGTTGTAAGCGCTATATAAATGAAATTACAATACAATACAAAACTAATTATTTGCCTTTCGACTACCTAGGATTAAGATTATATATTACAAATAATTTTCCATAATGAAACTGTTTACTCAATGAGCAATGGGAATGAGCATTTCATGGAAAAAAAATCAGGTGTACATTTTCCATGACCAACTAAGTTTGGACAAAATAACTTTCGCATTTGGACTAATAAATAGCTAACATTAATTAAACCTGTATCTTACACTCTTAACCTACCTTTCCTGTGTTGAGAAGAAAAGTTTAGCTGTAATGCTCGTTCTTCATTATAGGAATCTTTGAGTTCATTAACCGACACCTTTTTCTGGACAGAACACTATTTAAACTACCAGACCCATGCACCAAAATAAATGTTCTTTAATACAGACTATTTTTACAACATTACAATAGCCTACATAAACTACATAAGTATGTAGGACTTAAAAATTAGTTTTTTCATTTTACACAGTTTAAAAAAACTGGAGAAATAAATAATGACTGCATTGGTATAACCAGACCTAAGAAATAAAAACGACACACTGGCTTTTAGGCTGCTGGTCGACCCTTCTGGCTCACATCAGGAACATGCCCAGGCTGTGTCCCCAGATCATCACGGCCTTACTTTCAAATACAAACCCCATTATTAGCAACTCTATATCAGGGGAAGAAGGGTAGATCATGAATTCTGAAAGGTTTCCTGTCAGAGAACGAGTATTGCAGGTAAGAAACTAAGTTTCCATCATAGGATCTTAGCTGATATTCATGAACATCGAACAGAATAGCAAGCACTCTCGACTAAGCGGAATTAAGAGATTGCGCTGCAGGAGGCCCGAAGCAGAGCAGGAGGTGCATTAGGCAAATAACTTACACAAAAAGGGACCAACTTAATGTTTTATTAAAACAAACTTATTCTAGGAAGCATTTTTACACATGTCACTGGCAGATGTTACTACAAGGCTTTTGCTGCTTTACCTCCTGGGGGCTTTGAGAAGAAAGAAGCAGTGCATGTTTGCTTGGCATTATAGCGGGAGGATGCAGTGCACCTTCCTTCGTTGCCAAAATAGTTCCCCACAGTACATCAAAGTAGTGCCTTCTCATTGATGAAAAAAATCATCTGAGGAGGAGATCGGGACAGGTAAGAATATGCATCAACTTTGTACAAGCATGTTTGGACATCCCTTGGCTCCATAGTGACCTTCGCGCCTCTATAGTGAACCCCTCAAAGTTGACTGCTATGACAGTCCCTGGACCGCAAAAACGATGGGGAGTACGACGGTGATCTCCTTGATGTCGAAGATTTTTGCATCTATGGCAAGTGTCATGACACCGTAAGCAACAGTTAACTTGATGCTGCGAACTTAAACGCAAACCTCTCCAGTGGCATGTGAGCATCGATCTCAGTTTTTCTTCTTTGTTGTGCCTTCTCCTGGAAATAGCTGCATGCATCAGCGAGGACGCTGAGGTGGAGATAGAAGCTCATCAACCTTTTCTGAAGTTGTTAGAGGGGCATCAGGAGGATGTATGGGAGCTCACTACCCCTCAACTTGAACCCTACTGAGTTTCTTAAAGTCCTGCTTGGTATCATGCTTTCATTTCTCCTAGGTTTTAAAAAACCGTGGAGTGTGGAAAGCTTCATTTTTCAGATTCTTAATTGTAATGTCTTAAAAAGATAGTGTAAATTAAAGAAAATGCTTTAGTGGAATAAGCATAGGGTATGTAGTTTATATAGTTCTTTCTAGAAGTAAGTTTTTTGAAAATTTTATTTAAACAATCTTTATTGGTTTTAGCACGTTTAGCCCCCTCCCCTCTTACCCCCATCAAAGCCAGAATACAAAAAAAACAAAAACAGATAAGGTAACAGCAGGTGAAAGCAATATATATATATATATATATATATATATATATATATATATATATATATATATATATATATATACATACATACACACACACACACACACACACACACATATATACACACACATACACTGTGACCACAGATAAATATCATATATTTCAAATCATAAAGCAATATCATACAACCCCAAGCCATCCAGAAAACAAATCCATCCACTCTAGCCATTTGTTTCAAGCCAATTCCTCAGAGGGGCCCAAATTTGAAGCCCCCTTTTCTGAGATCGGCTACCTTTCTGAGCATAAACTGCCCTTTCTATATAATAGACTGAGATTAGCCATTCCAACCATTGATTAAAGGATGGGGGGGGTCATGGTCTAAACAGGCTGTCATCAGGCAGAGTCTGAGTACTGCCATGGCGAGAGACAAGGATTCCTGTTCCTGAACCCCTAATAAAATCAATTGAGTGGTGACCTCAGTCTGCATATTCAGTATGACCTTGAAAAAATGATTTATATCCCTCTTCAGGTTCCCCAAACCCGGACAGTCCGCCAACATGTGAACTAGGTCTGCCCCGAACAACTGCCAGCGTGGACAGCCCGTACTAGAGATTTCCCGCCCCCCATTTACTAATTTTAGCTGGTGTGATATATAGGTTAAACCAGGTTTTATAATGTTGCATCTGTAAGTTAGCCGATAAAAGCGTAGATCGAGCTAACTCCAAAGAGGAGAGACTATCCTCCTCTGTCGTTTGTAGTAGCACCTGACACCTAGTAGTGTTTCTCTAGATCATCCTCCATCAGATTATTTAATAATTCATAGATGGTTCCAATCGAGGGCTTACTTCTCTCTAACAAATCCAAAAGATCAACCCTATTAAATTCCTCCCCCCCCTCTTATCTTCCCTATAAAGTCCCTAATTTGCAAAAAAGTAAAAAACTCATTATTCCCTAAAGAAAATGTAGTCTTAAGAGACTCAAAGGTAGGGAAGCCAATATAGTCAAAAAATCCCCAAGAATAAATGGTCCATAATTTGCACCCCCCTCCCCCACCAACGCTTGATGTGGGGATCATGAAATATTTCCGGTAATAGAGGGTTATTTTGGAGGGGGTATAAAAACTAAACCGGCCAATCCCAAGTTTTTCCGAACACTAGTCCAAACTCGAAATGCATATAATAGAGTCTTAAACCTAACTATCTTAAAATAACCAAATTCTAACTGCCGGAACAAACATCCACGAATCTCATCACCAAGAGTCAATTCAAAACATGACGGAGTAGTGTTGTGTGAAACCACTTCTTGAGTCGGGCCAAACAATAGAGGGATTATTTGTTGCAGCGCCGAGGCCCAATAGTACAGCTGAAAGTTTGGCACTGCCCAGCCACCTCGCTCTCTTGAAAGGGAGAGAACCTTCAGAGCCCTTCGAGGTCTGGCATAGGCCCATAAAAATCTGCCGATCATACTATCTAAAGCCTTAAACTATAGGTTCTTCACCTCAAGAGGTATTGCTCTGAAAAAATACAAAATTCTTGAAAAACATTTTAATTAAATTACTCCTGCCAATCAATGCAAATCTGAGGTTATTCCACCTAAGTAGCTCGGTCTTAGTTTTATTAATTAGCAGGCCTAGGTTACCCTCTACCACTTTATCCATATCTGCATTAATATTAACACCCAAGTATACTGTATTCGATACTAACCGTGTATCATCAAACCAAATGTTCATGTATAAATATCTGTGTTTTGTCCCGATTGAGTTTGTAACTTGACATTCGGCCAAATCGATCGGCCTCCACTTCAATTTCCTTTACTGCCCGGGTGGGATCTGGAGTAACAGCTAGATCATCTGCGTATGCCAGATTTTTAGTGTCCCACCCACTGGTGGACATCGGCATGATTAAGACCTTACCTTTAATTCGATGAATCAAAGGATCGGCAACGCACATGGAGATGGGGTACTAGACGGCAACGCAGATGGAGTACTAGACGGCAACGCACATGGAGATGGGGTACTAGACCCCCTAGTCTCCACCATTACTTTTAATATCGAGCACACTCTGCACTATTAAAATTTCACGCAGGACTGTGCATCGATTTTTAAACATCACTCGCTCACTTTTTCAGCACGGGCCCCCACTTAGTTATAGAAGTGCCTCCCTGTCTCCAGGTGTAGGCCTGAACTTTATCAACCGTGGTTTTTAAAGGGCGAGGACAGCCGATGATTAAGCAGGACACCTGGCGGTGTGTGAGGCCAGTCCATACATTTTTTTGAGATGTACAGCACCACCTTGATCATCGGCAAAATGTGCCATTAACTTTTAATAAGAATCAGGCACTGAGTCAGGGTAGCTTCTTGTTGTGTTACATATATTGGTTGGAGGCCAGCTTACCCTGTCTGCCCCGTAGCCTCCTGTTCCCTCCCCTTTTGAACAAAAAGGGTTTCTGTGTATATTTGGGAACATAGGCATCCCTGCCTGGTTCCTCGTGGGATCTCTACTATCCCTGATTCTCCCCCTATTAGTGAACTTTTAGCCGCAGGGTTCACATATAATGTCTTAATCCATCCAATAAATTCACGCCCCAGTCCCTTCAATGTTGTCCATAGATAAGACCAGGAGACCCAATTAAACGCTTTCTCAGCGTCTAATAATATCAAGGCCATAGGGTCTCCTTGAATTTCAGCCATATCTAATAGTATAATCCCCCGATGAATGTGCTCTATCGTCCCTATTCCCGGGATAAAACCGTGTTGTACCGGCGAGACAATTTTCTATATGATTTCAGCTAACTTTTGCATAAACTTTGGTGTCACAATTGATTAATGTGATTGGTTGATATGACCATATCTCCTGCACCGGTTTTCCTTTTTGGAAAAACCACAAATTAGCTGAGCCCCATGAATCTGGAGGAGGAGAACCCATCTGGATAGCTAAATATACATCAAACATATTTACTGAGGCTTGTGGCAAAACTTTTATAAAATTCCTCTGGAATAAGATCTGTCCCTGCAGCTTTTCCAGATGCTAATCCAGAAACTGCAAGTGTAATCTCTCCTGCCGAGATCGGTTGGTCTAAAAGCTTGCGATCCTCTATCGAATGTCTTCAGAGCCTCAGTCTAAATGACTCTCTCCAGGGTCTACAGTATCTTCAGCATATAATTGTTGATAATATCTCTGAAAGGCAGAGCGTA
Organism: Calotriton arnoldi; assembly: GCA_963921515.1. NCBI lineage: Eukaryota > Metazoa > Chordata > Amphibia > Caudata > Salamandridae > Calotriton > Calotriton arnoldi. The sequence continues at coordinate 46,330 of CAWUFW010000210.1, read as the reverse complement.
TTCCCCCTACATCCGAGAAGTCCGAGCTCAGGGTCTTGTATTTGCTTGATATCCCCATACATTGCCTGTTGTCTCGCACGGAAAGCTAGTGTGCCCCACCTTTTCATTAAATTCGTATGTTTTGTTCTTCCAAGCCGTATACTTTTCGGGCGCTTTCTTAGCAGAGATTTCCCCTATTGCTGTTTTAGAGGGTATAACCCGGAGCTGGGCATCTTCGATATCTAATCCAGCCGAGACAGCATCCACCAAGCCCGCCTCAGCCCGCGATAACACCTGATAAGAGTTCCTGCAAGTGCTGCTTCTCCTCTTTCTGTCTAGACCAGCTAAATCTCAGTTTCCCCACGAACCCCCGCTTTGAATGCATCCCATACTATACCAATAGGGGCGGTCCCCTAAGTTTTCAGCCCTGAATATTGGAATCCACTTCCTCATATGTGTGACAGTCATCGTCTAACAAAGCCCTCTCGAACGTCCAGCCCCTATTAGTTTGTGGAATAGCTTGAATATCTAATTCTAGCACTAAGGGGTTGCGGTCAGACATCACCCAGGGATATTTGAATATTCGGGAAGCTTGCACCAACCGACTAGATACAAAAAAATAATCTAGGCGAGCGTGCACCTGATGGGGAGCAGAGAAAAATATATAACCGGGATCCATAGGCTCTTTATTGGTACAGAGATCATAAAGCCCATGAGTAGTCACAAGCTGCATCAATGACCGGAAAACTTTGGGCTTACGCCCTTGATATGTTGTTACACCTGGCCTCGGACGGTTCCCTTTAATATTGATGTTAAAATCCCCACAGAGAACCAGAGGGAGGGCCCACTCAGCTAGTTCAAGTCAAAGCCAGTCCAATAGAGCCGAGTCGTCAGTGACAGATCCGTAAATAGAACAAAGTGTAAAAGACCTTCCAGAATAAATGCATTTTGCAACAGCTCATCTACCATTTTTATCTGCCCTGGCTCTAGTATATCGAACCCTACCCTTACGCGCAAGTATCGCCACCCCGCAAGTATGGGCTCCTTGCAGAGTCCTAGAAATAATTTGATATCCCAAAAATTCCAATAGGTGTTTTTGGGACCCCTCCACATGCGTTTCCTGCAGACAGATGTCAGCTTATAAATACTGCAGGTCTAAATTTACCCTTTGCCACTTTTGAAAATTATTCAGCCCACAAATATTGACTGTGGCTATTCATAAGCTAGTCATCCTTTATTATAATGCAGTATAGTCGGATGATAACCTGCCCGCACAAACACAGCCCTACATAAAATGCTTGGATCCCCTCCAGCCTCCCCCAGAAGCCCCCGCTTACTTCCCCAACTCACCCTCTCTAATGCATTGGCCCCCACCTCGCCACCCACCCCCGTCATGAGCAAAAGGGTGTATTACCAACTAGCAGCTCCTAACCCCCTAGCACCGACCCAATCCCTCCAACCCCACCAAAATCCTACCAAACCCTAGAAGTACGTTTTTCTATTGAAAAAAGGTATTACAGGACCCTGAGGGCAGATGGAGATGTTCAAAGTTCATGACCATCAGCAATAATCCTATGACAAATCTTTATAGTTGAGTCTTAAAATTACTGTGACTCATCAAAACAATATCATCTGTATACACTACCTTTGGGATCAGCATTTTGGAAAAGCCTATTCCAAGGAACCTTGCTTTTGTGCGGGAGGGAAAGCAAGTAGTTTCTGGCTTTTAAATTAATTATGCAATTCAAGTCCTCCTGAGAAGGCGACCCAAGGATACCTATAGGAAATAAACATTTCCAAAATTACACAGTTGTAAATAGATTATAAATACAGTAATAAAATAGCACCAGCATTCAAAATCCAGGTCTTCACTCCCATTTTACAATCTCCACAGTGCACCCATCTTCCCATACAAACATGCCATCAGAGTATCATTTATCTGTAAGAACTATTTTGATCCTAAATTTTCTACTACAGCAAGTCCAATCTGCTTCTTGAACAAAGCATTCCCAGTCATGCAGCAAAGCACATTCCGGACAACCCAGAAATATGCCGCAACAGACTTTACCTGCAGTCCACAGGGCAAAGAGGAAAAACTAGCAGCAGAGAGGCTCTATGTTAACACACAAACATGTGTATGTGATTTCGTATGTACTATTGTTACCCACAATCATTAGGAATTAAAAAATATAACTGGCCTATCTGCTAAAGAGTAGAGACTTATGCCACCCCAAATGAGTGGTTAACCCACATTTCTGTAAAACCAAAACCCACAATGCACTTTAAAGAATACATGAACAGATCACAACATTGACAATGCAGTTATCAATCTTACCTAGGATATGGTTAAGCTGATCAAGGTAATGTTTTCCTGGGAAGATGGGCCTGTTGGACAGCATCTCTGCCAAAATACAACCTACAGACCAAATATCAATCGACTTGGTATAGCCCTAGCAGGAAAGAGAGAAAGAATGTTAAAAAGCTAAGCATAACAAAGGAATGTTCACACCCGTTTGCTTGGAGGCATGCCTTGTATCTGAATAAATACTCAACTGGATTTGAACAAGGACAAATATGTTACTTACCTGTAACATCAATTCTAAGTCATTGGTATATTAATTAAATTCATAAATACAGTCTACCTTTATCCAAGTGCTATATACTCACAATACTTAGAAGACAGAATATAATTCTCCGACAACCTAACAAAACTGCCTACAGGAAGGCAACATTTTTTTCTATGATTTCGTATTTTATTTAAAAAACATTTTAACAAATCAAAATGGATTAAATACACAAATCAACATTGCTGCTACAACTTATGGGGATTCCTTTAAGAAAAAAGTATAAAGAAATGCTTTTATATGCATAGAACATCCTAAGGGAAACAGTCTCTCTAAGGCAACAAAGGAGTTAAATTAAAGACCTATCCTAGTCCATTTTGATGGTCTTATGAAGGACATAAGATCTGAAAACGAAATGAGTCTTGCTACCTTTCTATATCTGTGAGGTGGGAGGGCTTATGAATTCAATGCAAACCGCCCAAGAAGGAAACTGGGTTTACAAGTAAGAACCTTTGTATTCAATCACGGAATTCTCAATCATTTATTCAAACACAGAATCCAATAGCAGGCTCATTCTTCGTCTAAAGATGAAGTGAGAAAACAATTTTAACAACTGAAATATGCATTGAATACATCTGCTTCATAGTCCGCTCACAAGTAACTCAGCGAAGGCGGAGAAACAGAAGTCCAGTTATGACATGAAATCAAAACTCCTGTCGGTTTCAGTTTATTAATGCACAGAGTATTTAGAACAATGCAGTGGAGTCTAGGCCAATGTTTTTACACTTACACAAAGCAGATGTGCACTAAAGCACCCAAGGGTTTGTTAACCCATTTACCATATACGAGGACTGATTTAGTTCAATCAGCTATAAAGCGGATTAGACAAGTTGGAAAACATTTTAAAGTTGTAGTTAATTCTCTTTTGGCCCCAACGCGATGGATATCAAACCATCTGCACAATTTGGTGGAAGCCTTGGACACTGCTTGGTCAGGACATTATTAATGTATGCGCTAATATGGTCAAACGCTGAGTGGAACTGGGAGTCAGTAGGGGCATCTCCCAGGCAGGTATCGAAGTCACCTGACAAGAGTGGACCATATGGGAGTTGTGTTCCTCAGGAATTACGCTTTCCCATTTAATCCTGCGCCCCCGATACTTGGAATTGGTCAGGGCTAGATAGAGGTCTGAGTCCTGATTTTGTTCCTCTGCAGTGAAAAGTGTCCAAAAGAGGTTAAGGGCCCCTATAAGGGCTCTAGACTGGTGTGAAGCTCAGCAGGAAGGGGAAGAGTCCCCTTGAAACAAAAATGTATTCAATAATAGAGCCAGCACTGTGGCCTTTAAAGGTGGGTATGACAGTTGGCAGATCCAAGGTATGTTTGGAGAGAAGATTAACAAGGTTAAATTGTGAAATCAGATTATTTAATATAACCCCCGGGCAGTGTGCTTCACATGGGCCTGAAGCTCCCTGGGTCCATCGGAATCCTGTGTGGTATGCAGGTGGCACTGCTTGCTAGGGTGTAAAATAAAGTCACCTGATAAGACTAGGGCAACAGACCGGCTCGAATGGGAAAGAAGAAAAGAATCAAAGAGGGAGGTCACCTCAGAAAATAGGTCTGTTTTCTCCTTCCTGTGGATGAGGTATAGATGTTCACATAGAGGATATATGGTAGAGGGTTGAAAAGCAAAAAAACTGCGAAAAAAAAAAAAAGGAGAGGAATAAGGGATGGGTGCCAAATTTAATTTTACAAAGTGGCCAGACCCCCGCTTGCTCACTTTGATACGGAGAAGCGTTAACAGTAAAGGATACATAACATTCTAGGAATAAGTCGCCAGTGATGTCCCAAGTCTCCTGTAAGTTGATGCTGAAATTTGAAAAGAAAGTTATCAGGTTAGTGTCTGCCAGTTTACCCTGGGCGCCCGCAATATTCCAGCTCAAAATCCTTAAATGGTCCTAAGATCGGGGAACAATGGATGGAGTAGATTCAATTGTAACCAATCAATCGATGGCATTTACGTCGGTCAGTGCTTCAAAGCAATTATGCAGAGGCAAGGCCGAGAACTGCGCAGAGGGCAAATGAGCGGCGACTAACGACAATGGATGTGAAGTAGTCCCCAAAGGCAGAACAGAAATTGCGCTAGGGGTGGCTGGCGTGGGAATGACATTCCTTAAGATAGCGCCCGCCCTGAAGGAATTGGCAAAGTTCACAATGAGACAATCCCCCCTCCATAAGCTTTGGAGTATTCCCAGAACCAACTAGTTCTCCTGAGTAACTCTAGTTCTCTCGTAGGGGAATCTCCATTGAAGTCATAAGCGTTTGAATAGTTCCGCCCACATGCGGGAATCCTGTAGCACTTTTCCATAGAATATCTTCTTAAGTGTAGATGTTTGCCTTTCTTCAGGAAGGCCTGTAGAAACACTTAAATACATTATGCAACCTATAAATACAGGCTACAGTGGAGAAATACTTCAGATTGTACTCACTAAAGGGTTCAGATACCCCTGTTTATGTATATTTAAGTGAAAATGTTATAAAAGCTTAAATCTTTCAAACCCTCTCTTTGTAAAGGTTGAAGATGAAGGATAGCAGGACAGTGTAGCCCTATAGGCTGCTATTATGCAGTTTAAACCAACGTCTGTGCCTCTAAGGACTCAGACCACCAGTATACCACCATGCCTAGCAGGTGGGAGTTGCCTCAGTTCTTTTTGAAGGAATGTGTTGGTGATAGGCAATTCCAATAATTCTCTGTTTTGTCCACTGGGGAGGCGGGTGGGTAGCTTATGATTTAAATGGAGATTCCCCTACGAGAGAACTGGAGTTACAGGTAAGAAACTATTCCTTCTCTCGCAGGGGTTCGCCATTTATCGTCATAAGCATTTGAATAGAATAGCAAGCCCATCCCCATCAAGGGTAGTGGAAAAACAGAAGAATGAGGAAAGGCTCAAATTAAGCAAATACGTTTCTGAGGGAAGCTTGTCCTACTTGAGCGTCTGATCAAGCATTCAAATTCAAACAATAGTGCTTAGCGAATGTATGTACAGTTCTCCATGTAGCCGCTTTACAGCTCTCTACTATCAGGACATTTTTCATCAAGGCAGCAGTAGCTACTTTGCCCCTAGTAAAATGGGCCTTAGGTCTAGATGACAAGGTCTTCTTGGCTTTTTGACATCATAAGAATATGAAAGACAATCCATCGGGAGATGGATTGTTTGGAAGTGGCTAAACCTGTATTGACCGGGCCATAATTGATAAAATATTGGCACGATCTACTTATGTTGCGCGTCTTGTCTAGATTAAACTTCAAGACCCGCCTCACATCCAAGGAATGAAGAGTTCTTTCAGCCACGGTTGAAGGGTGCTGAAAGAAGGTTGGCAATGAAATTGTCTGATTGACATGAAAGTCCGAAACTACCTTGGGGAGGAATTTAGGGTGAATCCTCATAACTACCTTGCTAGAGTTGAAGACAATGTAAGACTTGTGAGAACATAACACCTGGATTTCGCTAACCCTACGAGCTGATGTGATTGCTACGAGGAAAGCAGGTTTTCAAGAGAGATGCTGTAGGAATGCCTTATGAATAGGTTCAAAAGGAGCCTGTTTGAGACGTGAAAGGACTATGTTAAGCTCCCAGGGAGGGGAAGGGCGCCTAATAGGAGGGAAAACCTTATTTAACCCTTCTAAAAAATCTTTGATTTCTGGGATTTTGAAAAAAAGAGGTTTGTGAAGGACATTTTCTGTATGCAGTAAGAGCCACTAGAATCTTTATGGAAGAGAATTGCAAGCCAGATTTTGCCAAATGGAGACGATCGGGAAGAATTAAATCTTACTGGCAAATTATAGGGTCTACGTTCTTGGATGAACACCAAATGCAAAATCTCTTCCACTTGAAGGCATACGGTGAACGGGTCGATGGCAGCTTAGCCTCTATGAGAAGGTCCATGCAGTCTTGAGGCAGGTTCAAGTGTCCATACTGCACTAGGTCAGGAGCCATGCTGCCAAATTCAAAGAGGAGAGATTGGGGTGAACTATCTGGCCTCGGAACTTGGTTAGCAGGTCTGGTCGGCATGACAACTTGAAATGAAAGTGCTGTGACCAGTCAAGGTCGTCTGTAAACCACCACTGATGTGGCCACTCTGGGGCTATCAGGGGGAGTCTGGTCCACGTAGGACTGCCGGGATCAGAGAGATTGGTGGAAAGACGTAAAGAAATGTGCCTGACCAGTTGAACCATAGGGCATTCCCCAGAGTCCATGGCTGAAAATACCCTAAAGCGAAATCTTGGCATTTTTTGTTTTCTGCAGTGGCGAACAAGTTGATGTGCAGAGAGTCCTACAGCCTGAAGAGGTCTTGCAAGATGTCGTGAAGGACCAATTCGTGGTTTTCTTGCCGAACCCTGCTGAGGGCGTCTGCCTGCACATTTTGCACACCTAGGAGGAGAGTTGCCGTGAACAGCTGGTTTCTGGCCATTAGCCATCTCCAAATTGCTTGTGCTTAGTGGGATAAAGGTCTGGACCTCGTACCACCCTGCTTGTCGACGTAATACATGGCAGTAGTATTGTCCGTCTGAACAAGCAGGGACTGTGTCTTGAATGGCAGGTGATACGCTTTCAGCACAAGGTGGACTGCCTGGAGCTCGAGGAGATTGATGTGATATGTCATCTCCTTTGGAGACTATGTGCCATGAATTTGAAGATGATTCATGTGGGCTCCCCACCCCAGTAACAACGTATCTCAATCACGCACGCAAACAGCATTTGTAGAGCGCAGCACTGTCACCCCTAGGGTTACCTGGGTGCTACGTCTGTCGAACAGCCAGATCTGCAGTCTCTCAAGTTTGTCAGCCAGGGGGCTGTACGGAGCTGGAAGGGAAGGTCGTTCCAAGTCTTAGCCGTGATGTAGGAGAAGGAGCGTCCACCGATGCGACTGACGGAAGCGGGGGGAGGATGTGCAAGGGCGAATGAAGAGGAGCGCAGGTGTCTAGAGGGCTGGTGGAAGTTCAGTCGATGGTTGATGTAGGCAGGTCCTAGGTCATGGAAGGCTCCGTAGGCATGCATGAGGATCTTGAACTGGTATCTCTTTAGGATGGGGAGCCAGTGGAGGTCTCAGGTGGAGGGAGGGGGGGGGGGTGATGTGGGTCCGTTTGGGGAGGTCCAGGATGAGTCTAGCTGCAGTGTTCTGTAGTCTGGAGCCTTCTGAGGAGATGGGTGGGAATGACAGCGTTACCATAGTCGAGGCGGCTGGTGACGAGGACCTGAGCGACTGTCTTTCTGGTGTTGGTTGGTATCCATCTGAAGATTCTGTGAAGCATGCAAAGTGTGTGGAAGCAGGAGGCAGTGACTGCGTTAACTTGTCGTTTCATGGTCAGTTGGCTGTCGAGGATGATGTCGAGGATGATGCCAAGTTTGCATGCATGGTCGGTTGGTGTGGGTGTAGGTCAGAGTCCTTTAGGCCACCAGCTGTGGTCCCATGCGGAATTGTTGTCTCATCCATTTGGCTATGTTGCTCATGGCATTGCAGAAGTTGTTTTTGGCGCGGGAGTGGTCCTCGGTGAATGAGAGAATCAGTTGAGTGTCATATGCATAGGAGATTATGTTGAGTCCGTAAGATCAGCCGTCTGCGAGGGGGAGGGGGGTTCATGTAGATGTTTAACAGGGTGGGGCTGAGGGATGATCCTTGTGGTACACCACAGTTGAGGTCTTTGGGTGCGGAGGTTAACAGAGGCAGTCGGATACTCTGTGTGCATCCTGTAAGGAAGGAGGCGCTACTTGAGGGCCTATTGCTGCCTATGTTGTAAAGTCTGTTGATGGGGGTGCTGTGGGAGACTGTGTCAAACGCTGCAGAGAGGTCGAGGAGAGTCGGAGCCTACGTTTCTCCATGGTCAACTGTTCTGATGTCATCTGTGGCGGCAATCAGCGCGTTCAGTGCTGTGGCAGGCACAGAATCCTGATTGTGAGGGGTCCAGTAAGTGGTTTTGTTCCAGGAATTCAGTGAGTTGCTGGTTGATGGCTTTCTCGAGTACTTTGGCTAGGCAGGGGAGCAGGGAGATAGGACAATAATTTGAGATCGCTGGGGTCGGCGGAGGCTTTCTGTAGGAGTGGTCTGATGTCTGCGTGTTTCCATCTGTCTGGGAAGGTTGCAGTGGAGATGGAGGTGTTGAGGATGCTGGTGAGCTGAGTGCTAATTGGGTTGGTTGCGAGGTTGTAGAGGTGGTTGGAGCAGGGGTCTTTGGGCGCCCGGAGTGGATGTAAGACAATGGCTGAGGTGGTCCGGATGGTGAGCGGAGACCAGGTGGTAATTGTTTGGCTGGTGTGCGCTGGTTGGTTGAAATAGTTGTAGAGGTTGGTGATCTTGCTGTGGAAGTAGTCCGAGAGGGAATCATCGAGTTCTTGGGAGGGGTGGATGGTGTTCTCTATAGCTATCGGGTTGGAGAATACTATGACTATTTAGAAGAGTTCCTTTGTGTGGTTGGCCGCGGAGTCAATGTGGGTGGTGATGGCTGCTATCTTGGCTTCTTTGATGTGCCGGTGATAGCTGCGAAGGGTCGTTTTGTGAGCTGCTCTGTTGGAGGGGTTCTTGGTGCCGCTCGATCATTCCTCAAGCTGCCCTTGGTGGTCCTAAGTTCTGGGGTGTACCAGCTGGCATGTTTAGAGGTCTTGCTGGATTTTTTAGGTTTCAGAGGGGCGACTGTCAGTGCTGTTGGTGATCCAGGCAGCAAAGTTCTGGATGGCTTGATCAAGGTCTGTTGAGGCCTCGGGTTGTGAGGAGGCGAGGGCCTGTGACCTTGCTCCAGATCCAGTGAGAGGAGATCGGACGCCTGGTGATGGTGTGCTGGGCATCTGTCACTATGGTTTGAAGGGGAGCCTGCTGGTGGAAAGGCATCCTGTAAAGGAGGTTGATCGGAGAGCATCACCTTGTCAGGGATTGCTTCACATGAAGGGGTGGGGGGCAGGAGTGATCTTGTCTTCCAAGTTGCCTGGTTCTCGAGAAATTCCTGATGGGGACGCATGTTGAGGCATGCATTCTGAGTGAGGAAGATACATGAGACCATGGAGCTGAGTAGGGATGACACCGACCTCACTGTGGGATATGAGGCTTTCATTAGAGAGTGACATTTCCAACAGATCTATTAAAGTCTCTCCTTCAAAGGACACATTCTTGCCTGCACTGTATCGATGGTGGCCCCCAAGTATTGCAGAGTCTGACCAGAGTGGCGATTGACTTGTTGTGGTTGATGTGAAGAACCAACCGTTGGAGGACATGGCTTGTCCAGTTGTAATGCTTTTAGGCTTCATGTGAAGCGGACGCTTTGATTAACCAATCATCTAGATAAGGATAGATGAAGATTTGGTGCCTCCAGAAGAGCAGCAACTACTGCTATGCACTTGGAGAAAGTTCTGGGAGCTGACTTGAGGCCAAATGGAAGGCCCCGGTATTGATAGAGGTCCTGCCCCACTATAAACCTCAAGAATTATTTGCGGCATTTCTTGGGGCTGGGTAGATAAAAATATGAGTCTTGGCAGTCTATGGAACTGAGCCAATCTCCCTGGTGTAGTTGGGGATAGATCTGATGCAATGCCAGCAACCTAAAATGTTCAACAAATTTATTTGTTGGCTACTTTTACGCCGAGAATGGGTCTGAATTAATTTATTTTTTCTTCACCAGAAAGAATGTGTAGTAGATGCCTGTACCCAGTTGTTTGTGGAGGACTACCTCCACCTCATGCTTCTGTAGCAAGATGTTGACCTCTTCCCGAAGCATATGGAAATGATGGCTGGATGGTTTTGATGGTATGGTCAGAAGACGAATGGCGAATCTGAGACAATAGCCATTTTGAACAATATTTAGAACCCAGGCATCTTATGATTTTTTGCTACTCTTCCAGGATAATCGGAGATGCTTCCCCCTACCGGAATTGGTAATGGAAGCGAGGGAATGGAAGATTCAAGGTTTGGCACCTGCTGTGGGTTTATCCCCTTGGGTGGGCTGTTGGGAAGAACACCCTCTAGATTGCCATTGCTAAAGCGAACCCGTGGGTGGTACAACAGAGGTATTGCTCTGCCTGATATACACAAATACTACTGGGCAGCACAATTGGAAGCCATCAATCAATGTATACATCGACCGCCAGACGAACCGGCCTTCAGAATGGACAAATGCATATTAGGGAAAAGGTGTTACACTAAAGCACTGTACACCTCTCCCGATCACCTCTCACAGGTCCAACAAAGACCACAGTCCACTTGTGGCACACCGTTCAGAGACGTATGGGGTGGGACAACAAAATATAACCCACTATGGGATGCCGAACGATTGGGCACCATGAATAGACTTCACGGTTTCGACAAATGGTACCTAATAGGCATATCTCGCATAGGCGACCTGTGGGTGTAGCGGGTGGGGAGGTGACAGTTCGCAACGCTCCAGCGAGAGTATGAACTGTCGGATTCAGAGACATTCCGCTATCTGCAAATAAAACACCCTACAAGCAGTAATCCCGAAGGGGACGATACTCCCAGAATCCTCCCCACTAGAGGACAGAATACTCACAGACTACATGAACCGCAAGGCAGTATCTCTGGCATACCGGAAACTGGTAAACTCCTCCCCAGAACCTCTCTGCAGGCTCTAGGATCAGTGGCAGAGAGATGTGGGGGAACTAGAAGATGAAGACTGGAAGGAGGCCCTTGCGCCCCCACGAGAAGTTGCCATATCAAGTAAACTCCGACTACTACAACTGAAAATTCTTCATAGAGTATACTATTCCGGTCACCGCTTGGCGAAAATGGCCAGAGAAGCTGATCCCACATGCAGAAGGGGGTGTGGTCAAGAGGAAACATACGATCATATACTGTGGGATTGCCCTGTTATACAACAGTATTGGGCGGCCGTAGTTCACAGCCTGAGCAGGGTCACAGGAGTAGAGATGATTCCTACCCCACAATGGTGCCTCCTGAATATATGGGACACCACAGACCTTGGGGTTAAAGAGCAAATGTGGGTAACGTTGGCATTAACAATCGCCAAGCGCAATATTGCACAGAAATGGGGGATTCCTGATGCACCGAGACTGCGAGATTGGATGGAAGACCTAGATTGGTGTATGATAGCCGCAAAAACAGTATGAAAGCAGGGGTTGTCCAAGGAAGTGGGAACAGGTTTGGAACAAGTGGAACACATACCGTGGAGGCCTCTGGAGGCCTGGGAGGGGATTGCACGGACACCCTGATCAAGGAAATAGATCTCCTAGAATTGATGTTAAATAAGTTGTAGAGCAAAACAAGGAAATGTTATTGTGGTGTCAAGAACTATGACTGAAAAGTATGTATTTGATAAGAGGCAATTTACACTGTACCCTGTCAATTTCAATAAGCAGATTAATTGAAAAAATAGATTGCCATTGCTGTTGGTATGGCGGTTGTGGTTGCTGGCGACTCTGGTACCAATGAGGGGTTTGAACCCTCTGAGGGTAAAACCAGCATTTGTCAGGCCTGAAGGAACACCTTTGCTCTTTCGGTCTTTCTTGGCCGACAACCTAAAGAGTCTCCATTTCAGACTTAATGCGAGCCATCTCATCGTTTGTGTGGCTGCCGAAGAGGGTAGACCCCGAAAAAGGAAGATTTTAAATCCTTTGCTGCAACTGACTCAAGAGATGTGAGGCCGAGCCAAGAATGCGGTCTTAAGGCAATCCCATGACAATATTTATGTGACGCTAACAAGGAGTTTGTTGCGGCTCTGATGACTTGGCTGGACACCATGAGGCCTTTGTTAACTATCTCCAGGACGTCTTCCTTTCTGTCCCAGGGAAGATCATCCGCAAATTGCACTCCATCTTATCTACCCAGGAGAGAAGTAGCACTGGCTGCTTTCATGAAGGTTGAGGCCATGTTGCAAACCTTGCGACCCACAGAGTCCAATCTTTTACTCTCCTTATCAGGAGGAACTGAAGAAGGGATGGTACCATGATGATTTGTCGAAACATTCCTCTACGTCAATCTTACAGAGTGCATCGACGCATGAGTTCTACCTTGCCTCAACATTGAGCCGAGTCTTTCTTGATGGCGAGCCAGCCCTGGACGGTGAGCAAGTCTGTCGTAACTGGGACTGACCCTCTCCTCGTTCTAAGGTCTCACCTTGAGACTGGCTTCGGTGTATGCCTTTCTGCGCCTCCGCCTCTCTGCGCCTCCGCATCTCTCTGCGTCTCTCTGCGTCTCACGTGCAGATGGAAGGCAGAGTATGCAGATGTTGCAAGGGACTGCATTGGCCTTCTTTCCACATGCAGGGCACTTAAACACAAGGCATAATAAATGACAAAATGCCTCAAAATTGTCAGAAAAGGGTTAAAACAGTGAGAGGATAATGAAAGGTGTCAAGTGAATCAAAGAAAGCAAAATTCCACATGTGAACTTTGGGGGAAAAAAAGCCTAAAAGGCCAAGCTCAATGCACCGGGATCCTGTCACCAGGTGCCAGAAAAAAGAACTGAGGCAACTGCTACCTTCTAGACATGATGGGATACTGGTGATTTCAGAGTCCTTAAAGGCACAGATTCTGTTTTAAACTCGCATAATAGCAGCCTACAGGGCTATACTGTCCTGCTAGCCTTTATCTTCTACCTTTACAAAAAGGGTTTGTGAAAAAGATTTAAGCTGTTTTATAAAATGTTCAATTATACATATACAGGGGTGTTTTAACCCTTTTGTAAGTACAATCTGAAGTATTTTCTCACTGTAGCCTGTATTTATGGGCTGCATAATATGTTCTTTAAGTGTTTCAACAGGCCTTCCTGAAGAAAGGCGACAGTCTACATTTAAAATTTTCTACGTAAAAGTGCTCCAGGATCAACGTTCATGGGCGGAGCTATTCAAACGCTTGTGACTGTCAATGGAGATCCCCCACGAGAGAAAAAAGAAAGTTTCCTTACTTCTTTGTTAGACCCTTACCCACTCTAGTAGTAGCATGCTTGACCAACAGGTCTCATCCTGGTCCCTAAAAACCAGGATGGGCTCTACCATATTTCAGGAAGCACAAACTAATATTTATTCTAGCCGGGGAACCTAAAAAGATAAAAATACCTCAAATCAACCTTGGTTTCCCTTTATTCCCTCCGTGAATGAGCAAATCTATTACGTTGTTTGCAAGATGGTCCCACACCTTTGAAACACTAGCCCTGGAGAGAAAACTCAAGCGCCGGGTGTATACGGAAACAGGGACCAAACCATGATTAAGAGCCATATTGGCCCAAAATGCTTTGGGGATAGTTTGCACTCATCACTTTACTGGATTGATGGTCAAATTTCAAGGTGAATAAAATGATTGCTTTATCAAGAATGTTGAAGACGACGTGTGATTTTTGTGATGCAGTAATGGGACTAATCTGACTCTTGGCACCATAAACAGAAACCCTTCCATTTGATTGGGTACGTTTTGTTGGTCGATCAAGCTCCGGTCCTGGTAAGAATTTCTTTACAGTCTTGCCCAAAGTGCAAACTCAACATGCTCATGAGCCAAGCTGACAAGTGTATGGATTTCAAGTCCATATAAAGTGGTTCATTGTCAATTTGGGGAATGGTCTCAGCTAGACGTCATGTTTCTTTGACAGGAGAAGCAGTTCGGTGAACCAATGCAGTCTAGGACATTTTGGGGCAATTAGAATTATTCGGTAGGACTATTTTTTTAGGAAGTTTCAGGACTGGCTGAATCGGGGAAGCGTAAGCAAAGATCCCTGACCAAGCTATTGAAAACGGATTCCCCAACGACCCAGATTGTGAATGCAAACATACATAAAACTGCCTGTCTCAATTTTGTGGAGTTGCAAATAGGTCTAGATTTGGCTTGTCCCACCGAGCAAAGATGCTGTTCTTGGTTGAGTTCCCATTCATGGCACCTGCTTTTCATTCTGCTTAATGTTTCCGCTAGAACGTCATGCGTTTGGGGAACATGTCCCGCTCTGAGCTTTATCCGGAATTGAAGCGACCATTTCCAAATCCTTTGGGCTTCCTAAGACAATGGTTGAGATCTCGCACCATCCTGTTTGTTCATGTAGTGGTATCGTCCGTCCGGATTAGTACTGACGATTCCTTTATCCTTGGAAGTTAAGATTGCAGACTCAAATCTATTAGAGCTCAAGGCTGTAGCATTATGTGAAGGATTAGGTGGTGAAGAGCCCACTTTTCAAGGATTTCCAAGTTTTTCAAGTGAGCTCCCAATCTTTCTAGGCAAGCATGTGTCATGATCACAAATTTGGTGATTTGAGGTAGGAACGTTAAGCCTATCAAGAGATTTGTTTCTTGAATACATAAAGGATGAGCCGCCTTCATTTTTGGAGTGATTTGAATTAGATCTTCAAAAGAGCCTTGAGTTTTTATCCATTGTGTGTCAACCTCTTGCTGTGGAGGTCTCCTCTGAAGATGGATAAATAGGACTAAAAGAATGCATGACGACATCATTCCTAAAACAGACTAACAGGCAAACTGAACCTGACTTTTTTTAGCAACTCCTGTGCTACAAGTCTGAGTCTGGTTCTCCTTTCTACTGTTAGATAAGCCTTTTCCTGTATGGTGTCTAGAACATCACCCAGGAATGTTGTAGTCCTTACTGGTAGGGTAAAAACACATGAGGATTGAGAGACCTAATTCGTTGAACAGACTCGAACAGTCCTTTCAATGCTACTTGATGAGAAGGATTATGTTACTTACCCAGTAAGCATCTGTTCTTGGAATGTAGAGCTGTAGATTCACATGCTTTGCAAACTCCTGCATTCTAGTGTTGGGTCCGGATGTTTGCAAATTGTTTTTCTTCAAAGAAGTCTTTCCAGTCACGAGGTAAGGCGACTCCTTTCGGTGATAGTGCGCATGGGCATCGACTCCATTGTTAGATTGTTTTTCCGCAGAGGTTAAGAATGGAGTTAGTAAAGGTAGAATAGATATGTCCATGCATATGTATGTAAAGTAAGAAAACTGCAACAGGTATAGGTACCCGGGGAAGCGGGTGGGTGCATGTGAATCTACAGCTATACATGCCAAGAACAGATGCTTACTGGGTAAGTAACATAATCCGTTCGAGGCATGTGTGCTGTAGATACACATGCTTTGCATAGACTATATAGCAGTATTCTCCCAAAGCAGTGGCTAACCAGTAGATGTTGCAGTTGTCCGAAAAAGTGTCTTTAGCACTGCTTGCCCTATATTGGCTTGTTGGCATGCTAATACATCCACACAATAGTGTTTGGTAAATGTGTGTGGTGTAGACCATGTTGCTGCCTTACAGATGTCCGCTATAGGAATGTTACCTAAAAAGCCCATAGATGCCCCTATTTTGCGAGTGGAATGCACTCTAGGGGGTATAGATAAAGTTTTTAGCTTTTGCATAGCAGGTCTGAATGTATTTAACAATCCATCTTGAAATGCCAGATTTAGAGATAGAATTGCCCTTGTGAGGTGGTGCAAATGTGACAAACAGTTGCTTTGTTTTACGAAAATCTTTTGTCCTTTTGATATAATACAATAACGCTCTTCTGACAAAGTGTGTGAAGGGCTTGTTCTGCTACAGATTCAGGTTGAGGGAAGAACACAGGTAACAACTGATTGATCAAGATGAAAAGCAAAAACTACTTTAGGGATGAATTTTGGGTTGGTGCGAAGAACTACCCTATCTTTATGAAGCTGAAAGAAGGGTTCTTCTAAGGTTAAAGCCTGAAGCTCACCAACTCTCCTTAATGAAGTGATTGCAAAGAGGAAGGCAACCTTTCATGAAAGGAACTGTAAAGGACAATTGTGTAATGGTCCAAAGGGTGGACCCATGAGTCTTGTAAGTACAACGTTAAGATTCCATACCCGTGCCGGAGGTATGCTGGGTGGTATTACTCTTTTTAAGCCTTCCATAAAGGCTTTAATCACAGGGACTTCGAACAAAAATAAATGCTGCCTGTTTTGCAAACATGCAGCCACTGCTGCAAGGTGCAATCGAATAGATGTGCAAGCTAGATTAGTTTGCTGTAGGTGTCGAAGGAAACAAACAATGTTTTGAACAGAAGCATCCAGAGGATTAATTTTGTTATTATAATAAACAAATAGTTTCCATTTTGCTGCATAACAAGCTCTGGTAGTGGACTTTCTCGCTTCTTTTAGAATAGTCACAGTCTGGAGGCAGATTTAAGTATCCAAACTCTATGACTTCAGGAGCCAAATCGCTAAGTTGAGCTCCTTGGGGTTTGGGTGTCTGATTTTTCCACGGTTCTGAGTGAGAAGGCTGGAATTGAGGTACAGCTTTTGATGCGACACTACTGAGAGTTCCAAAAGTGTAGTGTACCATGGTTGACTGGCCCATGTTGGAGCTACCAAAATCAGTGAGAGTGATGTTTGTCTGAGCTTTCAAACCAGAAACGAAAGCTGTGGGAGAGGTGGAAATGCGTAGGCAAATATCTTTGACCAATTGATCCATGGGGCGAGGGTGTGGGAACCTGGAGGCGAAGTTTGGGCATTTCGCGTTGTCTACTGTGGCGAACTGATCTATTTTTGGGAAGGAAAATGCTACTTACCAGTATGCATCTGTTCTTGGCATGTAGAGCTGCAGAGTTGTACACTATGCATAGATCGCCATCTGGTGTTGGGCTCGGATGCTTGCACTTTGTTGTTGTCTTGGAAGAGTCTTTTGTAGTCACGAGATAGGCGACTCCTCCTTTGGACGATAGTGCGCATGGGCATCGACTCCATCCTCAGATTGTTTTTCGTCATGATGGGAAATGGAGTGAGTAAGAAATAAAGAGATGTCCATGTGAATGTATCTAATTAAGATAATACTGGAACAGATACAGGTTCCGGGGAGGCGGGTGGGCGTGTACAACTCTGCAGCTCTACATGCCAAGAACAGATGCATACTGGTAAGTAGCATTTTCCGTTCGAGGCATACGAGCTGCAGATTGTACACTATGCATAGACTGTACAGCAGTGTCTCCCCTAGCGGTGGTCACCTGTATCTGTTGCAGTGGTTTGAAAAAGTGTTTTAAGAACAGCTTGGCCTACAGAAGCCTGTTGCTTAGCCTGCACGTCAACACAATAGTGTTTGGTGAAGGTCTGTGGTGTAGACCATGTTCCTGCTTTACAGATGTGATCTAAGGGAATGTCCCCTAAGAATGCCATGGAAGCCCCTAGTTTGCGTGTTGAGTGCGCTCTAGGGGGAATTGTTAATGTGCGTTTAGCCTTTTGGTAGCATATTTGAATGCATTTTACTATCCACCTAGCGATCCCAGCTTTGGAGATGGGGTTACCTTTATGAGGTGGTGCGAAGGCTACAAACAGTTTTGTTTTTCTAAAGGGCTTAGTCCTGTTTATGTAATAAAGTAGGGCTCTTTTGACGTCCAGTGTGTGAAGAGCCCTCTCTGCTACAGAGTCTGGGTTTTGGAAAAACACTGGTAACTCCACTGATTGGTTAAGATGAAAAGCAGAGATTACTTTGGGAAGGAATTTTGGATTTGTTCTAAGAACCACCTTGTTACGATGTATTTGTAAGAATGGTTCTTGTATGGTTAAAGCCTGGATCCACTAACCCTCCTGAGAGAGGTAATTGCGACAAGGAAAGCTACTTTCCATGTGAGGAACTGTAGTTCGCATTTGTGTAGAGGTTCAAATGGGGGACCCATGAGCCTGGCAAGAACAATGTTTAAATTCCACACTGGAGAGGGTGGCAGTCTGGGGGGAATTATCCTTTTAAGGCCCTCCATAAAGGCTTTAATTGCAGGTACTCTAAATAGTGACAAGTGTTGTCTGTTTTGCAAATAAGCGGCAAGTGCTGCTAGATGTAATCTTATGGATGAATATGCTAGATTACACCTTTGTAAGTAGCAAATAGCAAATGATGTCCTGGATCGAAGCGTCCAGCGGATCGATTTTATTGTTGTTGCAGTAAATGACAAATCTTTTCCATTTTGCTGCATAGCAAGCTCTAGTAGTAGGGCGTCTGGCTTCCTTAATGATGTTCATACAGTCTGGTGGAAGGTTAAGATAACCAAACTCTAGGACTTCAGGAGCCAGATCACTAGATTCAGTTGACCTGGATCGGGGTGCCTTATCTCTCCATGGTTCTGCGTTAGCAACGTTGGAGAGAGAGGTAGCTTTTGGTGTGGAACTACTGAAAGTTCCAGTAGTGTTGTGAACCATGGTTGCCGTGCCCATGTGGGAGCTACCAGGATCATCCTGAGAGACTTGTCTGAGCTTGCGTACTACTAGGGGAATCAATGGGAGTGGCGGAAAAGCGTACGCAAATCTGCCTGACCAGTTCATCCATATCGCATTGCCTTTGGACAACGGGTGTGGAAACCTGGCGGCGAAGGTTGGGCATTTTGCATTTGCGTGTGTGGCGAACAGATCTATGTCTGGTTGACCCCACTTTTGGAAAAATGGTTGAAGAACTTGGGGATGAAGTTCCCATTCGTGTATCTGCTGTGTCTGTCGACTTAGCAGATCCGCAATCTGATTGTGAACTCCTGGAAGATGTTCTGTGATTGTGAACTCCTGGAAGATGTTCTGCAAGAAGATATATGTTTTGTGGAATGGCCCATCTCCAAATGTTCTGTGCCAGCTAAGACAGCTGCAAAGAATGTGTGCCTCCTTGTTTTTGCAGGTAATACATGGCTGTGATGTTGTCCGTGCGGACTAGCACAGTCTTGTGACGTAGATGTACTTGGAATGATTTTAATGCTAGGAATATTGCCAGTAATTCTAGGTGATTGATATGGAACACTTTCTGTTGAGTGGTCCATTTGCCTTGAATTGTGTGGTTTAGGAGATGAGCCCCCCAGCCGGTGAGTGATGCGTCTGCTGTTAGCACTATTTGTGGAACTGGCTCTAGGAACGGCCGCCCTTTGGAAAGGTTTGGTGTGTTCCACCACTGCAGAGAGCGATGTGTGAGGCTGTCCACCAACACCAGATCTGCAAGTTGTCCTTGAGCCTGGTTCCACTGTCGTGCTAGGCATTCCTGTAAGGGGCGCATCTGAAGTCTTGCATGAGGTACGATAAAAATGCAAGATGCCATCATTCCTATGAGTTGCATGAATACCCTTGCTGGGAGGGAATGCTGCGGCTGAAATTTGGTGATTAGTGTTTGTATACTGGTTATCCTGGCTGGATTGGGATATGCCAGAGCTCTGGAGGTGTCTAATGTGGCCCCTAGATACTGGTGTATGTGGGAGGGCTGAAGATGTGACTTGGTGTAGTTTACTGTGAATCCTAAGTGGTGTAGCAGCTGGATGGTTTGATGAGTGTGATGAACACACTGGTTGAATGGCTTGGCTTTTATTACCACTGTGATACGGAGGTGGCTAACCTAGTGGCGGATTTGGCGGCCTGTCAGCTCGTCCAGCGTGTTTCTGGCCCTACGCACTCGGCTGGTCATCTGCTTGACCCTGTTTTTACTAACATTTTGTCCCTCACGGTCCAACCGCCGGTTCCTGTGGGTTGGTCTGACCACTTCTTAATTTCCTTATCTATTCAGGACACTGTACCTGTGCGCCAAATAAATAACCCTCCGTCCCTTAAACGCCCGTGGTACAAACTAAATTGGGATCAATTTCAAGCCCAGCTATCCGCTACAGCTCCAGTGTTACCAATGGATCCAGACAAGGCTAATTCGGCCTTTTCAGATTGGACCCAACAACCGCTGGATAAGCTGATTCCAGCTAAATGGTCCCTGAACCGCACCTCCAAATCGAATCCGTGGTACAACGATAAATTAGCTGCGCTGCGGAAAACTTGCAAAAAATATGAAAGATTTTGGAGAAGGGACTTTAACCCGTTATCTAAAGTTCTCTATCGGGATGCTGTAAAGCTTTATCACAAGGCTATTCATATAGAGCGAGCTGCTTTCTATGCCAAAGAAATTAGGAACAGCACCAACCCTGCAAAGAGTATTTTTCTATTGTTTCAAGTCTTAAAACTCAGAGGGGAGCGCTGGCCCACTGATTACCTCGGACAAACAATGCGAGGAGCCTGCCTTATTTTTTCTGAAAAAGGTAGAAGACATTTATAAATTTTTTCCTGCGACCCAATCCGGCCGCCCTGCTATACCTATTAAGGATACGATTACCACTTTAGAGGCTTTCCCTCAGATTCAGTTGGACCGCCTACTTGCCCTCTGTGCTAAAATTAAATCGGGCTCACCGGCCGACCCACTGAAACCTGACCATTTTAGGAAAATGTTACCCTCTATATCTCCTCTCCTAGGTCAAGTGATTAATAAATCGTTAAGCCTAGCTGTTGTGCCCACAGCATGGAAACAGGCTAGGGTGATACCGTTGCTTAAAAAACCTTCATCGGACCCTAAAAAGCCAGAAAATTTTAGGCCAATCTCATTACTTCCACGGCCTGCTAAGATCACAGAGGCATATATTAATTCCATCCTTTCAGACCATTTGACCACCAACGATATTCTTGATCCCTCGCAAAATGGCTTCCGCCCCGGCCATAGCACTGAGTCAGCGCTCCTGGCGGTGACGGAACACCTCTGGACAGCCATGGACGCAGGACAGATATCGGCACTGATCCTTTTGGATCTCAGTGCCGCATTCGACACTGTGTCCCATGCTGTCCTGTTGCACCGTCTGGAAGAGGCTGGCATTGGTGGCCTTGCTCTGAAGTGGCTGGCGTCATTTCTGTCCGACAGGACTTTTCAGGTGACTGCTCCCCCTTTTACCTCGCCCACCTTCTCTATCAAGCACGGGGTACCACAGGGCTCTTCATTGAGCCCTCTGCTCTTTAATTTGTATGTACAACCTCTGGCTGTATTAGCCAAGAGCAGAGGACTGACTGTGGTCTCCTACGCCGACGACATGCAGCTGGTGGTAGCCCTCTCGAGCAACGCTAAGCACGACGCCTCTAAGTTTCAAGGCGATCTTGCTGCAGTTGCCGGGTGGATGACAGTCAACTGCCTACAGCTGAATGCTAGCAAGTCAGAGGTGTTGCTGGTGGGTAGGGATCATGGGTTATGGAATGAGTATTGGTGGCCCATGAATTTAGGCGCCCCCCCCCCCCTCCCCCTAAACAGGTGGTGAAGAATTTTGGGGTTTGGATGGATGCCTCTCTCAATTTCCAGACCCAAACGAAGAAGGTGGCGGGTACCTGTTTTGGTTTGCTGCGCGGTCACAAACCTATTTTGGGCTTCTTTGATGCCCCGACCAGACAGATTATTATCCAGGCCCTTATATCGCGGCTTGATTACGCGAACTCTCTGTATCTGGGGGCTAACAAGGCGGAAGTACTCAAGTTAGAGAGTTCAGACCGCTGCGGCAAGATCTCTTCTGGGTCTGCGTAGAGTCTGCTTGGTTGCTAATACAATTCGCCGCCTCCATTGGCTGCCTGTAGCTCAATGGATCGAGTTCAAGGCTCTCTGTTTTGCCTTTAAAATCTCGAAGGCCGCCTCCCCCAGCATTATGACGGATCTGCTATCCTATTATGTCCCCTCCCGTCAGCTTCGCTCTATGGGCCAACATCTACTAGTGGTCCCTCTGGTCAGGAGGTCCCGGGCCGGTGGGCGTTCCTTCCAGTATAGAGCAGCTATTCTTTGGAATTCATTGCCTCTCTATATTCGTGGTCTCAGTAATTTTGTCAAATTTAGGAAAGCTATTAAAACTTTTCTTTCCCACTGTGTAGGTCTCCTGGCTCCCTCTTTGCGCTGTGGTCTCCTAATTTGTTGTTTAGCGCCAGGACGCCTCTTGGCCGGGGCAGCTGTTGCGCTCTATAAATCTCTCAAATAGAAATAGAAATTAGCCAGTAGTCGAGGTATGGAAAGACATGGATTTGTTGTCTTCGTAAGTGTGCTGCTACGACTGCAAGGCACTTAGTGAACACCCTGGGTGCGGTGGTCACTCCAAATGGAAGTACTTTGAACTGATAGTGTTGGCCGTCCACTATGAATCTTAGATATTTCCTGTGAGCTGGGTGTTTAGGAATGTGGAAGTAGGCGTCCTTGAGATCTAGTGTGGCAAGGAAGTCGCCTTGTTGAAGTAGTGGGAGGACCTGTTGAAGAGTGATCATATGAAAATGATCTGATTGTATGTAAAGATTGAGGGGTCTGAGGTAGAGTATTGGCCTTAGGGTGCCGTCCTTTTTGGGGATTAGGAAATACAGCGAGTAAACCCCGGTTCCTTGATGCTGGAAGGGAACTAGTTCTATTGCTTGCTTTTGAAGCAGTGAGAGAACCTCTTGTTTTAAGAGTGTGAGATGTTCCGTGGACATTGGACGCTGTTTGGGTGGTATGGTGGGTGGGGTTGCTGTAAGTTCCAGGCAGTAACCATACTGGATCATTTGTCTTACCCACTTGTCTGTAGTGATGGAATTCCAGACAGGTAGGAACTGTGATAGTCTCCCTCCGACCGGGGTGGAATGGTCTGGAGGGAAGTCACTGCTTATTATTGGGGGGAGGCGCGAGTGTTGTTGTTACCTCGGCCTCTTCCTTTGTTATTTCCCCGGTATCCGCCTCTAAAATATCCTCTGTTGGGGGATGTTTTCGTGGTGTTTTTGTAGGAAAAAGAGGCGGTGTCTGTTCCGATATTTTTGGATGCTCCTCTATAGAAGGAGCGACGAAAGGAACCATTTGTGGATGGAGACTAATGCCCCCATGGATTTAGCAGTCTCCGTGTCCTTTTTCATTTTCTCTAGAGTGGTGTCTACAGCCGGTCCAAAGAGTTGTTCTGGATTGAACGGCTGATTGAGGATTGTTGTTTGTACCTCCTGTTTGAAGCCTGAGATGCGTAACCAGACATGCCGTCTGAGTAGTACACTAGTGTTAATGGACCTAGAGGCTGTGTCAGCTGCGTCAAGGGCACACTTGATTGAAGCATTGGTTATTAATTTGCCCTCCTGAATTAAATCATCTGCCTTGGTTTTATATTGATCAGGTAAATGTTGTAATAGGGTTTCTAGTTGGTCATAGTGAGCCCTATCATACCTAGCAAGTAATGCCTGTGTGTTGGCTATCCGCCAGTGATTAGCTGCTTGGGCGGCAACTCTCTTTATCCGGAGGTGGTGCCTCACCGGAGGTCTGAGAGTTGGCACGTTTCCTTGCATTAGCTACCACTAGTGAGTCTAAAGGTAGTTGACCCTTGATGTAGGTGGGATCATTGGGAGCGGGTTTATATTTTTTGTCAATCCTGGGATTGAGAATTCTAGCCCTAACAGGGTCTTTGAATATGTCGGGGGCATGTTTAATGACACCTTTTAACATTGGCATGGTTTGTACAGTTTTTTGTGACTGTTCAAAGGTGTCTAGAAGAAAGTCCTCGTCTGCAGGGTCAGAATGCATCTAAACCCCATGGCAGAGAGCAGCTCCATTTACAAGCTGACCAAAGCCAATATTGTCATCTGGGGGAAGACGGCTTTGTTGGATATGCATGGGGGTCAGGGAGGTCTGGAGGATCTATTGAGTCATTATAATCGTCCCAATTGTCCTGTGGTACATCTGTATCGTCATCCGGGTCAGTGAAAGGGTCATTTTTGCCTCCCCCATCCCCTAGATCATCATCATCATCATCATCATCATCATCCTGTGGTGGTGGTGAATTTGGTAGAAGTATAGGAGAATGTGGAGGAGAGACAGGGTTAGGAGAAAGAACAGGAGAAGAGGGTTGTATAGGTGAAGTGGCACAGTCTTTCTTTTTCACAGGCACTACGGGAGTGCCTGGTGTGTCCAGTTTCCTCTTCTTGTGTGGAACAGCCACCAAATGTCCTGTTTTGGGGTCTATGTTGAGAGTTTTTTGTTTTGGATCAATAGGATCCAGCCGAAAAAGTTATTCCTCTTCGGTAACCGCTTTCGGCGCCGATTTCTTCGGGTCCGAGCGAGGTTTAGATTTCTGCTCCGATGCCTTGGGAGATGGTTTGGGGTCCTTTGGCCTGGCTGTGGAGGTGGAAATCTTTTTTGGTTCCGAAGGTTTTGGATCCGATGGCTTTCCTTTCGGCGTCGAGGTGTTCGGTGCCGATGTCTTTTTGGGAGTAGGCTGCACGCTCGGTTTCGGTGCCGATGGTGCCTGCGGAACACAGATGCGGTTTGCTCGGTCCCGAGCTACCGGAAGGCTTGTCCCTTATCTTCGGAGCCGGGCCCAGGGGCGGGGCTTCTGAAGCTTGTTCTTGGTCGTGACTGGGGCCAGCAGGTGAAGTCTTGACATGGGCCTTCTTTTTTTGGGGTGGAGTTGGGGTAGGGGCAGTTGTACTCACTCGTTGACCAGGAGTGATGTGGCCGTCTGAGTCGTCTGCTTTGGACACGATTTCCAGGTCCTCAGAATCGTCCTCCGGGACATCGGGGCCTTCATCGAAGATGTCCACCGGTACCGGAGCTGCTCGCTGCGTCATGATGTGTCGTCGGGCCCGGCGATCACGGATGGTCTTTTTCGATGTAAAAGAAGCGCAGGCTTGGCAATTGTTCTCGTCGTGTTCGGGCGAGAGACATAGGTTACAGACCTTGTGGTGGTCACTGTGTGGAAATTTAGCTCCACACTGGGGGCATTTTTTAAATGGAGTCCTTTCCATGAGCTGTAGGCCCGAACGGCGTCGATAGGCCCAACGGCCCGGGTTGACGACCGGAATAGAGTAGTTGAGGTGCGCGTCGAAGATCACGCGATCGAAAAGAATACCGTCGAGTTTTTTTGATAGTTTGCGCGTCGAAAAGGTTTGGAGAATACGGTGTCGAACAAAAACAATCTGAGGATGGAGTCGATGCCCATGCGCACTATCGTCCAAAGGAGGAGTCACCTATCTCGTGACTACAAAAGACTCTTCCAAGACAACAACAAAGTGCAAGAATCCGAGCCCAACACCAGATGGCGATCTATGCATAGTGTACAATCTGCAGCTCATATGCCTCGAACTCCCTATTGCTGAAAGTATGGAAGGAGAACTTGGGGATGAAGTTTTCACACGTGTATTTGCTGCCTCCTTCTGCTGAGGTCGGCAATTTGATTGTTGACTCCTGGAAGGTGTTCTGCCAAAAGATGAATTTTGTGATGAATTGCCCAGTTCCAGATGGTCTGAGAGAGGCGTGACAGCTAGAGAGAATGTGTCCCCCCCCCCCCCCATGTATTTGCACATAGTACATGGCTGTCATGTTGTCTGTGTGGACTAGGACAACTTTACTCATGAGATGACTGAAAAGCTTTCAGCGCTAGAAATACTGCTAGAAGCTCTAGATAGTTGATGTGGAGACGTTTGCGCTTGTTGTCCCAGAGACCCTGAATTGTGTACTTGTGGAGATGAGCACCCCAACCTGTGAGAGATGCGTCTGTTTGCACGACCTGTGGAACAGGGTCGATGAAAGGCCGCCCTTTTGATATATTTTGTGGGTTCCACCACTGCGGAGAGCGAAGGGTGCGGCAGTCTACCAACACTAAGTCTGCTAATTGACCCTGTGGCTGATTTCACTGACATGCTAAGCATTCCTGTAGAGGAGGCATGTGTAGTCTTGCATGAGGCAATATTGAGATACATAACGCCATCATTCCTGAAAGTTGCATAAAAGTTTTGGATGTTTTAGGTTTGATTGGCTTGAAACTGTAATAACAGTTTGAATATTGCGAATTCTTGGTGTACTGGGAGAGGCTAGAGCTGTGTGAGTGGAGAGTCGCTCCCAGATAAGATTGGATTTGTAAAGGCTGTAGACGAGACTTTTGAACGTTGACTGGGAAGCCCAATTGGTGGATTAAGTTCAGCGTGGTCCGGGTGTGTTTTAGACACTTCTGGTGTGTGCTGGCTTTGATGAGCGAGTTGCCTAAGTTCAGGAAGACGTGAATTTGTCATTTTCGGAGATGAGCTGCCACTACTGCTAGGCATTTGGGAAACACTCTGGGAGCAGTAGTTACTCCAAATGGGAGTACTTTGAACTGGTAGTATTTGCCTGCTACCCGAAATCTGAGATATTTGTGATAAGCTGGATTGACCGGAATGTGAAAGTATGCGTCTTTTGTCTAGTGTGGACATAAAATCGGCTTGTTGTAGAAGAGGAAGCACCTGTTGGAGCGTTACCATATGGAAGTGTTCTGACAGTATATACAGAGTTAACACTCTGAGATCTAAAATTGGTCTTAAGGAGCCATCCTTTTTGGGGATTAGAAAGTAGAGAGAGTATACCCCTGAACCTTGGTACTGTAATGGAACTGGTTCTATGGCTCCCTTTTCTAAGAGAGATTGCACTTCCTGTTTGAGTAACTAAGTGGTCTGACGACAGTTTGTGAGTGCGAGGTGGAATATTTGGAGGCTTGGTGGTAAGCTCCAGGCAATAACCATGTCGGATAAGATCAATGATCCATTTGTCAGATGTTATGGATTGCCAAATGGGGAGAAATTGTTTAAGTCTTACCCCCCACAGGTGTTAAATAATAGGGAGGGAATGTTGGCAAGTCACTGTTTGTTGGGAGAAGGGGAGTTAGGTGCTGTGGCACCTCTACCCCTACCTTTGGTATTGTTTCCTCTATATCCTCCCCTATAAAAACCTCTAGAGGGAGAGGATTGAGTGTTGCCTTTATACGCTGAAGCATTTGGGTCTGAAGATGTGGTTTTGGACCCTCCTCTGTAAAAGGAGCGGCGAGAGGAGCCTCTATTTGATGGAGACTAGAGCGCTCCCACAGACTTTGCTAAGTCTGTCCTTTTTCATTTTTTCTAAAGCCTGGTCGACTTCAGGACCAAACAGGTGTTGCTTGTCAAAAGGGGTGTTCAAAATGGACTGCTGAACCTCAGGTTTAAACCCCGAAATCCTAAGCCATGAATGCCCTCTGAGGAGAATGCTGGTATTTTTCTCCCTAGCCGCTTTGTCAGCAGCATCTAGAGCACATCTGATAGACGAGTTAGAGATTAGTTTGCCCTCCTGATCTAACTCTTGTGCCTAGCTAGTAGGCCCTGCGTGTTTGCGATGCGCCTGTGGTTAGCAGCTACTCGTTTCCCTGAGGCATCTATAAGCTAAGATTGCTGGTCTGGGGGAGGTGCATCACCAGATGTTTGTGAGATAGTCCTTTTGCGAGCATTGAACACCACTAGAGAATCGAGAGGTAATTGTCCTTTGATGAACACAGGATCAGATGGACAAGGTTTATATTTTTTATCGACTCAGAGTTAAAAGTTGTGCTCGAAAATTTCATCTGCATGCCTCATCATGCCCTTTAGCATAGGGAGTGTTTGACTTGACCTGTATGTGGATCCAAGTGTTTCAAATAAAAAGATTTCCTCTAAGGACTCTTTATGTAAGGCCACCCGGTACTCTGCTGCTCTAGCAAGAAGTTCTTGATAAGCCACATTATCGTCTGGTGGTGATGGCTTTGCTGGGTAAAGGTCTGGGTCAGTATCCAATGAAGTGTCAATGGTGTAATCATTCCATGGGTCTACAGGCAAATGAGTGCCTTCTTCATCAATATCACCCCCTTCAGGCTGTGTATGTGGAGATCCCAGAGGTGTTGTGTAAGGGACCTTGAAATGGTAAATGTGGAGAAGATAGTGGAGGGGATTGCGGGGCAGGATAAGCAGGGCTGGTGGCCATGTCCTTTTTAGGTCTCGCCTGTGCAGCGCATGCGCTGCTCTGGCGAGAGTTTTAGTAAGCGGGTTTTGGAAGTGCAAACAGTGGCTTTTGCTGGCGACTAGCCTGCGTTCACGCGAGCGTGTACGCGCGATCAGGCGCCATATGGCTTCCCTCGCCATCTGGACGCTCACGTGAACGCAAGCTGGTCGCCAGCAAAAGCCACTGTTTGCACTTTCAAAACCCGCTTATTCACGATTACTTTCACGGTCGCGCGGCCGTGTCAGTTTCACGGCCGCGCGGCCAATGCTTGTTTCTTTTCTCGTGTATTTTATTTATAATTGAACCACTTAGTTTTTTTTTTACATTCTAATTGTTTTTTTTAATTATTTACTGGAGTATGTTTTATTCTGTTTATTTTATTCTTTCATGTATTTAACTCTTTCTATCTTTTTTAAATGTTTTTTTTTTTCTGTTTTGTTAACTGTATCACCACTTCTATCGTTCTTTCGTTTCTTCTTGCCCCTTCTCACTAATGTCACCCTTTCTCCTTCGTGTTCTTTTTCTTTGCCTTTAACCATCTTAATTTCTCTTTACACACCTCCTTCTTTAAAGCATACGTTTTATTCATTGTTTTTCTTTTCCCATCTCTCGTATTCCTTTCTCTTCGTCTCTCGCCCTGTTTCTTTTAACCTTCCTTTCAAACACGCCTTCTAAACTCACTGTTTCCTTTCGCCCCTTTTCCTTCTTACTGCCGTGTTTTTTTTGGCCGCTCTCACGCTCTTTTTCTTGTAACTCATGCCGGAATCTCCTCTTGACCTGACTCGGTCTCATTTTTCGTCCCTCCTACTGCGTTCTCTCTCACTACGTATTTTTCTTTAGTCCTCTTTTCTTTTTCTGTCCTTTTTTAAATTTCTCTCTTTTGCCCTATATTACTTTCCTTTCTCTCCTTCTGTCTGTTCTACCTGTGCTATTTATCTCCAAACAACCTCAGTCCTATTTCCCTTTCGCCCTCCATTTTCCACCTAGTCTATCCCCTTCTCCCCATCTACTCCACGCCACTGTCTCATGTTACTACCGTTTCTCGATTTTACTTTACCTCTTTAGCTCGTTGTTCTCTCCCTTCTATTTCCACCTCTCCCATTTTTAACCGGTATTCCCTAGTTTCCCATCTACGCTGCTTCTTCCTTGCTCCCACTTTTCCATCTCCACTCCTCCACCTCTTGCCTGTGTTCCTATAATATTGCCTTTTTCCTTTATTTTCATTCCCCTTCTCCTTTCAACCAGTCTCATCAATTATCGCCTCCTCCCCATCACTCCTCTTTCCTGCTAGTCATTCCTATTTTTCTCCTATTTTTCCATTCCCCTCTTTGCTATTTTTTCATATTTCTGCCCCCTCTCTCCTTCGTTTTCCGGTTTCTACGTTGTCCTCTCGCCTCTTTTTCAGTTACGCACCTCTTTCCTCCCCCTCCCCAACCCCCGCCTCTCCCATATCCCACGCGTCCTCCCCTCTCCCTTACGTCACCCCCCTTTCCTCACACCCCCTTCACACTTCATCCCCTGACTGGCCGTGTCCCCACCGCTGCAGGAGCACTCGCTGTCCCTCGGCTCTTTTTCTCAGGCACATCGCCCTGATTTCAGAGAGGCGCTGGATTCCTCCCAGGCCCAGAGGCCTCCAGGGCCGAGGACAGCGCCGACCGCTCACATCTGCATGCACGAAGACCCCGGGCCTCTGAGCCCGGCTTGAGGGCCCCCCGCTGACGCATACTCGGATTCACGCAGCAGACACTAGTGTCGAGAGGACATGCGCAGAATCCTCTTCTCATGTCGGGTGCCGCGATTGTAGCAAAAGTAAAGAAATAGAAAAATAATCTATTTCTTTACTTTTGCTACAATCGCGGCACCGGCGCTTTACTTTTAACATTGAAAGTAAAGCGCGGGTGCCATGATTATAGCAAAAGTAAAGAAATAGATTATTTTTCTATTTCTTTACTTTTGCTATAATCGCTGCACCCGCTTTACTTTTAATGTTAAAGCGATTTACTTTTAATGTTAAAAGTAAAGCGCGGGTGCCGCGATTATAATGGTGTAGCCAATAGGTCTTGCTTTTGGGACCTTATAAGTATTTAGTTATGCAACTGTTGCATGGCTAAACACTTATAAGGTCCCAAAGGCGAGACCTATTGGCTATGCCAATGCTTGTTTCTCTTCAGAGGGATTTTATCTGCAGAGTCCTCTGAAGGAAGTTTGCATTTGATTGGTGTTTTAGCAGAAATATGTCTTGTATCAGGATGGATATAAATTTTCTTCTGTTTAGGATCCAATCTAGCCTTGAGAACATCTAAAATTGGTTCGGGTGTCGGAGTGGCTATCTTTTGATTTGGGTGCCGAAATAGTTTTGCTTTTGGGAGCAGAAGGTTTCGGCTCCGAAGCATGTTTTTGTTTCGGAGCGGAGGGTTTCAGCTCCAAAACAAATTTGTCCTTCGAACCGGGAGGTTTCGATCCAAAGAAGATTTCGGCCAACTCTGTCCCGAACCGGAAGGCTTGACCATTTGCTTCGGTGCCGAGCCAGAAGGCGGGGCATCGAAAACACTCTGTGCCGACCTTGGCCAGAAGGCAGAGGTGGTGCCGTAGCTTTGTTTTTTGGAAAAGGTTTTGGGGGGGCAAGGGGTCTTCGGTACTCACGGCACCCTGTCCCAGAAGCACGTCTTTGTACTCCAAGTCGATCTAGAGTTCAGAATCCGACTCTGGGATGGAGATGGCTTCTTCTGCCGCCGCTTCGACATCTTCATGCTCAGAATCTTCGCTGAAGATGTCCGAAATGTGTTTTGAATGCTTTGGTGTTGCATTTCACGTCGTCGATCCGGACGATCACGGAGTTTTCTTCGAATGAAACTACTTACAGGCGTTGCAGTCTTCTGCCTTGTGCTCCGGTGATCGGCACAAGTTACAAACTTGATGTGGTCGGTGCGAGAGTACTTGGCTTGGCACAGAGGACAGAATTGGAATGGAGTTCGTTCCATCAGCGGAAGGGTGGACTGACGCGGCTAGGCCAGAGGGCCGCCCCCACTGCTTTCGACCGAAGACAGTTTCCCGATCAATTCGATACCCGGAGAACAGGGAAACACGTTCGAGAACAATACCGTCAAGGGTAGAGTGGATTGCGCACAGAGGGGAACCCGAAGAACGTTTTCAAACCGGAGCGCAGCACTACACGTCCGAACCCGACGGCGGAAAAAAAAAAAACAATGGAGTCGATGCCCATGTGCACTATCACTGAAAGGAGGAGTCACCTTACCTCATGACTGGAAAGACTTCTTCGAAGAAAAACAACTTGCAAACATCCGGACCCAACATTAGATGGCAGGAGTATGCAAAGAATGAACATCTACAGCACACATGCCTCGAACAGTGCCTTTATCAACCAATGAACAAGGTATGGGAATACCTGGTGGGAGGCCTTTTGACCTTAGTATGCAGCTACTGGAGCTGGGCATTTCGTAAAAATGCAGGGGGCCGAATTCAGTTCAAAAGGGAGAACTTTGAATTTCTAGTGTCGGCCACTTCTAAATTTGTGTTGCTTTGGGTGAATCAGAATATGAAAGTAGGCATACTGGAGATCTAATGTCATATAGTCTCCGTAGTTGTGGAGTTGAAGGAAGTTTTAAAAAATACCCATGTAAAATGATTGCTTTCTTAAATATGTGTTTAGCTTTCGCAGATCCAAAGAGGGTTTCCATTCTCCCGTCTTTTTCTTCATCAAGAAGAAACAGGAAAAGAAACGTATTTCCTTTAGTTTGTGTAGAACTTTTTCCACGGTTCCTTTGCTGAGAATGGTTCTCTCTAATTTAGGAATATGGAGATTAAATAGGAATGTTTTTTGTGGAGACTCATGAGGTGGTTTTTGATTGAATTCCAAAGTATGACTGTAGGTAATTAAGTCTAAAACCCAAGGGTCTGTTATTGATCTCCACTCTTACATAACATAATTCAAGATTTGACTCCCAATTGACATTTTGGAATATTTAACAGTAGCTGTTGCTTCCACTTAGTCACGGTCTACGTCCAGTGTTCCTTCCTTGGGGGCCTTGTTTTCTTCTCCGTATTTGCTTGCTATAGGCCACTAGTGGTCGTTGCCTATATTGTTGAGGATATTGTGTGCGGTATTGCTGTTGAAAGGGCTGATAGATAGGGCTGATGTCCTCCTTTGTAAGAGAATAGCCCTCTGCCCGTTGCTCTGAAAAATGACATTTGCCTCATCTGCAAATTACCCAAGGACTTTGTGGTGTTTGTCATGTTTGACTAAGGCGTCGGCAAAACGTTTCCCAAATAATGCCTCACCATCATATGGCATATGTCTAGGACTTCCTTTTGGACTTCGCGCCTGAAAGAAGTGGCTTCCAACAACCCTTTCTGTGAAGTACAGCCGCTCCTGCCAACTGATGCAATCCTGTAGAAGCGATGTCCATCACACAATTTATAATTTCCAATGAAGTTCATTCACCCTCTTGGAGGATCCTTTTTGCCTCAGATTCTGATCCTCTGTTAAACAATCAATGTATGGAGCGATGTCTGACCACATCTGCCTGTTGTAGCTCCCGAGACTAGCTAAGGAATTGGCTGCTCTAACCGTAGTCGCAGACATTGCGAAAACATTTTTCCCTATATTATCCAAACTCCTATCTTCTCTATCAAAGGGCGTGGCGATGGAATGTGGAAAGATTTTTCAAGAGACATTGAGCAGCTTGTGTCATCATCGAATCTTGTTTAGCGTGTCCAATCAAAAAAGCTGGTGAATTTTCTGGAGCTTTATATTTCTTGTATAATCTAGGCAAGATCACAGACTGCTGCTGGATTCTTCAGGACTTCAACACCTTCCTCCCCAAATGAAATCTACAATAGGGATTGCTCTTACTGATAGTCTAGAAGGCTCTTAAAAGTCATACATAAAACAATCTGACTGTTTAGTAGGCATTGGCAATTCCAATCACCTTGTTCTTTCCAGACGACTGTAGAATCCCCCAATGTCATGAGGAGAATACACAGGTTGAGGAACAGGTGGCGATGGAACTGGATTTAAGCAGTCATACCATTCATTAGGTAGATCCCGATCCTGCGGTACTTCACTTTCTTCACCAATGGGCGTATCCACTGGTGGAATAGCGAGGCTTGACCTTGGTGTTCTTTTAAGTGTATGCTGAGTGGGCAAATTAAGAGTTGTCTGCAGATTGGGCGGTTGAACATGAGGAGACTGGAAATGTTGATGGTTGTCTAGGTGATTTAGACTTTGTAGGTTCAGGCAACCTTTTATAGTAACCATCCAACATGAGCTTTAGTTCATGAACTAAACCTCTTGGAATCTGCATCATCTTTATATTTCTTTTTATTCAACAACACATTTATAACAATGCCTAAATTAGTCCAGGTAGAAGCTATACATTTGGCTTTCCACATTTCACATGTCTCAAGTACTGGTAATCGTTTACTCAAGCTAATGTAAAATTCATGAAACCACATGGGACATATTTAGGGTCACCATCGTGTCAATACGAGCTGCACTCCCCGTTCTGTGGGTGTATTACAAACTTCTCCAATGAGTAGCTTGTGAGCTATTGGTAGCTCTCCGGCTTTCTGTAAGTAGCTCTCTAGTGTGCAGTCCAACCTATTAAATTTGAAGCTTTGCTTGGTTGAATAAATGTAAACAAAAATTAAAACGTGTATTTCAGACGAAAATGTATCTATTTTTAGTACTTATTAGCGGATGTTTGGAGAAAAATGGCTGAATTTCCAAAATATATTTAAAGCTGGCATTTGAAGGATAAATTATGTGGCAATCAGAAGACTTATTACCTTGATGCAAAGGCATTGCAGCTATGGCAGTTAAGTATTACCCAAGTAAAAGCATTCCAAATTGACAAACCCTTTTTAGGTCTCGCAGACCTAGCGCTGGAGCGCGCATGCGCTCCTCGCTCTGCGAGGGCTTTTTGTCATCAATACGCTTTCCGAAGGGGACTTGAAGCCCCGCCCATCTTTTTGATTAGCATGGAGGATGACGCCACCCAAACGCTGGCTTGTGATTGAAAAGGAGGCTTCTTAGTCCCTCCTTGTTACCGCCCTGTCCACTTTTGGCCCCGCCCACCCGGACAGGATCCTTTACTTGCGGCGTGATACTGTCTCCTTTAATTAGTG
Organism: Calotriton arnoldi; assembly: GCA_963921515.1. Lineage (NCBI taxonomy): Eukaryota > Metazoa > Chordata > Amphibia > Caudata > Salamandridae > Calotriton > Calotriton arnoldi. The sequence goes on along the minus strand of CAWUFW010000210.1, from coordinate 12,117 downwards.
GGTGAGCACTTTCTTTTTGTCATTCCAGCTGAAGCGCGATGCTCTAAGTTGTATGTTTTTTTTAATTACTTTTTTTAAATGTGTTCGCCCGACTTGTTTTATTATTGGTGTAATGGCGACAGCTTGTTTCAGTCGCCTTTGGCAAGGGCTGCCGCGTGTTTATTTTTGAATCGCGCTTTCACTTAAAGTGAAAGCGCGATGCAAATACAAACAAGCGGCTGCCTTTGCTCAATGGCGGGAGCTTGTTACTGATATCCAAGTGGGTGTTTTTCTTTTTTCTCCTCCTCCGCCCTCTCCCTGGCTCTCTGCCCCCATTGTTCAGTCTCCTTCCATCCACTTTACTCGCCCTCTCCCAGAGTCACTCTCTACCTGTCCCCGCCTCGCCGCTTGCCCACCCCCTTCTCGCCTCCCCTCCGTCTCACGCTTCTATCCTCCGACTTGCCTGCTCTGTACGTTCTATACACCACATCACTTTCTACCTCTGGGTCTCATCTGCCACCCACCCCATCAGTACGCATGTGCACGTCCCATTTTCTTGCCCCTCACCCTATTTCCATCTGTCCACAATCACCATCTTCGTTTCCCTGTCTCACTTAGTCTCGCCATCTCCGTCTGCGCACCCTTCACTTTTTATCACCCTCTCGTCAGACCTGCTAGTTCGACCCCTCTCTTTCCACTTCTAAAGTCTAACCGGCTCTCTCCCCCATCCATCACCCTTCCAGCCCCCCCACCGTCAGCTTGCCAACTGCAAGACTGTCAAACCCCCACTTCAATATTCTCACCTTCTACCCACCTTCCTCCTCATCTATAGCGCTTACTACCCCTAACGAGGCCCTAAAGCGAACCGCAGCTCCCCTTTCCCCCCCCCTCTCCTCACCGTGCAGCCCTCCCACCTTGCGGGTGCCACCTCCATCTACGTCGCCAGGTCATTAACCTTTAAGTCTCAACCTTATCCTGTTGCAAATTGTCATGATGCGCTGTAGTCCATTCGGTGCCATTAAAGAAACGATCACTACAGCTCCCAGAACCCACCGGCCTGTCAAATCACATCCAAGGACTCGTGCAGTCTAGCAACCCCACCACTCGTTTTGTGCGCCATCTCGCCCTGAGGGGGCTATTCTCGTCTCCAGCTGTGCCTGTACCCCCCCCCCTTGCATGTTGTAGCTCCTCGCCCCCCCTCACTTCCTACTTCCTCGTCTCCCACATCCTCCCACTTCGCCTCCGCTCTCCCGGAATTTGCTTGCATGCCAGTGTATTTATCTTTTCTCTGCTAGTCTCATTTCTACCCTGGTCTACACTACCACATTCTCCAAAACCACCCCTCCCAGCCTCAAACTTCAGGTCACGATACGTCATTGCCCTAAAGCCTTATAATCGCTCGCATCCGGACCGCCCCCTGCCCCGTGGAGTTGATCTTCAGAGACCACGTGCAGCGAAGGCTGGATGAGGGAGAGAGGCAGTGCAGTCATTGGGTGGGTGTTGGGGAGCCTGTGTAATTCGGGCAGGGGGGACGTACCGTACCCGAGAAATCTGCAGTGTGGGAGGCGGGAGCTGTGCAGTAATCAGAACAAGCATTTGCAATGCAATAGGTCTCGCATTTAGGCAAGTTTCAGCTATTGACATTGCAAATAACAATGCCTTTTACCTTTGTTTTCGTTTTTAAAAAGTAAATAAAAGGCAAGGTCATTTACAATGCCAATAGCTCAAACTCGCGTAAATGCGAGACCTATTGCATTGCAAATGCTTGTTTTGTATTACTGCTGGCAACCCGCCTGATGCACTGGGGTGATCACTACTTGTAATCTGGCCACTAAGGTAATCTTGTCCGATATGGTCATTTTTTCAACACTAATAGTAGCTCACAATGATTTTCATTTTTAAAAAGTATGTTATGTTAGACAGTACTTGTATTGCGCAAAGCTACTCAAAAGAGTGTCTCAGCGCGTGCCCAGCAAGTGATTAGACGAGAAACATTTTAGGGTCACTCAGAGCACGTAACTCGACAGGGAGTTGGTTCAGGCTACGACACCCATCCGAGAGAGGGAGCTGCCACCGATCTTCTGCTTACGACATCTGGGGATGCATGCCATAAGCTTGGAGGATGAGCAGAACAAAACTAGTTAATTACCTGTAAGAATAGTTTTGCAGCATAGACTTCTAGATTCACATACTGTGCATATTCCGCCATCTAGTGGTTGGAGTCGGAAAGTGCTTTGCTTTTTTTTCTTTCTTTTGGGTGGTTGTGAAACCTGATCCCCGTGGTCAGGCTACAACCCACCTTGTGTGTGCGCAAGCTCTCAGATAATTGCTTCCCCTTTTTGCTTTGAGATTGTGTCTGCTAATTGAATAAGTAATATTCAATGTGTTTATTGAGCTGAGAGTGCAGGGACACTAGTTAACCTTTAAAAGGTGATTAATGCACAAGTTACTTAACTTCGGTAACGATATATCTGTAAGAGACATTTGTTAGTGATAGATTCCTTACCTTAGAATATCCCCAGGCGTCAGTCTGGATCCGGAAAGTTTGTCAGCAGTACCCCCTGCGCGTCGGAAGGTGGCGTTGTGCGGCTCCGCGTCCATCGTAGGCGTCGTGATCGCCGGGATGATGTCGCGGCAGCTACTTAGACGCTGCCCTCACGTCAGTTCTGTACACGACTTTCCGCGCCAGGAACGCAGAGCCATGCAGGATACGGACCACTGGTGCATTGAAACTAGGGCCCTGAAAGGGATGACAACCCTAGAAATCAGTTTGCAGAACGGGGAGGATGGGGGGGGCGGTAAGGAATCTATCACTAACTAATGTCTCCTACAGATATATCGTTACCGAAGGTAAGTAACTCGTGCATCTGAAAGAGACACGTTAGTGATAGATTCCTTACCTTAGAATAGATACCCCAGCAATACCAACCCCGGTGGTGGGTCTGCGAACCAAGATCACACCAGAAAGTCACGGAGAACAGAACGGCCAAAGAAGCCGCCTCTCCGGACTTAGCTGTCAAGGCAATAATGCTTAGTAAAAGTGTGCAGCGAGGCCCACTTGGCTGCCTGACAGATGTCTTGCAGGGGGACACCACGCCCCAATGCAGTAGTAGCTGCTGTTGCCCTGGTAGAATGGGCGCGCAGCCCCACCGGAGGCTCCTTCTTAGCCAGAGAATAGCAGGCTTTTATACACAAGATGACCCAGCGGGAGATAGTCCTCTTGTGTACAGCCCGGCCTTTCTTGGCGCCTACGTAGCCAACAAAGAGCTGGTCATCCACCCGGAACGGTTGTGTGCGGTTGAGGTAAAAATGAGATCGCACGTTTTGGATCCAGACGGTGGAGCCTCTCTTCCTCTCTGGAAGGGTGCGGAGGCGGAAAGAAAGTGGGCAAGGTGATAGTTTGCCCGATATGGAAGGCAGTAACAACCTTTGGCAAAAAGGATGGACGTGTGCGTAGCACAACCTTGTCCGGATGAACAGACAGAAAAGGAGGTTTACAGGAAAGAGCCTGGAGCTCACTCACGCGCCTAGCGGAGGTGATGGCAACCAGGAAAGCAGTCTTCAAGGTTAATAAACGAAGAGGACAGTTATGAAGCGGCTCAAAGGGAGCGCACATCAAATAAGTAAGAACCAGATTTAAGTCCCTCTGTGGCATCACAAACGGAATAGGAGGGAAAAGGTGAGTAATGCCTTTGAGAAATCTATTTACAACAGGGGACTTGAAAAGAGAGGGCTGATCAGGTAGCCTGAGAAAGGCTGAAATTGCAGAAAGGTAGCCCTTGATAGTGCCCAGAGCAGAGCCCTGCTGGGCTAAAGAAAGAAGGAACAGTAGGACCTCAGAAAGAGGGGCAGAAAGTGGATCCACAGCCTTTGCTGTGCACCATGCCACAAATTTGTTCCACCTGCAGGCGTATACCGATTTAGTGGAGGGATGCCTGGCTGCCAGAATGACATCACAGACTTCAGGAGGCAAGTTAAATGGAATCAACTGTCGCCGCTCAATCTCCACGGAAGGAGGTGGAGACTGGACAGGTTCGGGTGGAGGACCGTCCCCTGCTGCTGCGACAGAAGATCCTCCCGAAGAGGCAGTCGGATCGAGGGATCCACGCTCATATCGAGTAGCTCGGGATACCAAACTCTTCGAGCCCAGTCCCGAGCCACAAGAATGACTTGGGCCCGGTCGCGTCTGATCTTCTTCAGCACTCTGGGTAGAAGTGGTATAGGCGGAAAGGCGTACAATAGGCCGCAACTCCACTCGCGACGAAAAGTGTCGCCGAGCGAGTGCCGCCTTGGAAATTCCAACGCGCAGAACTGCGGACATTGCGCGTTCTCTTCGGTGGCGAACAGATCTAACCAAGGCTCTCCCCACCGTTGAAAGAGACCTTTGCGCCACCTCCGAGTGAAGACGCCATTCGTGATCCATCATGCACCTGCGGCTGAGTTCATCCGCCCTGGCGTTTAAAGACACTGCCAAGTGTTGAACCACCAGGAAAATGCCCTGGCCTTCCAGCCACGTCCAGAGGCACAGAGCCTCCTGACAAAGGGTCCACGACCCCACCCCGCCTTGCTTGTTGCAGTACCACATGGCGGTGGTGTTGTCTGTGAACACCTGCACTGCTCTCTCCTTGACAGAGGGAAGGAATGCTTTCAGTGCAAGTAGGATCGCCCGGAGCTCCAGAAGGTTGATATGGAGCCTGGACTCCGCCTCTCCCATAAGGCCGCCCCATCCCAGGAGGGATGCGTCCGTCACTACTGTGTGCTCCGGTTGGGGAAAGGAGAGGGATCTGCCGCTGACCCAATGCTGGTTCGTGAGCCACCACTGTAATTGTCTTGCAGTGCCCTCCGAGATCTGGACGTAGTCGGACAGGTTCCCCTGATGCTGCGCCCACTGGAACTTCAGGTCCCACTGCAGAGCCCGCATATGCCATCTGGCATGATTGATCAGCAGGATGCAGGAGGCCATGAGGCCTAGAAGCCTCTGGGTCATCCTGACCGAAACCCAGGAAAAGGGCTGAAAGATTGGAATCATAGCCCGAATATCCCGGACTCGCTGTTCGGGAGGATAGACCCGAAACTGCGCCGTGTCCAGAACTGCTCCGATGAAGAGGAGCTTCTGAGAGGGAATCGGGTGCGACTTCGGCACGTTAATGGAGAAGGAATAGTTTACCTGTAACTCCAGTTCTCTTGTAGGGGTATTTCCGTGATAGTCATAATCATGTGAATAGTCCCGCCCATGTGCGTGGACCCCAGAGCACTTCATTAGATATAACTTCTTAAGTTGTCATCCTCTGCCTTTCTTCAGGAAGGCCTGCATAGACACTTAAGAGATAAAGAGACAATAATGCAGCCTAACTAGGCTACACTGCCCATTACTTCATCTTGAAGTGAAAAAAGATAGCCAGTTAACTTTTAAATTTAGTAATTTTACTGAGTTTCAACACATAGAAAACTCCTTCACAAAACTCCTTTTTTCATGATAGAGATGAAAGGGTTGGACAGAGAAGCCCCCATAGGCTGCCATTATGTGTCTGTAAATGGATACCGTGCCTTTAAGAGTCTCCAGAGACCCCCGGTATCCCATGATGCACAGCCAGAGGCAGTTACTTTCAGTTCTTTTTGAAGGCGTAGAGTAGCAATGCCTGTTGAGTCCTGTGAACATCTGTTTCTGCCACCGGGGAGGAGGGCGGGTCGCTTATGACTATCACGGAAATACCCCTACAAGAGAACTGGAGTTACAGGTAAGAAACTATTCCTTCTCTTGTAGGGGATTTCCGTGTATAGTCATAATCATGTGAATAGATTAGCAAGCCCATCCCAAAAAACAACTCCCCAGTGGTGGAAGAAACAGAGAATAATCTCACTATTGTGCAAATAGATTGCGAAGTGAAGCCTGCCCAACCTGAGCATCTGCCCTAGCATCAGTGTCTAGGCAGTAGTGCTTAGTAAATGTATGGACTGACTTCCAGGTGGCAGCCTCACAGATTTCAGAAATAGGTACATTACGAAGTAAAGCCGCTGTAGCAGCTTTACCTCTGGTAGAGTGAGCCCTAGGCTTAATCACAAGAGTCTTGTTGGCTTTCTGGTAACAGCTGAATACAGGAAACAATCCACCTAGAAATGGATTGTTTGGAGGTAGCTAGACCAGTCCGGACCGAGCCATAGTTTACAAATAACTGGTCTGATCTACGAATATCCTTAGTCTTGTCCAAATAGAACTTCAAGACCCTCCTGACATCAAGGGAATGAAGCGACCTCTCAGCAGGAGAAGAGGGATTCTGAAAAAATGTAGGCAATGAAATAGTTTGATTCACATGAAACTCTGAAACTACTTTAGGGAGAAACTTAGGCTGAGTCCTCATCACTACCTTAGAGGAATGAAAAACTGTATATGGCTCTCGACAACATAGTGCCTGAAGTTCGCTAACCCTGCGGGCAGAAGTTATGGCCACAAGGAAAGCCGTCTTCCAAGACAGATGCTGAAGAGAAGCCTTATGAATGGGTTCAAACGGTTCCCTCATCAGTCGAGAAAGAACCACATTGAGCTCCCAAGGATGCGAAGGGCGCCTAATGGGAGGAAACACCTTTCTCAATCCTTCAAGAAAATCCCCGATGACTGGGATTTTAAAAAAGGAAGTTTGTGAAGGACATTTCCTATAAGCAGTTAAAGCTGCCAGGTGAACTTTAATCGAATGAAACTGGAGGTCAGATTGAGCCAAGTGTAGCAAGTAAGGAAGGATGACATCTTCCTTGCAGGAGGTAGGATCCACATTCTTAGCCGCACACCAGATGCAAAATCTCTTCCATTTATATGCATAGGAAGTGCGTGTAGATGGCCGTTTGGCCTCCTTCAATATCTCCATGCAGTCTCGAGGGAGATTCAAATGTCCGTACTGTATTAACTCAGGAGCCATGCCGCCAAATTCAACGACGAGAGCTTAGGGTGCACCACCTGTCCGCTGAACTTCGTTAGAAGGTCCGGCCGGCATGGAAGATGGAGATGTGGCAGGAGAGACCGGTGGAGTAGCTCTGTGAACCACCACTGACTGGGCCACTACGGAGCAATGAGGATCATCTTGGCCCGTGATTGTGAGAGCTTGATCAGTACTGTCGGGATCAGGGGAATTGGAGGAAAAGCGTAGAGAAAGCCGCCTGACCAGTTGATCCACAGTGCATTCCCCAGAGTCCCTGGTTGGTAAAACCTGGAGGCGAAGTCGCGGCATTTGCTGTTTTCCGCGGTAGCGAACAGATCGACCTCTGGAGTACCCCATCTTCCGAAGATGTCTCGCACCACTTCGTCGTTTAAGACCCATTCGTGATTTTCGTGAATGAGTCTGCTGAGAGCGTCTGCCTGAACATTTTGAACACCTGGGAGGTGAGTTGCTGTGATGATCAGGTTCCTGGCCAACAGCCATTTCCAGATGGTCTGGGCTTCCCGAGATAACGCTCGAGATCACTAGCAACCCTGCTTGTTGAGATAGAACATTGTTGTCGTATTGTCCGTCTGGACAAGCAGGGAACTGGTGTGAAATGACGGCTGGAAGGCTTTCAGCGCTAAATGAACTGCTCGAAGTTCCAGGAAGTTGATGTGGTACGTGGCCTCTTTACGGGACCACGTGCCCTGTATCTGAAGGTGGTCGGAATGTGCACACCAGCCGTGGAGAGACGCAGCCGTCACTATGGTTTGCGTCGGTATCTCCTGTAGTGTAGCTCCTATTTCCCTAATAGGCTCTGCGCATTGGAATAATATATCCTATAGGTTTGACAGAGGACTGAGGTCGGTATGTCCCTATCGAGTACATTAAACTTAATTACTTGTGCCAGCTAGCTCAGAGGCCACTAGAAACTCCTTGATAAACAAGAAGGGAGTAGTTTCTGGCAGCCGCAAAACATGACCACTTTGTTTCCCTTTAGAATCAGAACGTGTCCCAGAGTCGTGGAAACAATAGATAACTATTTCACACAGCTCAATCGTGCATACTTAGTTTTCCTCAAAGTTACACAGAAAGAATAGACGGGCGTTTCAATAAAAGATTTATTGAACAGTCTTGTTTCTCGTGTAAGTTAAATGTGCTGTTACGATCACAAGACAGTATGCAAGATAAATAATGTACAGCGTAAGCAGTAGAAAAATAATACTGCGCTAGCATGATCTTTAGCAGATATTCATTTTCGTAAATAAGACTAAAAATGCGAGTACTCATACGATGAGGTTCTAAGCTAATTCTACCCCAATGTACCTAATCTAACCTAGGTGTAGGGAGAGGTATGAAGTAGGTGAAGTATTCCTTACTATGGTATACTAAGAGTGTGTTACGCCTAGTATGCCAAGAGTCCCTCTAGGTTCTAGTCAGCGCCATACCTTAAGAATGAGAGAGGTGGGAATCTCTTGCCAGACTTGAACTCCAACACCCCGCGAGGGAAGTCAGATCACTGGAAGCTGGACTCTCTGCGTGCAGGGATGACAGCGTCTTCTCAGTGCGTCAGGCCGGGAAACGGGCTCCTCTGAAGTTAAGGTATAACGGTTTATGCATAATAGAGGAGTCCTTGAAGAAATCAATAGTCCTGTGCTAGGGAAACTCCCGAAGCCTAAGGGTCTGTTCTTCAAGAACTCGTTGTGACGTTAGGGTGGACAGATGTCGGATACCATGCCTGTATTTGGAGTGCACGGTTTAATGCCTAAATAAGGACAGGGATTTTATGCCTATATAAGGGCAGGGCGAATTGTGCCTATATAAGGACATGATACAGGAAAACCTATATACGGACACCCTAAGAGGAATACAACACCCACTCCACTTTCGTGTGTACGATAATACTAAAATGCTAAACATTTAAAATACTAAACATTAAATGGAGTACCGCATATTTAAAAAATATTTCTTAAAAGCAGTAAAAAACATTAAAAATGCAAAAGGTACTGTACATATTAAGCATTGCTTTTCATTTCAGGCATATATTTGGAAAGTAAATGCAATTTAAATGAAAATAAGCAGTAATATTTAAATTTGACAGAAAAGGATCGATAAGTTCTTCAAAAATCAAAGTCATTTCATGTCATGAAAATTAATTGTTATTAGACAAATAAGATGACGAAGTGTCTGAGGAAGTACCGCGAAGTCTGTACTATAAGGCTAGTTCTACTTCAAGCAGATTGAATTGCCATTTTAGTTCGAAAAAATGGAAAAAAGTTCACTTTGGGAAGAGTTCCAAGTTTTTGAAAATATGAAGGCCAAATTTTACTGCGTCTCTGGTACACTGTTGGTGAAATCAGATTCAGTGTACGGGTCTGGTGAAAACATGAAATCATCTATTCCTGTAGACAAAATATCGTCCACTGAAGTAGGCGTCAGTTGGAACACCTCGTGGAGGAGATTAATTGCACAGAGATGGGAAGCATCGCTCTCAGCATAGAACGCCGCAGCAATGTTCGCGTCCGTTGTTACCTGTGTGCCTGTTGATCCATCTCGTACCTCAGCAGCAGCTGGAAGCGACTGAGATCTCAATGAATGCTGTCATCAGGATGGGTAGCCTCTGGGGACAACACAGAGCATAGGCCGTTATCGGGACCAGCAGAGTATCGACATCCGTTGCTGATGGAAATGTTAGTGTCAAACATGCATTCTTCACCGCATAGCAGGCATCGTAGAACAGGTAAGATGCAATCTTGCCAGATTGGTCTGAATGACAGGAACCACGTGGTATTCAGGTCCCGTAGACGAGTCATGCCCAAAAGCTGTACTATTCGCTCACGGCACTTTCGTTCAAGGAGAGCTTTCTCCATTTCGCTCGGAGTGATGTCTGCGAATAGGCTGGCCATAGCGTAATAGCAGGAAGAGAAATAGAATTCCGGCAACAAGTGTTAGAATTAATGGTATGCCACCAAAAACCGAATGTGCAAAGTTCGGGATGATTCCGAGTATTGCCTGAAAAGGTGCTAACAGACCGGAACAGATGCTCTTAAATACATGTACAATTCCGCTTGTATCAGACATGTTAAAGATACGCCCTATCATTTCCACGAAATGTGTAGGGCAATTTGTACGTATTAAAGTCTGTATCTCAGCCGAAGTCCTTGCTACTTGTAGATCATAGGTTTCTTTGGCCGAGGTCAAAGGCACTGTTTGCTGTAAAAGCATGGCTTTCATTCTGCTTAAAGTATCAAATCTTATAAAAGACGTTCAGCGAAGGCCACAAAGGCGACTCCCTGACTGTCTATTGGGGCAAACAATACTTGCATACAAAAAGTGACCCTGGAGTTGACTGTTACTAGATATGGGATGCCTGGCAACATGCCACAGCAACTCTGATCATTCAACATGAGGTAACTCCCATTAGAAAGTTGTCCAAACGTTGGATTAATCACAGCAGCTGGTGTACACTGCTGATGGCAAGACAAATTTGCCACAGAACCATTACAAGCCCGTGTAAAGAAATGTCCCGACATGTTAGTGAACCGCTCAGTGCATTTTTACAATGTGTACCGCTCAAAAATACTTCACGATCCCCACTCCAACATCTATATGTATACGGTAAAGTCCAAGATGTCTTAATGTATTCCTTACCCAACCTTTCATATTTGCCTGCTTGCATCTGTCTGGGGCAATACTGAAACTGAAAAGTAGTCACAGGTAGTGTTATTTTGCCATGAATGAGCCATTCAGTAGCTGGTTTTTCTGCCACTGTGAATGGTAACTTTTCCAGTTTTTCAATGCTCAGCACTGTATACTTTGCTCCTCTTTGTGCCAGTTCGATCTGTTTATCAGTTAGATTGTATTCTGCAAACAAAGCTGACGTGTTGATAAAACGCCAAGGCACATAGCCCACACGCAAAGATTGCAGCGTCCAGCTTAATAACACAATAGAACGTAATTGTGATTGGCCTTGCTGTAACATCGCCAAATCTTGTTCCAGTATGTCGATAGCAGAGGATACAATGCCATCCAATGAATATATTCTGGAGGACAAAGTTGTTAACCCATTGTCGACCACAGTGAGTGTTTTCTCTAAATTAATACGATCAAGTTCACGTATTCGTTCTGCGGCCTCTATCTGTGACACCTTCCATGCTTCATTATAGGCAGCATAAATGCCGGCATATATGAAACGTTTGACGCGGTTTTCTTGGTCCAAGCAAGAATTCCCTAAGGTCTAAGTCCTCTTTAAGTAAGGTTAAGTGTTGTTTCACATCCTGTAGTGTAGATTTATGCAGCCAATCGAGGCATAATTTTCCTACACTGTATGTTGTTACTACCCCCGGATGCTGTCTTTGGACGTATCTTGGGTCTGGCCTATGAATAGTAAAGCCCTGAATTTTATTCAGGAATCTTTCCTGACAGTTGTTCGTGTCTGTGGGCCAGATCAACCATTTTCTCCAAACAGGATTAGATTTGTTGAGTTGTAGTCAGTCAGTCAGTCACACACAGCTTTATTCGATCTTTTTAAAACTGATCATAAAAGCAGTTAGCTAAAATTCCAACACAATATATACACATATATACACATTTAAAAATAAGAATTGAACAATTGCAATGAGCCATATAAATTCATATAAAAGGATTTAGGAAAAAAAAGCAGTTCTAAATTTAAAACTAGTCAATTAATTGTTAACACTAAAATCTCGTCCCTTTTTCCTCTTCCTAAAACAAGCCCACAAAAATGAGGCAACAGAACAGCATACGAATGGGTCCCGTAGAGTTTTTAAAAAGTACATAGCCACCCGGCACTGCCTAAAATTGTGGTACCTCAGGATAGGGAGTATAAATGTTGTCCTTTCCTCTATGTAGGTCTTACAAAATAATACAATGTGTAGATCTGACTGTAGTATATTGTCAACTGTCACCACTGCCTGTGTATTGTTATCACTTGCAGGTGTTGGTACAGAAGGTGTTTATCTCTTTGATCTTGGCTAGTCCAAGACAAGATGTTTGTTGGACAGTTTCATTCAAAAACATTATTTGTTCAGGGATGATACAGGCTCTAAATAAAGCTTCTATCCCCTGCACTTGCCAATCTTTAGTACCCCAGACAGTATTTGTGTCTATTGTGTCTTTCCATAAGTCGAAACCCTGTCTAGCCAGTTGGGCAATAAATGTTGCAGAGTAAATCTGTTTTGTATTTGTTAGCATAATTTTCAGTCCG